>OU015502.1:106509363-106699363 GCA_907164885.2 Dolomedes plantarius
CATTGAGATCTGTCATTAGAGTACAGTAATATTTGAGCTTGGACCAATCAAATCTGGATCCATAATATGATAGAAAATTAACTAAAAAATTAAAAGGAATAATAAGAATCACCAAAATAATAGTGTATCGGGTTGGTTATGTTAGCGCAAGCTTCATGCACCCATGAGCAGCATTTCTCGCATCTGATACAGGCTTCCTCCGTACTCTCCCCGCAGAATGCGCAGAAAGTAAACAGTTCAGTAACTTGATTCGCAGGTGTCTCCTAGCCGGAGGTTCCTGGGGATGTCCCTACTGAGACCCTTGGAGCTGCCGGGCGTTTTCGCTCTGTCGTCGTCTTCTGTGCAAGCATCTCTTTTTGAGCTTACTTTGTTATTCTTTCCTCTTTCCGACTCTGTTGGTGTCCAGCTTTGGTCGCTTCATTTTTTTTTTGTTTTTCTGCATCGGACTTCTTGAAACGGGATGAAGTCAGAACAGTGGCATCTAAAGTGTATCCCTTTCACTTTCTTAGGCTTCTTTATACGCATTGAGGAAGGGGACTGATATCTTACACTGAGAACATTTTATGAGTAACGGGAACCGGGTTGTTCTCCTGGACTATATATTCTGAAGTTGGCAATTCGGAAACAGACTTGTATTGCTGGACTGTAGCGTCAGGTGTTGGGTCGATGAGGGCTACATTTTCTGGCAAGTGGTCGTTGGTCTCGTCTTCTGATGTGACTCGTGGTGGAGCTTTATCAGAAACTTCGGATGGAGCGAAATCGAAATCGTGAAATACAGGGCCATTGACAGGTCAAATCCCACCTGCACGGAAACCATTGGCAGCGGTTTCAAGATATTCCGCCCGTGCATAAGCCTACCCGAACAGTTCACACACTTAGAATTGTGGATCGGACCCTCCAGCATTTTTCCCTTATCCACGTGACCATCTCTTGGGAATAGTAGACGCTTAATGGACGAAAGAAAGCGAGGTCCAAAGGTTGTATTCCATGGGTAGTATGCAAGGGAAGTGATAGTATGATCACCCCTGCTTCTCTGGCCAATTTTATAGCCTCGAGATTTTGAGTGTGGGACACATGTTTAGCGAAACTAATGAAATGTTTCATCCATTCACTGAAGAGCTCGATCGTCATCCAACACTTTCCCTGGCATTTGAAATGAGTTCCTGGAGGAGATCCTGATTAGAGCTCTGGCTTCCACCGCTTACGGGGAAACACCGCCATCGGTGGGATAAAGTGACCAGCAGCCCTCATTTTGCAGACAAATGTGACGTTCTTTCCATTCTCTTCAGATGCTATCGATCAAACGTGCCTACAACGTGCAATATGGACCAGTGGTCGATATTACACAATAGCGTATGGTTCATAATGCACGCATGGACCGAGCAACGTTGTTTCCAATCGCATTTCTATATGCTAAATAGTGCGCATAAAACACATGTATGGATTGTTAAGAAAATAAGTACATTTTCTACTATTAACGTGAAAATTATATTAAAATTTCCTAACAACAGAAAGTAATACTTTCACTTTAACATACCTGTTACATCAATAATCATATAATCCAAAAACACAATTTCATAATCGTCCAAATCCAGCCATGCATGAACAAGTCACATCCTGCTTTCGATAACACTAATATTCACTAAAGGCAATGGGATGGTTCTGCTACCTAGTGGTGAACAGATAAATTTCCACAGGGACCATATTACCCGATGGTCCATAATACACGGATCTCCCATATACAGATGGTTATCAAAATAATGGAAACACCTACCAATATCGGGTGTGTATATCAATATGCTTCTATTTCCTTAAAAAACAAGTCTGGCCACCGGTATTTTTTTATATAACATTGTGAAAGTATTTTTTTACTATCAGATAACAGTAATGAAGCAAAGGACATCGTGCTTTTGGGGGAAAAGCGTAAAATGTCAAACCTTGTAGACCTTTTAAAATGGCAAATTATTCGAGCGCGTTTAAAGTAAAGTATCTGTTACTGCACCCCCCCCCCCCAAGCTAATTGGTGTTTTTCGAGCTATGGTATCGAAAGTCATGATAGCATACAGAGTGCACGGAAAAACATCCTTTGCCAAACATAATAGTGGATAAAAGAGAGAGCTGAGAGAAAGGGACGGACGAGGTAATGAAGCGTATTGACAGGAAGAAAGAAAAAAACTGCAACTAAAATGATCGAAGATATCAATCTGCATCTGCATAGTCCGGTATCAACCCTTAGACGTAGAAGGGAACTTTACAAACAAAGCATTTACGGAATAGTAGATAATCCCCTAACCACTCATAATAGATGGCAATACAAAATGTCGTCCACAATGTTGCGACGAGTGCAAATCCTGGTTGAGTAATATGTCGAAAACCAGCATTTGGTCCGACGAATCATTGTTCACATTACTCCACGCAACAGTATGTACTTATGTCTGAGAACACTTACACAAGGGTAAGAATCTGACTGTCTCATCTAAACTGTCAAACATGGAGATAGATCTATCAGGGTTTGGGATGGCATCTCGTGGTTTTCTTCAGGCTCTATTGTAACCCTAAAAAGGAGATTGAATGGGAAAGACTGTCGAAATTTTAGCTGACTAGTCCATCCTATGGTGCAAACATTGTTTCTTACAGGAAATGGCGCTCTTCAGGATGATAATCCCCATATACATGCAGCTAAATATATCAAGTATTGGTTTGAAGAGCATGAAAAGGAAGTCAAATTTCTTATCTTGCCCTGTACAATCCCCCCCCCCCGACTATACATCATCCAACCACTGTGATCTGTATAAGCGGATAGAGCTAGGTATCGACATCCACCACAGCATCTCTACAGGAACTTTCATGATTTTTCGCTGAAGAATGGTATAATATATTCTTAACCACTATTCATGACTTGTATAATCCACTTCCAAGGTGAATCAGGTGGTATTATATGACAAAGGTGATTTTGCGCCGTATTAATAAAGTTTTTCATTATGTTTCTTAGTGTTTCAATTATTTTGATAACTACCTGTATATATATATATATATATATATATATATATATATATATGTATGTGTGTGTGTGTGTGTGTGTGTGTGTGTGTCTAAACGTACATTTTTTTCTAGTTGACAGACAGCACCCGAGTGTGTTCCGGGCTAGCGTATAGAGGTGATCTGCGGTTAAGAATTGCTGAGCAAACATGTTTCTTTTCAAGCTGCATGAGTTCTGCAGGAAGATCTCTTTATTTAGGCATAGACATAGGATCGAATGATTTTGTGGCTTCCCAGGGATTCTGAGGCTATGAAAAATATCCCTGTGTTCGTAAAAACAGAATTCGGTAATTCCATCTGAAGCATGGCGGAAAAGGAAATTTACAGGGGATCAACTTAAATTTTATACCTTTCACACACACACGCACACACACACACACACACACACACACACACACACACACACATATATATATATATATATATATATATATATATATCCGGGCAAAAAGTATCCAAAAGTTATGAATTATTTTTTGGGTTTCACCCTTTAGAATAAAAAAAATGCATATATATATAAATAGAAAGAATATATTACCATATTTTAATATCAATAGATTTCAATTTGTGCACCTTTCGTAACACGAAAAAGATCTATACATCAATCCAGTTTTCTCCAAGTGATGAATTAATCTCCAAGTTATTAGACGAATTACTTGAGTGATACGCTTCTTCAACTCATCCAAAGTTTCATCTTTTTTTGTTTTTACACAATTTTTTTTTCTTTATACATTAACTCCTTATATGCTACGATACAATTGGAGAGAACTGGATTACCGTTGAAACGTTTGTCGTGCTAATAAATGTGTACTCATCGAATTCTATTAATATAAAAATTTGGTGAGATGTTTTTTCTATTTAAATAATTATTTTAATTCACACGTCTAGTAACGTAAAAATAAGCCATAAAGTTTGGAAACTTTTATACCAGGCACCCTGTATATGTGTGTCTGTGTTGGAGAAGGGGGGCCGGTGTAGAGAGAGCGCGTTATTAAGGAAACTTCAACACCCCTCATAAGAAGAGATGAAACCATGACATATATCACTTTTTTATTTAATTGAAAAAATCCACATCGTACAATTTATTATGTTATAATAACTGCAAAACTATACGAGATCTTGAACTGTTTACATGCATCATATTTGATTTTACGATATGTCTTATATATTTATTTTTTTTCCTGTTCATTGGAATCTTAACATTATTTCTAATTAGCTCCTAATCGGCAGCAATAGCTATGTTTAAATTTCGAAATAAAAACCTTGTTATGTTTCTCATGCACAAAGTTTTCGCTCTTAACTACATAATATAAATAAAAATTAGAGGGCAAGGATTTGCAGTTCGAAATTTCTTTCAAATTCGGGCAAGCGAGGGAATTTCGCATTCCCCTGCACTCCGCATATCAAATGACTTTTAATTAAGAAAACCTGTCTCAGGGGAATGCGTTAACTCCTTGGCGATGTACAGAGGTCCCTTAAAGGCGCTTTTTGAACGTTATTGGTTTTAAACCTCATTTAACTTCTGAAATTTCTTTTTATTTCATGATTTTTCAGTATATTAAAAGTAATAAAAATATCTATTTAAAATGTTTTCAATTTTGAATGGTTATAAATGTAAATACATCCATTTAATTAACGATCCGTAATGCAGACAGAGCCAGATATTATAAAGAAAATTATTTCGAGATGACAGTAATTCTTTAAAAATATCCATTTCCTTAAAAAAAAAAAGAACAGTTTGGTGTTTTGAAAAATATAATAAAACGCAGAATACGTAATATGAACTATCTATTTGCAAGTTTTTGTATCAATGTATTAGTATAAATAAATATCCAAACAACCAATATATATATATATATATATATATATATTAAATTAAATTAAAACTATTCTATAAGCTTTGAACTGCCCAAATTTACGTAACTTCAGATAAACGAGCGTAAACATCTTATATCACATTATTAAGCCTCGCATACGAAACTTGAAAACGAACTAAGAAAAATAAATAAAAGAACATTTTTTATGAATAAAGTTCTTAAATTTCATAAAATTATCAGTATTTCCTAGCTTATAATACTCTATACATTTCAGTAAACTTGCAACCCCGTAATTTTTCCATGTCACGCAATCAAGGTATCGTACATACCATAACATCTGCGTTTGGTGTAGTCAATTTATCAACATTAAGCGTGTTAATAATACTTCTATGTGTCTGGCACGAATCTAAGCAGCTGCACACAAGAAAAGTAAAATTAGCAAAATAACTGATTAATTATCTCAAGCTCCAAGACATTTCAGATTCATCAAGGGATTTTCTCTCGTATGTCGTTAGTTGGTGTGATTTATAACCGCAGAACACAAGACCCAAAAGTTTAAAATATTCTTGTGAACAGAATAGAATATTGAGAAACGCTCACAACTTCAAATGGATATTCGTTTTGTATAGTTATTACCGGTAGTTAACACAACGAAAAGGGCACAAAACCCCCATTTTAATTAAAAGAAATTGTTTATAATTATATATATACATACATATATATATATATATATATATATATATATATATATATATATATATATATATATATAAACTGTTTAAACATATCAAGCTGTAAGACACTTTGGATAAATGAAGGCATTTCCTCTGTTATTTCATTATTTGGTGTGATTTTTAAGAATTCTTCACAAACCCTAATGTTTAAAATGTTTCCCGAGGAATAGATTAGAATATCGAGAAAAGCACATTTTAAATGTGCTTTTTTTGGGGATAATTAATGCTAGTTCAGTCAACCAATAGTAAGAAAATAACACATTTTATGAAAATAAAAGAAAACCTTATTATTTATTTTTCATGGAAATTGCACAATGAAACTAAAAATTAAGAACATTCTGTTCTGAAGTTTATATAACAGGGTACCCGGGTACAACCCGGAATTGATTAATTCATGAACCACACAATTTTTGCCTGGAATGTTGATGAAAAAACTACATTTATTTATAGTTTAAATATTATTATCTTATTGCGTAATTAAAAAAAATACATTTCTTTTGATTTACTTCAATTTAAGTTAATTTGAGGAAATGTCTTCCTAAACCCGAAACTGCCGAATTCTGGCACGCTTTTTTTTTTCTCTTCGAATATTTTTTGTTTTTATTTTCAGCAAACTCTGAATCAGAAATTCTCAAAGACTTGATTGCATACTTTGGAATATTATAAGTAACAATATATTTTTACCGCTTATATCTGCAGTCAAAAAATTTTATATGGAATAAATCAATATCCAGTCATAGATAGAGATTTGCGGTCAAAGCATTCTGCTTTTGGTACAGGTGTTGGCTGAACGAAAGTATGTGCTTCATTTATTCTATCATTAAGTGAATCTCTGCTGTTAATCTTAGCGTAACTGACACAAATTACGTGACTTCTTCTTAAGACTTCAACGCCTTTCTCATCAATCGCAATATTCAATTACAATTTAAGTACATCAGTCCCTATAATTACTTCATGACACAATTTTCTAAGAACATAAAAGTCAGTTTCAATTGCACATTTTTCGAAAGGAATTTCGGAATGAAAATATCCAATCGGTGAAACTTACTCACTTCAGATTTCAATTAAATTATATTACTGAAATTCAATTTAGGTGATCCGATTTTAACATGAAATTCATAATACATTAAAGAAAGTTCTGACCTTGAATCACACAGTACACTCACACCTACACCTTCAATATCAGCTGTCATCTCGATTCTGTTATATTTTTTTTTTGTTATCGAGACCAGAGATTTTTTCTTTTCATCACACATATTGGCGGTATCTCCAAACCCTGGACCGCTCCATTTTTCCTTTATTGGAAATGCACCAAACAGTTTTTTAGCACTTCATAGAGCATTAATTACACAAATAAGTTGTTTCCATAAAATTAAATTTATTTTTAAAAGAGTTACAAAATGTTGCGTTTTCGCAACATCAGTCCAAAGCGGTATAAAAATTTTAAAAATACAAAAATTTAAAATAACAAAATTTTTTCAAAAAAAGTTAAAATCTTTGAAACATTTTGCATGAAGAGGTACATTACTTCTTATTACATACAATAATTGTTTGACTTTTGCAGTATTTACATCTTTTTTGTTTATTTTCACTATTTTTAGTAATAATATGGTCCATACGGTCTTTCCGAGTTTAGTTCAGAATTAGATTTTGAATTGAAGATAGTCTTCCAATATGTGAAGTTTCAGGTAAAACAGAATTCATCTGCATTTCTTCAAGCCTTTTTATCAAAGATATGGCTCTCTCAAAGATATAGATCTCTGAAACTCTAATAAACTTATTTTAGAATTCATTACATCCATGTAGAGCCTCCATTTTCCCCATGCAATATGCTCCTTTCTCTTACTATCTTGCTTACTTTTACATTTATTAGAAAAAAATGTCGATTTCACCTACAATGTCTTGAGGGGATTCGACATTTTCACATAAAATATTATCATCAATAGCTTTTTCATCCGTCAAATCATCCGAATCTGGAGGGATAATGACGAATTATGGTTCATCATTAGCTTCTGTTGAGGAAGATTCTGAAATATCATCATCATCTAGGCCATGAAAATACTCCAATGTCTCTTCCAATGTCAAAAATAGCTTTTTTCTAGAGACAAACTTATCCGAAATGCAAACAATACCAATTTTCTGCATGAAAAACTAGGTAGCACTAATAAAACACATTGGAAATAAGTAATACACATTGGACTGATGTTGCGTTTTCGCAAATTTTTTAAAAATATGAATTGAGAAACATAAAAACAAAAATTATGATTTACCTGTTGAAGCTATTTTGTTCTTTAGTCTCTAGTAAACTCGGAACAAGCATCAAATTGGAAATTTAACATGGGCTGCTATCTAAGGTTATTATTTGAAATTAGTCATTTTTTTTCCATTTCAAAACACCAGAAAAAACAATATTTTGCAAGTGCTAAAAGCGGGCAAATGTGGAAACAAAAAAATTTATTAGGATCAATTTAAGTATAGAGAATAAAATAAAAATGTTACTTCAGACGTACAAGACTTAGAACATGCCTTTAAAAAATACAGAAATTAATGTTGCGATTTCGCAACGCCAGTCTTAAATGGGTTAAAACACCGAATCTTTGATTTATTATCATTTCTTGAACTATTACTATAAATAAATTTCATTCTTGCTTTAAAATCACTATCACGAGCAGGAATAATTGGTGCTGATTTTTCGAAATCTTTACTCAGTAATTTCTCATCAATATTTCCATCCGTATTCATGTTTAGATCGGTTTCTCTTTGGAAATTACGCCTCGCGGTTTCATAATCATCCAATTTATTATTCAACTTATTGATATTATTTATTGTGGGCAAATCGTCTAAAAAATGTTCACGAGCGTCAGGAGACATTTTCCGCTTTAATTAGTCTGCAACAAAAAGTTCCTACTGTTTGCTCTTCTTTTGCTAACAAGGCACGCTTCTGGTTACTGGAGAGCGGAATATCAACATGATATTATACTTTCTTAAAACAATAACAAAAGTTTTATTTGAAACATATAGAACACTTAGCGGTTCGCCGTCAAAACGTGCGACGCCATTCATTTCACATTGCTCTCTATTTCTGTCTTACAGTATCGCATTGCACATGCGTTAACATTCTTTTCGCGGTCTGTCACAAGCTGCCATCTGTTGACATAGAAAATTGCTTACACTACAAATCTTCAAATGTTTTGACTTCTAAACCAGTAATCCATTCTTCAAAATAAGTTTTAAGTTCAAAAGCGAAATCACGCCAAGAGGCGAACAATTCCTGCTTGTGCTGAACAAATTTTTGTCTAAACTATTCTGGGGTCAGCATAAAGCGTTTCAAAAGTAACTTCTTAACATGATCATATTCATTAGCCGACGGATCTTGTTCTCGAGCGAAAATGTTTATAATCTCTAGCGGCAGCTATTGGAGTAAACACGTGACCCAATCTCCTTTAGGAATTTCAGTTCGAGTGATCTGACTTTCAAATAATCTCAAATAAACACCTATATCACCGGACATTATAACGTGTCATTAATTTCAACAGGTTGTGTTTTTTAAAAACATTTGGCGGAACAGGAACATCGCCAATTCTTTTAGTATATGCCGCCAATTCGAGTCCCCTTAATTCAAACTTCCGACCTGCTCCCTCTTTCTGCACCTGCACCTGTTCTAGCCTCTCAGCATTAATAGTATCTAATCTACTTTTACTGAAGTCTTCATCATAAGTTTCTGAACTGTTGATGTTACTAATTCAATCAGCGACTTTTGTACCTTTTGCTGCCTCTAGTCCTAACTCATCAATTAAATTTTAAAAAATCAGTTTTACGTGCTCCACACAAAAAAGCTATATCTATATATTTATTCAGACACGAAAACAAAAATGAAATGTTTTGTTATCACAGAAGTGCTGGTCTTCCTCTAAGACAGAAAATACATGCGTTCTTCATACGCCACTAGTTCATATCTCAAAACCAATCCATAGGGTCCGTAAATCTTCTGATACAATAATTGTGAGAAATTTATTCCCACGGTTGAAATATCAAAATTATTTGAAGTCAAAATGCAATAACGCGTATTCTTGACTGACGTTTAATCAAACACAACAGATTATTACAAAAACAAAAAAACAATGTCAGTGCCCGTCTGACACACCATTAACACTCATCTAGCGAGAGCCAGATAAAACAGCCTACAATTCTGCATTCAGTAAAAGTAAAAAAAAAAAAAATAGCGTGCCATTTTCATCCAGCGAAAATAAAATAACGTGCGTTCCATTGAAAGCGGTTGAGTTGCAACTCGTTTGCTCAAGCGGCGCGTCATCCATAACTCGTGGCTCGGCGCGTGTCCTGTAACTCTAAAACATCCGTGTTGCCACAAGAGTGGAATTCTCACACACACACACACACACACACACACACACACACATATATATATATATATATATATATATATATATATATATATATATATATATATATATATATATATATATATATATGTATATATATGAATATATGAAATGCCTGGCAGTTGGTGGCATTCGGTCATTCATTCAATATGATCATAGTCGTGACTTTAAAATAATTATCCATAGGAGTCCAAAAAGAATAATCAAAGCTTTTAATCTAGTATTAAACCAGTTCATTTTCCTTTGAGTAGCTCCGTGTGCAGATGGCCTTATTCTCACATGCAAATTGGAACAGATGTAAGCAATATAAATCATTCCAAGAAATTTATACGGAATGTTCTCTTTAGTAAATTTTATAAATCTTGCCCTATAGTTGAAACTGTATTACTTATTTGGGAACATGATGGACAAGGTGAGAAAACTATTCTACTTGTAGGAAAGAAAGATTCACTAATTTTAAAATTTATTTTTCTGAACCAATATGCTGTTTTTTCAAAGATCAGTCTCTAAATTAAAGAATGATTGAAAATTGTGAATTTCTAAACCTTCTGTAAAATGTCTGTCTCTCTCTCTCTCTCTCTCACACACACACACACACACATATATATATATATAAAATAATAAAATTTTTACCTCTACTCTCTCTTAGTATATGACTCATGCAATTTGAAATTGTCTTCAAATTAAATTTTATTAATGAATGCAGTTATTCATTAATTACTCACATGATTTGAAATTTGAAATATTTAAACTTTACAAATGTTTGCATAGTACAAAAGACAATTTCTTCCAAGAGAGCTAATTATTTTAAGAACTTTGGATTGAATCCTATAAGATTTAATTATCCAAAAGAAACCAGTTACCACCATAAAATAAGACACATAATGAAATAGTATTATCATTTAATGTGTTCTTTTGTCTTACAATAATGAAATTAAAATGTACCCAGTATAATTCAAATTTATATCATTATGAATATATTAATTATTGCAATTGCATGATATTTTCTGTGACGCATTGTTTATTAGTATTGACGCCATGAAAAACCCTTCTATATCGTTAGCAAATGAAATTTGTAGAGGGGGGGGGGGCAAATAATGTGTATTAATATCTGAAGATGAATGTATGATGATTTTAAGGCTAATTTAGAAATGTAACATAAATACAGAACTCAAATATAGCTTTTGGGAATCTCTTTAAACACAAATATTCCCTCATTTGAAACAGCTGCTGTCGTAATAATCGGGACTTTAATACATTCCTTCAGTTTACGTTTGGTGAAACAACAATATATCTTTTCAATATTTAATATAGTTTTCAAATAAGAATCGTTTTGTTTAAAGACAACGGTACCACAAAACAAAGGGCATAAATACTCCTTTACGAATCGACGTAAATAAAGATGAAATATCCCCTTTTCTTTTTTTAATATGCCTTCATAACTGTTCTTAACGGACCCTTGCTTTATTTAAAGCAAGAAAAATTATTATAAAATAATAGAAACTCTGGAATAGCCTCTTTTGTAATGCGCTGCTTATGACGAGCCAGCAGGACTCATAATGGATCGTGAAAAGGAGCAGAGAACATTAAAGGTGTATTATAATGACTCTTTTTGAAAGAAAGATGGAATAAGAGTTTGAAATAAATTACAGAAAGGGGGAGTTTTCCATTCGAGAAGTGTATTGAAAGATAAACTCGAAGTAATTCTAAAGAAAGCTCTAGTGTTTTTTTTTTTCATTCATTCCCAATGTGCTTGATTTATTTATTGATTTATTGAAAAATGAATGAGTAACTATTGCAGTAGCAAAGTGAATTTTTCCTAAACTTGAGCTAAAATACTCCGAAAATGGCTCACTTTCCAAGTATCTTAGCTCAAGAATTGTACTTATTTATGCACAAGTGACGAGGATGCAGCGAAAAGGTGCCGTAAAGTACAAATTCAAACGTATGATTCAATTTTAGATATTTAAATAGCAACACGAGGCAATTTGCAAAAGAGCAAATATTATTGCAAAAATTATTTGTCAATATTTAAGTCTCGTATACTAGGATTGTTTCATAACTTCCACACATATATATATATATATATATATATATATATATATATATATATATACACTGCTGGCCACCCAAATTGCAACACCAAGAAAGACAAGAGATATCACAATAAAATTTATTTTGTAGATAACATGTTGACCAAGTATCAAATGATTAAATTTATAGACTTCTGTGAAGTGTGGTTCCTGCCAAAATCAGTAGCCAGAGTAGCCGCCACTGTTGGAGATCAACGCTGCCACACGCCTCGGCATTGATTCAAAGAGACTTTGGATGAGTTCTTGGGGTACAGGAGACCAAGCAGCTTCCGCACGTTGCCAAAGTTGATCTGCTGTGGCAGCTGGGGATGGAATCTGGGTCAATCGTAGAGCAACCATGGACCACATGTTTTCTATCGGCGAAAGATCTGGAGAGCGAGGCGGCCAGGGAAGCAATTCAATCTGGCGATTGACGAATAACCGTTGGACAATGCGTGCCACGTGTGGTCGCGCATTATCCGGTTGAAATATGGCTGTGGGCAAGCCCTGAAGGTAAGGAAGGACAACTGGCTCCAACACCTCGGAGATGTAGCGCTGGCTGTTTAAAGTACCGGCAATGCGTACTAGAGGTGTGCGAGAGTGATATCCAATACCGCCCCATACCATAATACCCAGTGCAGGACCAGTGTGGCGGTGCATAACGCAGCAATTCAGCATCTTCTCTTCAAGGTGTCTCCAGACTCGAATGCGACCATCTTTGTGTTGCAGACAGAAGCGTGACTCGTCAGTAAAGATAATTTCATTCCATTCTGCCGTCCACATCCTTCTGTCATCGCACCATTGGCGGCGGAGACGTCTGTGGTTCTGCGTCAAGGGTAGACAAAGTAATGGACGTCTTGCGGACAGACCACTCTGCTGTAAACGGCGTCGAATGGTACGCGCAGACACTGGATGATCCGTTACAGACTGCATGTGCTGTGCTATGGTTCGTGATGTGACTGAGCGATTCGTCACTGCCATGCGCACAATTTGCCTGTCATCACGTGAAGTGGTGCGCTGAGGTGGATGCGATCGAACACGCCGGTCCGTCGTACCCTCCTGCATCCAATGATCACATATCCGCATTACAGTTGTTTGGTTTCGTCCAACACGACTACCGATTTCCTTGAAAGATAATCCACAATCTCGGTAGGCCACTATCCTTCCTCTGTCGAACTCGGATACTTGATCAAAAGATGATCGCTGTTTTCGACGAGGCATAATTGATCGTTTTTTTTTGAAAAACCACAAGAAAAAAACAATTGCCGAACTTGAAATCGTCGAAATCTCCAAGCCTTAAATAGCGCTTTGAAGTGGCGCCACAGGAGCGCGTGATGTGCGTCTGCGCTGAAATTCTAATCATGTGCATATCTCACCTCCGCTAATGCATGTTGTAAATTTCATGTTATTTGCATGTTTCCTTCAGGGTGTTGCATTTACAGTGGCCAGCAGTGTATATATATATATATATATATATATATATATATATATATATATATATATATATATATATATATATATATATATATATATATATATATATATATATATATATATATATATATATATATATATAAATACATTGGTGTAAGAAATTAAGAGAATTTGCAGACTTGGTCGATTATCCCTAGAACTATTGTACCGATTTTAATGAAATTTGATATGTACATACATTGATACAATACAAAACAAATAACCATTTAATAATTCTAATACACACGCATAATCGTGAGTAACACTCGTTGGAGTCAGAAGGTATGAAACAGCGGTTGCAGAATAAACAAAAAAAATTGTTAATAGATGGGTTAATATGGGGTATGGTCCCCTCTTACAGATATACAGGTCTCGTGCGTGATTTCATACTTGAAATAAGGCAGTTTATCATTTCCTGTGGCAATTGGTCCCACTCGTTCAGCAACGCTGTTTTCATTCCCTGGATGGTTCTCGGAGGGGGTTGCGAGTTGTAATTACCCTCCCCAGAGCGTCTCAGACATGCTCTATAGGATTAAGGTCTGGAGATCTGGCTGGCCAATCCATCCTGCGAATATCCTAAATCTCTCGAAATGCGTCGACCAGAAGATCTCTTTGTGGCCTCGCGTTATCTTCCATTAAAATGTACTCATTGTATAAGTATATATATATTTACATTTTATATATATATATATATATATATATATATATATATATATATATATATATATATATATAACTGTCACCATCCAACTTATCAGGAATCCTTTTTTCTGTATTTCTAGACACCACGGCGAGAAATCGGCGCATCCAGAGGATCCTAGAGCCACAGTGTAGAGCGTCGCTTCTAATTTACATGAATGAGACATGATCAGAGACCCACCGTTCACGGCCTATATTGTTGAAAATCTTCTATTCCTGATCGTAACTTCCGTGCCCGTCTTTAGTAAGTATCCTCAATTTTATCATTACGATCCCTCTATTTTTTGGTATATATTTAAACAATTTTCATACGTGCTAAATATTGCTGTTGCTACCGCTTTAAAGATCTTACATTAAGATTTAACTATTTTGGTTTCAATCACCGTTTTATCTGAATATTCAAGAGCTTCATATATGTCCAGGTCGTATGATATGCATAGCAGCCATAAATGAGCACCAAAACAATCCACGTAGATAAATATAAAATATCCCCTACATGGTCCTAATCTGTTTATAACTCGTATATAAAATAAATTGTAAGGTCCCAGGCGATTGCCGTCAATATGGCCACGATCTTTCTAAATTTTAAGATTTCACTAGAAAATGCTTCTAAATTTTAAGAAGACACCAAACTAGTTTACAGGAACCTGGATATAGATATTTTAACGGGAATATGATTTTACCTTTTTTCTGCCGTATGAGGACTATTTTAAAGTTTGAACAATTTTTACAATAATTCATTTGTAAGTGTTTGAAGTTAAATTCGAATTATCAGTTCTCTTCATAGAAAATATGATTCTAAGAACCGTTTATTAGCCAACCCTGAATTGTGTTAGCCCACGTGGTTTATTGACAGATATGGTACTGGAATTTATGTATCCAAAGCCAATATTTACAGGGCTTTTTTTTAACTGAATATATTGTAGCAGATTCATGAGCAGTCGGAAGTAGACGAATCCAAGTGTGGTAACTGTATTGCCGTAGCGCATCGGAGACCACCATTTAAGCGCTAGCGAATATGGACAATACAGTCTACGAGGTTTATAGAACGATCGGTAAGTTTGTGTTACTTCTGCGTGGTATCGCGGTTTTGTTTAAACTTACGATACGCCCCTGCCATAGTTGACTTTTCTTCAAACCATAAAGAACCCATAAGGTAAAATTAGCACTGCTTGAAATTCCCCCTCTAGGAACAAATAAATGGAATGCCGAAATTTTTGCTGGAATGTGGGAACGTACGATTCAGTTTCAGCGACCTCGCGTATCCCCTCCGAAATGTATATGTAACTGCCGTACAACTATTGAAAATGTTCTAAATCGCCTCAATATTATCATTACGAATTCTGTATTTTACGGATTATATTTAAACGATTTTCATCCGTGCTAAATAATTTGTTGTTACTACCAATTTAAAAATCTCACATTCGGATTTAACAATTTTAAAGCGGTCTTAATATGTTTATACCACGTACCTAAACTGAATTGTACGGTCCCAGGCGATTACCGCCAAATATGGCCACGATGTTTCAAAATTATAAGGAAATCGGTAGGGAAATTTTTTTAAAAAGACGTCAAATTAGATTATAAGTACTTGGAAATAAGCATTTTGGCAGGAACGTCTTTCTTTTTTTTTTGTCGTGTGTGGGCTAATTTAAAGTTTGAATTCCTTTCGGCAATTTTTCGTTCGTAAGTGTTCGAATTTAAATTCCTATTATCATTTCTCCTCTTTATGTTAAATATGACTGTAAGAACAATTTATTAGCTAACTCTCAATTGTGCTACCCCGCATGGTTTATTCGAATATAAGGCAATAGGTTTCATGTATCCAAAGCCCATGTCTACAGGGTTTTGTTTTACTGATTATAACGTAGCAGATTCAAAGCGCAGTGGAAGTAGAGGAATCCACGTGTGGTAACTGTATTGTCTATACGCCCATGCGATTGTTGGCTTTTCTTCAAAAGGAAACAAAGAACCACGAAGGGAAAATTAGCAGTGCCTGAAATTCCCGTTTTAGGAAATCCGGCAATGGTACAAGTTTTTGGAGCAAATAAATGGAATGACGAGATGTTTGCTAGAATGTATGAACATACGATTCAGTTTTAGCGACCTCGCGTACCCCTCCTCGAAATGTACATGTAACTGGCGTACAACTGGTAAAACTGGTGTAACTGGTCTGAATTTTATCATTACGATCACTCTATTTTACGGAATATATTTAAATGATTTGCATCCGTGCAAAATTATTTTTTGTTGCTACCACTTTAAAAATCTTACATTCTGATTTAACTATTTTGGTTACAAACACTGTTTGATCTGGTTGATTAAAATCTTCAATTCTGCAGGTCGTATGGTATGCGTAGAATCTAAAAATGAGATGTAAATCAGTGGTCCTAATATTTGTATGTCAAGTGTCTAAACTGCATTATAAGGTCTCAGGCGATTACTGCAAAACATGGCCGCGATGTTTCTAAATTTTAAGATTTCGCTAGAAAAAGTTTCTAAATTTTAAGGACACACTAAATGAAGTACCTGGATATATGTGTTTTAGGGGGGATAACTTTCTTCCATTTTTTTCTGGACGTATGAGTGGTATTTTAATGTATGAACACTTTTCAGCAATGTTTCGTTTGTAAATGTTTGAAGTCAAAATCCTAATATCAGTTCTTCTCTTTATATTAAATATGATTGTAAGAACCGTTTATTAGCTAACCCTGAATTGTGCTATTCCACGTGGTTTATTCGCAGATATGATAATTAAATTTATGCATCCAAAGCCAACGTTTTCTGGCTCTTGTTTTATTGATTATATCTTAGCAGAATCATGGCGCAATTGGAGGTAGTCGAATCCACGTGTGGTAATTGTATTGCCGTAGCGCATTGGATTCCGCCATTTAAGCGCCAGCGGACATGGCCAATTCAGTATACGAGGGTTGTACAACCAGCGGTAAATTTGTGCAATTACTGCGTGGTAAATCGATTTCGTTTGAACTTGCGGTACGCGTGTGCGATTGTTTGCATTTCTTCACAACGAAACGAAGACCTACGAACGAAAAATTAGGAGTGACTAAAATTCTCATCCTAGGAAATACGGCAGTGCTTTAAGTATTTGGAGCAAATAAATGGATTGACGAGATTGTTGCGAGAATCCGGAAATGTACGATTCACTTTTAGTAACCTAGCGTACCCTCCTAGAAATGTGCATGTAAATGGCGTAAAAGTGGTGTAACTAGCCTCAATTTTTACCATTACGAACTCTCTACTTTACGGGATATATTTAAACGATTTTCATCTGTGCTAATTTATTTCTTGTTGCTACCAGTTTAAAAATCTTGCATTCGGATTTAACTATTTTGGTTTCATTCATCGTTTTTATCTATTACTGGTCATTTTCAAGTCCTTCAAGTCATATGGTACGCTTAGGAACCATAAATGAGTAGTAAAACAGTGAGCCCATCCGATTATCTCCAAACATGCGAACAAAGTTTCCAAATTTTACGATTTCGCCAGAAAATATTCTGAATTTAAAGAAAGCGCCAAATTAGGTTATAAGCACCTGGAAATAGGTATTTTGGCAGGAATGTCTTTCTTCCTTTCTTTTGCCGTATGGGGGAAATTTTAAAGTTTGAATTCCTTTCGGCAGTGTTTCATTCCTAAGGTTTTGAAGTTGAAATCGTATTATCATGTCTTCTCTTTATATTAAATATGATTATGAGAACCTTTTGTTAGCTAACCATGAATTGCGCTAACCCACGTGGTTTATTTGCAGATATTGTAATATGTTTCATGTATCCAAAGCCAATATTTTCAGGATTTTATTTATTGTAGCAGATTCATGGCGCAGTCGGGGGTAGAAGAATCCCCGTGTGGTAACTGTATTGCCTTAGCGCAGCTGAGACCACCATTTTAGTGCTAGCGAACATGGATAATTAAGTCTACGAGGTTTGTACAATCAGCGGTAAATTTGTGTTTTTACTGCGTGGTTCCCGATTTCGTTTGTACTTGCGATATGTCCTTGCGATAGTTGGCTTTTCTTCAAAACGAAACGAAGAACCATTAAGGGAAAATTAGCAATGCGTGAAATTCCCATTCTAGGAAATCCGGCAATGGTACAAGTCTTTCGAACAAATAAATGGAATGATGAGATTTTTGCTAGAATGTGGGAACGTACGATTCAGTTTCAGCGACATCGCTTACCCTCCTCGACATTTGCATGCAACCAGCGTAGAACTGGTGAAACTTGTGTAACTAGACTTAATTTTATCCTTACAACCCCTCTCTTTTATGGTAGGGGAGATCCGTGTAATATGGACCCCCTAATCAAGAATGCTCATAAAACTTAAATTATTTTTCCAAAAAAGATATAATTTGTTGGCTGCTCATTGCAATTGGATCGCTGCATGGTTTAAACTTGGTAAAGTACCACAGTAACTATTAATAGTTGCACGAAATATTTTTTTTATTTTCGTGTCAGTGGTCCATATTACACATACGTTCGTGAAATATGGACCGAACATATGTGTAATATGGACCACTGACACGAGAATAAAAAGTATGATATAGAATGAAAGACGGACACACAAAGCTGTGCTTTTAGTAAATTTATTTCAAGTTCAGCAATCACCACAATAATAGTGTATCGGGTTGGTTATGTTGGAGATTCATGCACCCATGAGAGGCATTTCCCGCATCTGATCCAGTCTTCCTCCATACTCTCCCCGCAGAATGCGCAGAAAGTAAACGGTTCAGTAACTTCATTCGCAGCAGTCTCCTAGCCGTAGGTTCCTGGGGATGTCCCTACTGAGACCCTTGTAGCCGGGCGTTTTTGCTCTGTCGACTTCTGTGCAAGCATCTCTTTTTGAGCTTCCTTTCTTACGCTTTCCTTTTTCTGAAGCTGTTGGATGTCCAGCTTTGGTCGCTTCTTTTTATTGTTTTTCTGCAACGGCCTTCTTGAAACGGGATGAAGTTAGAACAGTGAACTCTGAAGTGTTTCCCTTTCTCTTTCTTACGCTTCTTTGTACGCAATGAGGAAGAGGGCTGATGTCTTCCACTGCAAACAAACTACACTCCACAAACAACAAAATATAGTTTTATGACTAATGGGAACCGGAATGTTCTCCTGGACTACATCTTCTGAATTTGACTCTTCGGAAACAGACGTGTTCTGCTGGACTGTAGCTTGAAGTGTTGGGTCGATGGGAATTACATTTTCTGGCAAATGGTCGTTGGTCTCGTCTTCTGCTAAGACTCGTGGTGGGGCTTTAGCAGAAACTTCGGATGGAGCGCATTCGAAATCGTGAAATATATGGCGATTGACAGGCCAAATCCCACCTGCACGGAAACCATCGGAAGCGGTTTCAAGAGATGCCGACCGTGTATAAGCCTTCCCAAACAGTCCACACTGTTGGAATTATGAAACGGCCCATCCAGCATGTTCCCTTATCCACTTGTCCATCTCTTGATAATAGTAGACTCTTAATGGACGAAAGAAAGCGAGGTCCAAAGTCTGCATTCGATGGGTAGTATGGAAAGGAAGTGATAGTATGATCACCCATGCTTCTCTGGCCAATTCTATGGCCTCGAGATTTTGAGTGTGGGACACATGTCCATCAAGAATTACAAAATATTCCTGTTCTTGTCAGGTTTAGCGAAACTAATGAAATGTTTCATCCATTCACTGGAGAGATCGATCGTCATCCAACCTTTATCCTGGTATTTGAAAAGAGTTCCTGGAGGAGGTATTTCCATTCTCTGCAGATATTATCCATCCAACGTGTCTACAACGTGAAATATGGACCGTGGTCCAAATTACACAATAGCTCATGTTTCATATTACACGCATGGACGGAGCAACGTTGTTTCCAATCACATATCGCTATTCAAAATTTTGCGCATAAAATACATGTAGGGATTATTAAGAAAATAAGTACATTTGCTACTATTAACGTGAAAGTTATATAAAAATTACCTAACAGCAGAAAGTAATACTTTCATTTTAACATGCCTGCTACATCAATGATCATATAAACCAAAAACATGATTTCATAATCGACCATAAGAAGGCACACATGTACATGTCACGTCATGCTTTGGATATCACTAATATTCACTAAAGGCAATGGGATGGTTCTGCTATCTAGTGGTGAACAGATAAATTTCCCCATGGTCCATATTACACGATGGTCCATAATACACGGATCTCCCCTATATATTGAAATGATTTTCATCCATACTAAATAATTAGTTGTTGCTACCACTTTAAAAATTTTACATTCGGATATAACTATTTTGGTTTCATTAACCCCTTTTTTGTGTTTCTTCCGAATCTTCAATTCTTCAAGTCATTTGGTATGCTTAGCAACAGTAAACGAGTACAAAAAAGCGGTACTAATATTTTTATCCACGTGTCTAAACAGAATTGTATGGTCCCAGGCGATTATCGCTAAACATGGCCATGATGTTTCTAAATTTTAGGACTTCATTAGTAAAGGTTTCTGAATTTTAAGAACATATCAAATTTGATTATAAGTTCTTGGAGGAAACATATAGGCATTTTGGCAGGAATATCTCTCTTCAATTTTTTTGGCCGTTTGGTGGCTTTTTTAAAGTTTGAACTCCTATTCGCAATATTTCGTTCCTAGGTGTTTGAAGTTGAATTTGTATTATCATTTCTTCTTTTTATATTAAATATGACTGAAAGAACCGTTTATTAGCTAACCCTGAATTGTGTTATCCCTTGAGGTTTATTGGCAGATATAGTAATGGAATTTATTTAACCAAAGTCCAAGTTTTCTGGGTCTTGTTTTACAGATTATATCGTAGCAAAATCATGGCACAATTGGAGGTAGACGAATCTACGTGTGGTAACTGTATTGCCGTAGCGCATTGGATTCCACCATTTAAGCGCTAGCGGACATGGCCAATTCTGTATACGAGGATTGTACAACCAGCGGTAAATTTGTGCTATTACTGCGTGGTATCTCGATTTTGTTTGAACTTGCGATAAACCCTTGCGATAGGTGGCTTTTCTAAAAAAAAACGAAGAACTACGAAGGGAAATTTAGCAGTGCCTGAAATTCCCCTTCTAGGAACAAATAAATGCAATGACGATATTTTTGCTAGAATGTGGGAACGTACGATTCAGTTTCAGAGACCTCGCGTAAGCCCCCCCCCCTCGAAATGTGCATGCAACTAGCGTACAACTGTTGAAAATGTTGTAACTGGGGTCAGTTTTATCATTATGGCTTTTGTATTTTACGGAATATATTTATACGATTTTCATCCGTGCTAAATAATTTGTTGTTGCTACCACATTAAAAACCTCACATTCGGATTTAACTATTTTGGTTTGTTTAACCCTTTTTTATCTCTTCTCTTGCGGATCTCCAGTTCTTGAAGTCATATGGTATGCTTAGAAGCCATAAATGAGTAGTAAAGAAAGCGGTCTTAATATATTTATACCACGTGTCTAAACTGGATTGTATAGTTCCAGGCGACTACCTCCAAACATGGCCTCGATGTTTCTAAATTTTAGGATTTCACTAGAAAAAAGTATCTTAATTTTAAGAAGACATCAGATTAGTTTAGAATCACCTGGATACAGGTATTTTGGCAGGAATATCTATCTTCTTTTTTGCCGTATGAGGGCTATTTTAATGTTTGAACTCCTTTCTGAGATGTTTTGTTCGTAAGTGTTTGAAGTTAAATTAGTATTATCATTTCTTCTCTGCATATTTAATATTATTGTAAGAACCGTTTATTAGCTGACCCTGAATTGGTATATCCTACGTGGTTTAATAGCAGGATAGCACAATTGTGCTATTAAACCACGTAGTTTTGTACACTTAAACGGGACAGTACACAAACGGGTACGTTTTGTACACAGATACAACTTGAGCTATATTGTAATAATATCAATAAAATTAACTTGCATTTTTATATACAAAATTGTTTACTTAGATTACTTATGCAAATAAACTCGAAAATGGCATATATAATTTTAACATGTGGCATATAATCATAAACATTTATTCTGAATAATCTGTGAGATAGTTAATTTTTTATTTTTATTTTTATTATTATTTATACTTTTGCATATTTTATCGATGCCTAATGTGCTAGTTTGAGGAGGGATGGTAAATGGCAATATTTTCTAAGTAATAATTGATTCTTTGCACTTTCATATATTGTATTTGATTTTATTCATTCACTGCATATACTTTCGTCCTTTCGGTCTTTTATTTTTTTGTCTTTTATGCTTTTCATATTATATAAAACTGAATGAATATTTATTTCAGATGTATATCAGCTTACTTATAAATTACACTCTTTTTCCTTACGACTAAAAGACGTTATGTGAATAAAACCTCTAACAGACATAGTTTAGCGCTATCTATTTTTATTGTAGGTTCTTTATTTGACTATTATATTTAACTTTCTTTCATTCTTCCTTTAAGAGCATTTAAGTAGGATCTAAAGTGTGTTTCATTTTAAATATCCGTGGAAAGTTTACACGCGTCAAAATAAATATTGTATCCTTTATTTATTTTTGGGTTGTCTGAAATTTTGAAAAAAAATAGCAAGATGATATAATTTGTACTTTCTCATTTATAAATTAATATTAAAATAAAATGCATAATCTGAAATGAAATAGGGCTTTACAGGGTATTTTGATGTAAGTTGCGTATCTATATTTTAAGCGTTCTGGTCTTCTAACATTCTTCTTCGACGGTCGATCAAAGACAAAATTCTTGTTTTATTTATTCATTTGGCCAGAGGTAGCCTAGTGGTAGCGTGTTGGCTTTCTGTACAGAGGGTGCTCGCATTGAATCCAGACAAGCTCCATTTAATATCTTCGTGTCTGGGCCCGATATGGGCACGTTAAATCCGTAGACCTGGATGTCCATCTTTCAGGTCAGTGGGTAGAGAAAGTACGACCCCCCGCCCCATGGAGGTGCTCTGTCAAAATTGAGGTGGCACCCGGCTATGGTGGACTCCAACCCTTGTGGTGCCATTATAAACCGGATGCCTATATGGGCCTGGTCTGGGATACATTCTGGTAGGTGGGCATAAACTACAACAATAACAACATTTATTTATTAAAGTTGTGTTCTAGGTGCGTTGAGGAAGTTAAGGGGTCACAAGACCTTGCAGCTCGACGAAATGACTATAAACATGGTCTAATTCTAACCACAAAAACTCAAATAATATTAGAAAAAGAAATTTTCTTTCTTTATACATATAAAGAACATATCTTTAAATATGTCATACATAAAACTGGAAAATACAAATTAATAAAATATTTTCATATTAGCAGTTTAGAATTTCATATGATTAACTAGAGATTAAAAATCATAAATTGCTGAGTGCATCATAAAATTGAGATATAAGCTTACAGGAAATAATTAAGAGTCAGTATACACTAGCAATATATTAACCTGTAATTTAATACCAAATAAATTGTAATAAATATTATTTAAAATAAAAATTGAGCATAAAATTGGAAAACTTCAAAAATTATCTCAATACTTTCCATAATTTTCCCACACAAAATGTTAAATTGTGGATATCGTTTTCCACAATTGCACATTTTCCTGGTTAAATGTAGAGTACCATGAAATATACATATGAGTGTAGTTTTATCAGTTTCCTTTTGATAGTTTAAAAGTAATGCAGCACGAAAACTCAAATTAGCATTTAATCATATATAATTCTAAACTGCTAATTTGAAAATTATTTATAGATTTTTAATTTCCGTTTTTATATATGACATATTTAAAGATATATACTTTATATATATAAAGAAACAAAATTTCTTTTTCTAATATTATTTGATTTTTTGTGGTTAGAATTAGACCATATTTATAGTCATTTCGTCGACCTTCAATTTTCTGTACCAAGTCTTCCTTACTAAATTAAGTTACGCAATGCATAATAATTTATGTTTTAAAAATTATTGCAGTAAAATTTTCGAAGTTTCAGCGATCCTGTGGAAAAATTATAGACATACTTTGTTCTGTCTTATACACCTTCAAGGCAAGAATTTACTAGAAATTGCTTATTGTATTTAATTTCATATATATATATATATATATATATATATATATATATATATATATATATATATTGTGTCTCAACTGCTATTAACCATTTTGTCAATAAAATGTAGGTACTGAATTTTAACATACTTTAAAGACGTTAAATTCATTTTTTTTTTAAATTACATTTGACATTCAGAACACTTTAGTTTCATGTTAAATAGTCATTCCTAAAAGTATGAAAAAGAAATATTAAAAAATAAATAAATAAATAAATAACCAAAAATAAAACTTAAACTTGTGTTAGTCAGAATGTTTAAAACAGTTAAAACCCCTTAAGGAGTCATCTGACTGTTAAAAGTTGAAAAAGTATAAAAATTGTATCACATTCGACATTCTATATCTTGAAAAGTATAAGATTTAAAATCATAATTTTTTTAGTGTTAATAGAAAAATGTTTGATTTATGAATATATACCTGTTTCTTGTTTGATAGTTAAAAAATAATTTGTGTTAGGTAGTCATAAATAATAAGCAGTTTGCTTTGGACAAAAGTGATATCAAAGCTAACGCACATAAATACTCCAAAAAAATTGAGTTTAACACAAAATTTCTGCTTTTAACACATAAACTAAAGTTTAATTTGAACATAAATTTGCATATATTTCAGGAAAATTTTTATTTTCACTATGAAACTGAAAATAGTGCATTTTTTTCTTAATAAATTAAATTTTATCTATGCATGAAAAATGCATTCTCAATAAACAAATTTAGGTTCACTTTCAAGCAAATGATAATGTCTACCATCTGTGAAAATTTCATGCAAAAATATGAAATAGTTATATAGATAACAAGTGCGTTATGTGAGAAAAAACACATTTTGAAATAAATCCCTTTGAAGTATTGCCCTTTAAATCTGTTTACATTAAACATCTGACATGTTTTTAATCATAACTTCCGTAATTATGGGAATTTGTTCAAGAGGATTGTCTTAAAACACTCAGAAAAAATTAATGTTTCATATATTTATTTTTCAAAAATTCGATTTTTTGACGGTTTAACAGTCGTATGACCCCTTAAGTTTCATATTTTCAAGGCAACCATTTCCTGTTTAATAATCATTCATAATAAATATGAAAGTAACTTCTGAAAAAGAAATATAAAAAATACGAAAAAACTCTAATTTGAGTTAGACATAAAGTTGAAAACACTTAAAATCCCTTAAATTTGATAGTTACAAGACTTTTGTTCATGTTGGTTAATCATTCTTATTAAAATAAGAAAGTAACTTCAGGAAAAGAAATTTAAAAAAATCTCGAATTTTTGTTAGACTTAATGTTCAATACACTTATTCTTAGCCAGAAAAGTTAAGCAGAATGAAACTAGGAAACCACTTTCGAATTTACTACGTTCCGCATTTATTAAGTCCGGATAGAGATGTAGCTAGCGATGGAGGGAAAATGGAATTATACATAATATCCCCAGGAGAAAATATCTTAGAATAA
Organism: Dolomedes plantarius; assembly: GCA_907164885.2. Lineage (NCBI taxonomy): Eukaryota > Metazoa > Arthropoda > Arachnida > Araneae > Dolomedidae > Dolomedes > Dolomedes plantarius. The sequence continues at coordinate 106,535,136 of OU015502.1, forward strand.
AAGAAAAAAAAATGCGGCTCCTCTAGTCACTTGCTAGTTATTTAAACTTACTGGCACAGAATGGATACATAACAATTGATACATAATGGGTGCTTCGAGGGGAAACCATTTGATACATTTCCTGTTTCATATGCAGAAACCTTTGATGTATAAAAGTTACAGATAGTTACAGACAAAGCCCAAAGGTCATCTGCATATGTTCGCCTTTTACATTATCCGCCGCTAATATGTGCGGCAAAAGTTTGCCAAATTTCAAACTGTGTTTAATTCTGTCGTTATAAAATTCACGTGGAAAACACTTACTGTAGTCATTCATATTCTTCGCGTCTCATTTGCACATCCTAATTGCTTAATTTATATTATTTTTGCATCAGTGGTTCAAATTAATCTTATTTAACGCTTCAAAGACATTGCTTTTGAAGTCCCATTTGTAGTGCATTAAGTTATTTATATAAAAGTTCATATTATTTGAATACTTTTCAAGTATAATTTGTCTTCTGATATATATTTAAAAAAATGCATACGTCGCTACAAAACTTATACAAATAAATATTAAAAAAAATCGTTTATTATAAATAAATATTTAAAAAAATTCGTTTAAATATTAAAATTTAAATAATATTGTTTAATATTATTTATATTTTCGTATAAATACTAAAAAAATTCGTTTATAAGTTTACTTCGTTGTTTATAAGTAAACGAATAAAGTTTACTTATAAACGAATAAGTTTACTTTATTCGTTTATAAGTTTTACTTAAGTGGACTTTACTATAAGTCCACTTAAGTTTGTGGCTAGTAAACTTATAAACGTTCGTTTATAAATTTACTAGCCACAAGAATTTTTTTTAATCTTTAGGCAAATAGAAAAATTTACTTTTTCTCTTTGTTTCTCATCTGAATAAAAATCTTGCTAAACGCTGCAATGTACTAACCCTGTGTAATTCTCTAACCTCAAAGTTAACATATGAAGATTACACAGGAGTACAAAGAATTTTTTTTTTTGGCGCTTAGGACTTTAGAACTGATTTTAGCTATATTTGGGGCGCTGAATCTAAATATGAAATCAGTTTTTTTTTTCTATCAACTCGTAATTAAACTAAAATTTTAGTAATCATCAATATTAAATATTTATAGTTTTACATGCTATACACTATTTGTTGAAATTGTGATCTTTCCACTGAACATTGTGTTTCATTATGTGTTACGTAGTTATTTTCCCAGGAAAATAAAAAAGAAATTTTTTTCTAATTATTCTAAATGCAATTTTTTACCACAGGGAAAATGATTTTAAAATGAAAATAAAAACATAATTATGAAGGAAAACGCCTATAAAGGCTTTTTTGATCTAATTTACTTATATTTTATAAATTTTAACATAGAAATGAAAGTCATAGCAGTAGTATAGTTCTTAATAGAAACTATTTAATTCTGTTAAGGATTGATTTTAACTACAGTTTAGATCCATTTAACTCAAATGAGATAATTTAACATGTAACAGAGAAATAAAATATATTTCTTTGTACTGCTTCATAGTCTTTAAAAAAACGATATAGATCCCTGATAAAACAAATTGTATAGTAAGTAAAACTGAATTCATGGCGGTTTAAAAAGCATATAACTACATTACATTTAGTGTTTTATTAAACTAGGGATATTTTTTAGGAGAAAAAATAAAATTTTGTTATAATGAGCATAGAATTATTTCGTATAAGAAAAGATTTTAATTGTTATTGTTGCTGGTAAGTCCCACTGGACTAGAAAATACCAGACCAGGTCCATGAACCTCACTCGTGTGAGAAAACAGGAGGCAGCAGGATCCTCATCTTCTGAAAGCATGATGATGATGAGGATGATGATGTCGTGTTTACAATGAATAATATTCAAATAATGCCATGGGAGGAGATGACGCCCCTGCACTATATTGTCATCGTAGAAGTTCTGCCTCGTAAACAAGACTCCAATATTTAACAGTTCATCAAGGATGGCAGGGCAATCAAAAACGTGTGACGTCGTCAGTTCTGAGTCCCGGCAGTTATCGCAGTTTCTGTAGGTTTCCCTTCCCTCTCTGTCAATTTTCAATCCTCTGCGATGGCCAGTTCTACGCCTGACTACGGTTTTAGTTATACGTCGATCACCATTGATGTTGTGGAACTGGTGCTTTATTGGAATCGAGTGTTCCTCCAATTTGTATTTGTCCACGGAATTTGCATCCGAAAGGGTAACATTGGCGTTATTGGCGTTTTTATTATTATTGAGATTTCGAGCCTATTTTGCTAGTTTATCTGAGTTCTCGTTGCCTGTAATGTTGACATGCGTCGGCAGCCATTGAAGATTGCAGATTTTAACACTCCGTCGGGCGCGTCTCGAAACTTACGTCATCGGGCGCGGTGTATCTGTCAGATACATCTCTGTTTTATCTGTTTTCTGTTAATTTGTATTACTTTAAATCTTCTATCTTTATTCTTTTTAGGTCCAGGCTTTTACACCCGGACATTTTAAAAAATTTTTTTTTTTATTTTTTACAATTTTTATTTTTCACAAAACTCCAGCTAATAGAAGTAAACGGATAAAGGCTTTTATTTCAATATTATCTGTTAGTCTTGCATCTTTTTCTCTACTACATAGATTAGAAACTGCAGAAATGTATTCTTTAGTGCATTTCACATTTATTTGCAATATTTCGTCAGAAAAAAGAACAGTTCCAAGAGCCGTATATAGATTTTATACCTTTCGCACTTCCGATTACTCCAGGTAATTTTGTGATAATATTCTGCGATCTACCTTTGACATTTTTTCTTCCGATCCATTTTGCTCATTTAGTACTATAGTATTTTCCTACATAAAAATCATCATTATTAGCATCATCATCAAATTCTGAGTCATTATAATCACTTTCACTGCTATCAGAATCAACTTCACATGTTTCTAAAATATCTTCTTCGTCATCATCACTTTCATCAAATTCTTAATTTAATTCCTAATTTTCATCACTAAATAGAATACTATCAACTAGCTCAAGGTATTTTTGATTATTCAAATCTAAAAAGCGTTTAGCACTCATCATGGGAAGAGATAAATCAAAAATGTACAGGGAATCTTGATACTTCCGTAAAGCTTCAAGAGACAAACGTTATCGGGCGCGTGTATCTGAGAGATACAAAACTTGAAACAATCTTCAAAACGGGAAATACTCCTACACAGAACTGGTCGTTACTGCATTCCAAAGGAGCAGGTGGTCAGATGGACAGATACTGATAAGGTCAAGGTCGTAAGAACAAGTTTTAGGGGACAGAGATATTGACACGCGTGTATCTGTCAGATCAACGCGCCCGATGGAATGTTAATCTGCTTATGAACTCCGTTTAGGCGAAACAGGATCTGAAAGCAAAGATCCTGAAAGCATGCTGACAGGGAGACCTATACAGTTTACTATTTGGGCACGATTCGCAAGAGCAGCAGAACAGGGACAAGGGGGAAAGACCGCAGTAGAGATCTCAAAGAACATACTTTTTGTATGGCCACTCCCATGACTTGGCAGGACAGACTGCATTGGTCTCAGACCTCTAAAGAGCAAAGCCAGACCAGTGCGCTTGGCCGTATACCGATGATAAGCACTAAGATCTATCCAAACACTGATAGCATGGTCTTAAAAACGGATTGAGCCTACGACTTTTTTTTTTGTATCGTAACATTCGGGATTACTGGCCTGTGCCGGCTTTGTGGTACAGCGCGCTGGCTTCGGTTGCTCGGATTGAATCCCGGCGTCGTGCCACTAAAATGCCTCCCTTTGTGTCGTCCCTTCATAAGTACTATAGGACCATAGGAAAATGCGATTAACTGTGTTACCTAGACCATCGCCTTCTAACACAGATATTTCATAAGATTGACAACGGAGAGCGAAAGTTTCACCGAAATGAGAAAAGGAATGTTCGCTTTTTAATATCTTCGGAACCGTAAATTGCAACACAAAATTGAAGCAGAGAGATTTTTGGTCGGAGCTTTGGAGGGTGAAATGAAGAGTTCTCAAAGGACGTCTCCAGGATCTTCGTGATGCTTCTCTGGTGGAGGCGGAGTCAATAGCTGTCTGAAAACTGGTTTTCAATTGACAGGCAGACAGAGGAGGAAGAAATGTGATTGGAAAGAGATATAAGGTTCAGAATCCATGAGTTCTAAGACTAGGAAAACGAACAAATCCAAAAGGATTTACTCAGAGACAAATAATAAGTGCTAGAAAGAAGTTTAAGGATTGTACATTAGATTTTTTATTTATTTAAAAAAAAATTAATTATTTTTTGCCTTCGCAAAATCAAGTATTGTTTTTTTTTTTATAATTTAATATTTTATTTAAATGACGAGGACAAACAAAGAATTTTAAGACGAAAGACTCAGAATGGCGCGAAGCCTTTTCCTGTTAGTGGGGCCTTCATAAGGGGTAATGCTAGTCCGCCTATATAGTGCCTCCATTATAAAATGGCCAGCTAAACTGCGGTGTATTTTAGGCGAATGTGTTCACAAGTGCCTCCGTATTGGTTAAAAAAAATTTTCGTAATTACGGTTATTATGGCGACAATGGACCACGAATTTTTCTTTTATTATTTATTAACCAATTGCTATGAAATTTTGCATACTTATGCAGTGTTGTTTAGAGATGAAAATTCTAAATAAAAAATCAGAATGTAATTAATTAAGATATTAATTTAAATCTGTTTGTTAATTATTCTATTTAAAAATGCTCCATACGCATTAATTTTTGTCTCAGATATCTAATTTTTTCTCTTATGCTAGCTTTATATAGTTATAATAAAAGTTAGTAGCAATATTTGATTTACAGTCATATTTATAAAAACTAGAAAAGAAATCGATAAAAATAGGTCATTTTATGCAAAATTTTATGACAAAAATTATTTATTGTACAAAATTTAAGTTGTTTTAAAATAGTATAATGAATTGATTACTAAATTTTATTCTAACATACAGAAATTATCATTTTATGAAATTTTTCGAAAATTCAAGATAAATTATGACGCATGGAACATTTTGAATTTACCGAAACGACATGAGAAAATGACATTTAAAGTTTTAATTTGACTAACATTTCCATTGGTTACGTTTGAAAAAAATACTTATAACTCGGTTAATAATGATCGGATCAACATACTTTTTTTAATTTAAAGCTGATGAGTTGCAGAATCATTTTCTGAAAGAAAAAAAATCGTTTTGGGGGCATATTTTTGTCAATCTGAAGATTCATTGTCGTCTTAAAATATCGAAAATTATTTACATAACCTAGTTTTAAGGGCGACTCCCCTTCCACATAAATTATATGGTCATCTTACATTAGTTTTATATTACTATTTCTTAGTTGCTACTGTACTCAAATCTGCTGACAGACATTAGAAATGGACCAATTAAAATTAAAATTAACGTGGCTTTGAAACTATTTGTCAAAGATTTTTGTTTCGGTAGTAAATTCTTCATTTGTGATTAGTGGAAGGGACGCTTGTTAAACGATGAAAGAAATAGAGCTTTTGCTTTATCACAAAGGAAAAAACCATAAAAATTTTACTTTTTACGAATATAAATGATAAGCATAAAATTTTTTGTGCTGTAGTTATTTATCTACGTCTTCTTCAATCCTGATCAGTGGAGAAAAATCTTATGTTAAAATGAAAGACATATAGTTTTGGGCTTATGACAAGGGAAAATACCATACAAACTTTACTTTTTACATATATAAATAATAAGCATAAAGAAGTTTGTGTGTTAATTATTTTTCTTCATTTCTGATTAATGGAGACGACGCTTATCTCAAAATAAAATACATATAGATTTTGGCTTATGAAAAAGAAAAATGCCATAAAAATTTTACTTTTTAGTATATAAATAATAAGAATAAAATATTTTATATGGTAGGGGAGATCCGTGTATTATGGACCATGGGAAAATTTATCTGTTCACAACTATGTAGCAGAACCATTCCATTGCCTTTAGTGAATATTAGTGTTATCCAAAGAATGCGATGACTTTTACATGTGTGCCTGCATTTGGACGATTATCAAATTGTTTTTTCGGTTTATATGATCATTGATGTAACAGGTATGTTGAAATGAAAGTATTACTCTCTGCTGTTATGTAATATTAATATAATTTCCACGTTAATATTAGCAAATGTACTTATTTTATTAACAATACATACAAGTATTTTATGCGCACCATTTTGCATAGCGATATGTGATCGGAAACAACGTTGCTCCCTCCATACGTGTAATGTGAATCATGCACTGTTGTGAAATATGGACCACTGGTCCATATTACATGTTGTAGGCACGTTAGATCGAAAACATCTGCAGAGAAGGGAAAGAGCGTCACATTTGTCTGCACAATGAGTGCTGCTGGTCATTTCATCCCACCGATGGCGGTGTTTCCCCGTAAGCGATGGTAGCCGGAGCTGGAAGCAGGAGCTCCTCCAGGAACTCTTTTCAAATGCCAGGAAAAAGGTTCGATGACGATCGAACTCTCCAGTGAATGGATGAAAAATTTCATTAGTTTCGCTAAACCTGACAAGAACAGGAAGGATTTGTTAATCCTCGACGGACATATGTCCCACACTCAAAATCTCGAGGCTAGAGAATTGTCCAGAGAAACAAGAATGATCATACTATCACTTCCTTTGCATACTCCCCATCGAATGCAGCTTTAGGACCTCGCTTTCTTTCGTCCATTAAGCATCTACTATTCCGAAGAGATGGACAAGTGGATGAGGGAACATGCTGGACGGGTCGTTTCCCAATTCCAAGTGTGTGAACTGTTCCGGAACGCTTATGCACTGTCGGCATCTCTTGAAACCGCTTTAGATGATTTCCGTGCAAGTGGGATTTGGCCTGTCAATCGCCATGTATTTCACGATTTCGACTGCACTCCATCTGAAGTTCCTGATAAAGTCCCACCATGAGTTACATCAGAAGACGAGACCAACGACTTCTTACCAGAAAATGTAGTTCCCATAGACCCAATACTTAATGCTACAGTCCAGCAGAACCCATCTGTTTCTGAAGAGCCAACTATAGAAGGTTTAGTCCAGGAGAATATCCCGGTTCCCGTTAGACATAAAACTGCATTTTGTAGTTTGTAGAGTGCAGTTTGTTCGCAGTGGAACACATCGGTCCCCTTCCTTATTGCGTACAAAGAAGCGTAAGAAAGATAAACGGAAACACTTTAGAGGCCACTGTTCTGACTTCATCCCGTTTCAAGAAGGCCGTTGCAGAAAAACAACAAAAGGAAGTTACCAAAGCGGGACATCCAACAGCGTCGGAAAAAGGAAAGATTAACAAAGGAAGATCAAAAAAGAGATGCATGCACAGAAGAAGGCGACAGAGCAAAAATGGGCAGCAAAAAAGCAGAGGCAGCTCCAAGGGTCTCTGTAGGGACATCCCTAGAAACCTCCGGGCAGGAAACTGATGTGAATCAAATTACTGAACCGTTTACTTTCTGCGCATTTTGCGGGGAGAGTACGGAGGAAGACTGGATCAGATTCGGGAAATGCTGTTCATGGGTGTATGAAGATTGATCCAACATATCCAACCCGATACACTATTATTGTGGTGATTGCTGCACTTGAAATGAATTTACTAAAATCACAGTTTTGTGCGTCCGTCTTTCATTCTATATCATACTTTTTATTCTAGTGTCAGTGGTCCATAGTACACATACGCTCGGTCCATATTACACGAAAGTATGTGCAATGCGGACCACTGACACGAAAATAAAAAAAAATATTTCCTGCAATTATTAACAGTTACTGGAGTACTTTACCAAGTTTAAACCATGGAGCTATCCAATTGCAATGAGCAGCCAACAATTAAAATATTTTAAGTTTTATGAGCATTCTTGCTTAGGGGGTCCATATTACACGGATCTCCCCTAATTATTTATCTACGTCTTCTTCATTTCTGATTACTGGAGACGACACTTATCTGAAACTGAAATATATGTAGCGTTTGACTTACTAAAATGGAAGCGACCATTAAAATTTTACTTTTTAAATAGATAAATAATTAGCATAAAATATTTTTTATGCTAATTATTTATTTATGTATGTATGTCTTCATTATTTTTGATTAGTCGATAGGACACTTATCTGAAATTGAAAGATATATAGATTTTGTCTTAGACAAAAGGAAAAGACTTTTAAATTTTCCCTTTTTTACGGAAATTAGTAATAAAGATTTTTTCTCTTTTGGGACACTTTCTTTTTAATACACTATTTATGATATACCTGAAATCTTTTATTCGGGGTATGTATAATGCGTTTCATAAAACTTATACGTTTAGAGAAATCCCAAAAAGTAGTTATCTCGAATAAGAAATTTGATCTCGTTATAGAAAATTTAATGTATTTCTATCCGAAAGAAAAGTGCAACACATGCTTTTAGAAACTTACTAAAGGACTAAAAATATAACGACATAAATATTCAAAAACCTTGGAGGTATCAACATTTTTTCTCTTTAATAAAAAAGCTGCTATAAATTGAAAATAAAATATTATTAATAATAAACAATGTGAAGAGTTTATTCATCTGAATTACTAAGAGTGCATCATTCTGAATTACCAAGAGAAAAGGATAATAATATAAGTAATGACAATATACAAAGACGTCGCGCCTCTTTCGTTATTTTTAATAATGAAAAAGTAATGATAATATCATTAACGGGAACTTTTTGAAGATCTGACTCGCAGTGGACGTACAATGGAGATGTTAGGAGGAGTGAGGCTCAATTAAAAAAATCTAATAAGGGAGAGTGCTCTCAATAAAAACTCCTTTAGATGTAAAAGAACAGAGGCAGGACATGAACCTTTATAATATTTTCATAAGAATTACAGAGTAATGCCATTCAGATCAACAGAATATATATATATATATATATATATATATATATATATATATATATATATATATGTATCTTTGCAAGGGAATTAAAATGTAAACCGTGTTTCATTTTAGTATTCATTAATTTTAAAATTCCTATAAACCCCCCCCCCCCCAAAAAAAAAAAAAAAAAAAAAGAAAAAAAAAATCTTTTGTTTGCTTGTGTGTGTGCAATTTCTGTACAATTTCTACCAGGACATTTAAATATATTTATTTCTTTCAAGATTTCTTCAACCGGGGCAGGCTGTTGTATTCTCGTAATCTGCTCATTACCCACCCCGAATTAATTCGTTTCTTCCCTATGGAAATTCGTAAAGTTGAACAATGTCTAAGGCACTGGCATTCGTTATCAGGGTCCGTGGGTTAAGTCCCACTCTTGGCATGGAAGTTTGTAGCCCTTACTGAATCAGCTGTAAGCAGTAAATCCCGGTCTAATTAGCCCTCTTATAGGAAAAATATCGTAGTGCTCTCAACCAACCAATCAACCAACTTAAATTTGAACAAACAATCATCATGAATAGATAACCAAAAAAAGTCAAGCCTCGTGTTATCATTGCGGAGCACTTGTAAATGAAAACAATCGCACATAATTTGCGAGAATCCTTGGTTGCTTTCAATGGGGGCAATGTATGGGTAAACCAACACCATACCTGCTGCCACCTCAATTTAGATTAAGCAACCCCAACAGCGACATCCTGGAGGTTCGTACATTCTCCCATTCTCTCTGACTTCTTACAAGGACTTTCCGGTCTACGAAATTAACGTGCCCATATCCAGCCTTGACACTAAGGCATATAATGTCATTTTTCTGGATTCGACACAAGCACCTACATTTCTAAGCCCAATCGATACCACTAGGCTTTACCTCGGGTCCCCTTGTTCCGGGCCTTATTTTTGATTGGATACTGAATCCATGCAAGTTCGTCACACTTACCATAAACGGTGTGGGTGGCTCTACCCAAGCATATACAACTACTGTGGTTTTGGATAGCCGATACAATACACATACGGTACAATACGCATATGGTACAATACGCATGTAATCTACACTCTATGACAAAATCGATGCACAAAGAAGGGTTTTTTCCGATTACAATGAAATTTCGGATGAAAATATTCCTTCGCCGAATATGCGAATGATTAAAATTCGGTTACCAACGAATGAATAGCGGGAAATCCAGCGCATCAGAACTGCAAATCCAGCAGGTGCATATATGGAACGATTTTCGATCTGATACTCAAAACTTCTGCTCATTTAGAATGCAAATATCTTACGTTGACTGTAACAATGTGTCGTCGAAGGTTTCGTGCTCAGAACGAGCATATTTCAGAATTTGAAAGACGTCGTGTCATCGGATTGAAAGTACCTGGTTGGCCTAATCGAAGAATCTGTCGACATCTGGGTCGAATAGATACAGCTATTAGACGATGAAGATAAGAGTGGGTCAACAACGGCAGATTTAAGCGTCAGGACGGCAGCGGTTGACCTAGGACCACAACAGGACGAGGAGACAGAGCGATTGTCAGAACATCTGTACCAGACCCGTATTTGTCGTTATGGACCATCCGACAAGTGAACTGCTCTCAAGTGTCCAACATGACCATTGAAAGACGACAGAGAGAGCGGAATCTAGTTTCGCACCGGCCGTTTCGCCGCTTACCCATCACACCTGTACACCTATAAATACGATTACAGGGGTCCTTAACTCGATCAACTTGGAACTGCGCTGACAGGGGACGTATAGTCTTTGGGCACAGGACCTTGAAGCTTGACGAAATGACTATAAATATGGCCTAATTCTAACCACAAAAACTCAAAGGATATTAGATAAAAGAAATTTTCTTTATTTATACATATAAAGAACGTATTTTTAAATATGTCATATATAAAAATGGAAATTACAAATCTATAAATGATTTTCAAATTAGCAGTTTAGAATTTTATATGATTAACTGCTAATTTGAGTTTACGTGCATGAATACTTTTTACCATGTTTTTATTAACTCGCTCTCTTGTTTGTTTGTGTGCTTGTGTGTTTGTCACGTACAAATCTTGCAATCGATTTTTAACAAACTTCCCGATTAGCTACACATTTTAAACTTTTTGAATAGCTCAGAACACGCTGAAAATGCATTATTTTAATACTTTTAGCCATCTTTAAGCAGAATTAAATTCATTTTCAGTTATTTTCAATTAATTTTGTTTTGTTGACTGGTGCTGCCATCTATTGACCGGGGCGGGAACGAAAAGTTAAGCGCAAGTTAACTTCCAATTAAAATCATTTTCTTTCAGGTTGATGGGATATTTCATCAAAAAAATTTTTTAAAGTATGTATTGATAAATATAATTGTCAAGTTAATATGATTCAACAGAAAATTTAAAAACATGGTATATAAAAAGTCCTTTTTATCTTGTAATTATATACTATCAATAGGAAACTGATAAAACTACACTCATATGTATATTTGATGGTACACTACAATTTAAAACCAGAAAAATGTACAATTCTGGGAACCTATTTTTTATGTGGGAAAATTATGGAAATAAAAGTGATAATTTTTTGAGTTTTTCGATTTTATGCTCAATTTCTATTTTAAATAATATTTATTACCATTTTTTGGTTTTACATTACAGGTAAATATATTGCAAGTGTATTCTGGCCATTAATTATTTTCTGTAATCATATATCTCAATTTTATGATGCGCGCAACATTTCATGATTTTTAATCACCAGGTAATCATTTGAAATTCTAAACTGCTAATTTGAAAATTATTTATAGATTTATACTTTTCATTTTTATATATGACATATTTAAAGATATGTACTTTATATTTATAAAGAAAGAAAATTCCTTTTTCTAATATTATTTGAGTTTTTGTGGTTAGAATTAGACTCTATGTATAGTCATTTCCTCGAGCTTCAAGGTCTTGTGCCTCCTTTGACGAGTTCCGTTTCCAACTTTGCCTTGGTGACCATCGAAAGTGCGTCTGGAGACGTCCAGGACACGTGTTGCTATGAATTGTCTTCAAGCTTTACGAACACTTTCTTGGCAACCTAGGTATCCTGATATCTCCCCCATAGAGCACATTTGGTAAGTAACGGAAAGGCGATAGCAACTATCCCGGAATGTTGCCAATTTAGCCCGACGGTTGGTCACTATTTGAGAAGAAATCCCGTCGGAATCCATCCGGGAACTTTATCAGACTATGCCACGCCGGGTGACAGCTTGCATCCAGGCCAGATGTGGACCAATGCTGTATTGACTTCATCACTTTGTAATGATCAAACTCGGTCATAAATCATTCAATTGTTTTGAAATTTTAATCTTTATTTTTCTGTGTATGTTCTTCACATCCACTATTTTTTGTCGCTATCGGATAACTCTTTATTGGTGCTTCGATTTTTTTCGTTTATAGAGTGTAATTACAGAAAATATAAGTTTATAACTAAGCTGCAATATTGCATGATATAGTTAGAAGCGTTTTTATTTCTAAATTTTAATAATTTTAGTGGATACGTGTTATGAGGGGTACCAGAGATACCCCTTTGCGTTGTGTAAAATTAGGGAGGCGAATTTCAAAGGGAACTATGCGTTTATAAATAAAAATAACAACATTTATTATACAATATTTTACAAGAAAAGGTCAGGTTTACATATTATATTTAAGATCTTGGTTAGACATATTTTAACAGAATTAGGGCATACTTCATCCGCTTCCTGCGGCAAAACCATTACGGGTCGAGTGAAATAAAGTCTCGTAATCTCTCAAAATTTCTCGTAATCTCTCAAAAGGCATGAGCACTATTTAAAGGGGAAGAAATGACCAACCTGGGGAGTTTTTGATGAAACACCAGAGCATGGCATGGAGTCGTTGAGACACTTCAACAGGAGGAGGCTTTAGGTATCGGGCTAAAAATCATGGGCCCTTCATTGGAGGAGGTAGCAGAATCGGCGCTGGCGGTCGAACACGGACATCTCGCCATTTTACGGGGCGTCTTTTCTTCCCAGGCTTTCTTCGCAGCTCGCTACCTCAAATCGCTCTCTAGCTCTCCTTCCGATCGTCGTTTTTCCCCCACAATCGGGGCTCCCCCATATTGATTATGACTCCTCCCCAGGTTAGTTATTCACGTAAATTTATTGCCTCTTCGAGTTTTTTATTCGAGGGCAGGATGCTCCGACATCCCCACGGTTGACCCACGTGGTACTCTTATTTCCAAGAAAATTGGATGTCCGTTGAATTTCCTGGAATTTCTTTCTCCCGTCCTGAGGAATTCAGGGGGTGCTATGTTTCTTGGAAAATTGGTGCAGTTCCTCCTTTTTCCAATATGGCCGTTTTATGTCCCGTAATCGTGTTGGAAAAACAAAATGACTATGACGTTGGAGAGTTCAAAATGTCCAAATTGTGGATCCTTCACAACAATACGTATTCTTCGAATCTCAAAAAAAGCCCCACACATTATTGATAGAAAATTCAAGAATTATCCAGTCCAAGAAAAATAAGTTCCAAAAGTGGATGTATAATTTAATTTGCTATCAAAGTCCTTATTAGTTTTTCAAAGTTATGCTATATTCCAAAGAACAAAAATAATGGGAAAGATTTATCCTGAAAAAAAATTCTTAGTGCTGTGTTTATTTTTTATAGGTTTTTCCGTTGTAAATTCTTTTTTCAATATTTTTAAAAATTCCAACAAAATATCATTTTTTTTAACCTATAAACCACTGTAAAGAAATGAAGGGAAGAAATTTAATTCCCTAAGAACTTTCGACAATTTTTCATTTCCTTTTAACTTTGACAATTTATACTTTTCTTATCGACGATACGATTCCCGAGTTCTTTGCATTTAAAGTTAATACGTGTGTCTTTGTTTCTTGTGATAAAATGTACTTTTACCGCGAATGATTCTCCGGGAATGCAAAGTATTTCATTTAAACTTTGTTTACAAACACATCACCATTCGATAAACAATCGCATACCACAAATATTAAAAGAATTTCGTCATTTAAATATTTCCAGGGAAACTACGTATGTTCGAGTAATTTATATTTATTTTACAGCGGGAATAATGAGGTTATGTATACATTTACCCTGATTCAACACGAGCAGAAAATATGGACCTTAATTTCGTTCATGCAATCCAGCGTCCTTTGCTATTTGGCTTTATTAATTGCTTTTTCATTCTCCATTATCTGTAATGGGCATTAATTTCTGTAATTGTAAAGACTGCAGTTACGAGATCGCAATAAATTGGGAGTTTATTAATGCAATCATTATTAAATTTCGGAATTAGTCGGGATCATGTAATCTTGTTTAATACATTGCTTCTATACATCTCAAAATGGCTGTATTTAAGGTAAATTATGTGTGATGGGAAATTCTATGAATGTAATTTGAGCGTTTGCAGAGCAATTTTTATTAATAATGTGATTCCGTTATGTGATGTTATACTGCGGATTGTGTTGAACATGCGATTTCAAGCTTCCTGTAAATGAATGGATAGGCATTTTCATGATATTAAATAATAAGTTACTGGGATTTTAAACATGGTGAGTGTTTGTAAATAACTGAGATCTCTAATAAGGGATTTGTATTATATATAAACAATAAGCTCCATGGTAACAAAATTTTCCTATATAAAAGAAAAAGTAGTATACACCAAATATAAATTCAAGAACTATCGGTTGGAAAAAACACTATTTCAGATAGTCTCTTCTAACGAAACTACCTCGGGTTATTGACGTAGGATTACTTATCGTTGCCTACCTTCTTTTTTTTTCTAAATTGACGCACTTTGGTACTTTTATGTTTAACTGTTTACTGCTACTGGGTTTGGCACTGCCAAAATTATAACTCGCGACGCAGGACGGACATTTTTTTGCCCGGAGGACCGTTATCGAGGAACGTAATCCTACTTTAAAAAAGGTACTCTGCAACAAAATTTATAGGGTTAAAAACGCAATCACTATAAAATTTCAAATAACGTGAAAAGATGGAAGAGTAATAAATTGCTTCTACGTTTGTCTTTCCTAAATACTAATAACGAAATTGTGTGCTTTGTTCTTTTGGCAATAGTGTGGCAACACTGCCTCCTCAAGGTGACGTAAGAGCGTGATTTTCCCTCTGATGATAAACAAAAATGTTATGCTTACATTATGCTTGTTGCTTTTAACTAATGGTGTATTCACTTTAAATAAATATAATCTATATATATATAACAGTTCCGTAACTGACTGACTTACTGACATACAACGCACAGACCAAACCGCTATACCTAAAGGGCTGAAATTTTGCATGGCGATTTTTCTTATAGTGTAGGGGTGCATTAGGAAAGATTTTTGAAAGATTCTTCTTAGATTTATTTAGATTAAATTTTTAAGCTGGTATAGGTAAAAATTACAGAGATCTCTGTGTAGAAGGGCATAAGTAACGAGTACCCAGAACTATGTCCGTAGAAATTATTGTATTTCTCCACAACACATGAGAGCATATTGTTTTAGTTCCTCGGCAAATGGGGCACATTTATTAAATGCAAGATATTACGGACATTTCTCAAGGGAAAATGACGTTTCTTAAGACTTTAATTTCTGTAGAACAATTTTTAGAAACCTGAAACGATCTTCCCTCCGGCCGAAAGTTTAAAATCCAAGGTAATAGGGACATTTATCAAACGAAAGCATTGTTTCTCTTCCTTTTTTTTTCCTGGCGAACAGTTCTTAAGAGCTTCAGTTTTTTGTCCTCTTTTTGCAGAGAGGTTTATCAGGTACGTGCTGTAAAAGATGACACACATTAATTACTCCTATTTATCTCTTTAACCCTCTATGCGTTTGAGAGACATTTTTCCGTTACGTACTTTCAGCTTAAAATCATTTGCAACTTATTCCTGTATCCTATAATTTGGTATCCAAAAAACAATACTCGGATGTAAATTACTGGAGATTTTAAGCAACCCAAGCAGCAACGTAAACAGATATCAAGACAATTTCTAGTTACGAGAAGCCAATTGAAGAATACAGCCATATCACTGGGAAGTATTTGTTGCTGTAAGCGTGACGTCACAGTGTGACTCTGGGAAGATACTTTGAAGACTTGCATTTAGCGTTGTCTAGACGGTGTCAAACTGTAGCAAGTCACAAAAGGAGAGTCAATTAAAAGCTAAAAGAGACTAGACTGTCTTATCCAATATCGGTCACAGTTGTGATTGTGATCAGTGTGACTCACTGAGCGATTTTTACTACTGTGGTATGACTATTTGTGCTATTAGAGACAAAATTAGAAGATGGAATAATTCATTGCACACTTCTTCATGTCGCAGGAAAAAAACTTCGATCCCTAGATAGTTAAAATTTCAAAACTAAATATATGTCTTTGTGCGCAAACTCTATGTTTCAAAGTTCTTTTACGTCCCTAAAAAGGTCCATCGATAACGTTCGTCGAGATGTTTGAGAATAAAACGACCAACACCTAAGCGATTAAAAAATAAAAAATAAAAAGTACCAATATTCCCATATCTTTGTTTTCAAACTACATCTTCCAAGTTCTTTGAAGTCCATGTGTATATAATTTGATACATGTTGTTTTGTTTTTCACATCATGCATCCATTGCAGGCTCGCGTTCTCACATCCCTCTACGCATCAATATGCTCCACATCCCCACTCCTGTAGTAACCGGCGACAGCGTCCGCCTTAGGTGCGGCTACGAGCTTGGAAACGAGACTCTGTACGCTGTAAAGTGGTACAAGAACATGGGAGAGTTCTTCAGGTACGTCCCAGCATCTGACCCTCCTCTGAAGACATTTCCACAAATTGGAATAGATGTCGATGTAAGTACAATAGCTTTCTGCGTCTTCATTTCTACTTATTTCTAAAATCACATATTTATTCATGTACTTTAACACTAGAACCGCGGAGCGGGTCATTTTGACCCTAGATTGTAAACTTATAAAACATGCACAAGCGCTTAATTTATTTAACTAAAACATTTTATTTTTTAAATAATAATCAATATTTCTCAGAATTTACATTAAATAAATATATAAATCAAGAGAAATTAACTTGATTTTTACAAAATCGTATTATTTAAAATTTTATGTCATTGAGTATAATAACATGTCTCTTTAACAAAATATGACATAAATTTTCTAATTTCAATGGAAAAACAGAGTATCTCTTTTCAACATGTTTAGACATAATTTCAAAAAATTAAAAATTAAAAATTTTATCAGTTACTAAAAATTTTATCAGTACTTAGTTTTACAGATTATAAAATCCAATTTACTGTATGCATTTTGTACAAAACTGAGTAATAAGTTTTGTACATTTTCCCCAGATGGGTGCTTTACATTTTGAACAGACATCTAGAGTTTTATTTTCACGTTTCGAAATGTGGCATCGGACTCGTTTACGCTTAATTTTTTGTTGTCCGTCGTTTTCATTGGTTGCTTCACATGTTCTTTTTGCCACCTTTTTATGTCGGAAGAGCACAATCTTTTCTCGCAATTCTTCAACCAAGTCTTGGATGAATTGCCGTCAACTAATAGATTTTCCAGTTACAGCTTTATATAAAACCCAGGCGTTTATTGCAGCAAGGTCCAAAATGTTACAAAAAAAACCTCCACTGGCCACCTACGTGAAACAGACTTGACTTTATATTTCCTTGCCATTTGTTCAATCACGTCCACACCGTATTTAGTTGCGTTGTAGAAAGCGATTGTATCAGGTATTTTTTGGGGTTATCTGCAATTTCTAAGTTTGTATGGAGACTACTTAGCAACAAAATGTTTTTATCTGTTTTACCTTTGATCACAAGCTATACAGTTCAAGTCCTTTTGCACAATATATACCACGCGCATACAAAAATTATATAAAAGAATCTATTTCTTCTAATGTTATATTCCATTCTCCTTCCTGAATCTGCCGATGAGCTTCATCTTGAGTGAATTTCTTTAGCTGTTTCAATATCCATTCATCTATAAAATATCTTCAAGCACTTGAAGGACTGTTGTCGATAACATTGCGTTTAGCATGTGGTATTGGGCACTAGGGTGGAACGAAAAAAACTTTTTTTAAAATTTCAATATGCTCTAGTTTTCAAAAGTCGTCTTTTAACAAAATAAAGACGGAAATTAAATATTAGCGTAATTGGTGCATGTTTTCAGTTAGCGCAAGAAGGGCAATCTTTTGGTTTTTATTAAATTTTTGACAAATTTCGCAATTATTTTGAAATTGAATACACTTGTAGTACAAAAAAGTAGCAAAATATGTAATTTAAACATTCTTTTTAGTCAGGAGACCTGCTAAACTGATTATATAATACGTTTTACTTCATAAAAATATTACACATAAAGGCACTTAAGGACGAGGCACTTAAAAGACACTCGGACATCACGGTGGAACGAAAAATTTTTTTTCGGAATTTCAATATGCTCTAGTTTTTAAAAGGTGCCTTTTAAAATTAAAATTAAGAATGTAAAATCTTTTTGCTCTACTAAAATATTTTCAAGTGCCGCAAAGGGCTTCAAAATGGATATTTTTATGAAAAAGTGATTATATTTGTATTTTTTGTTAATTTATTTTATAGTATATTAAAATAATGTATATTTTCTGTAAATAAAATATTCAAAATATGATATTTTGACAGAAAACTAGCATATTCTAAGTATTTCTAATTTTTAAATGCCATAACAGAACAACAGATTTTGTGGAATTTCGCGATTTTCATCATATTAATTTTACAGTAGCATATTCTTATAATACACATTGGAATGAAAGAAAAACAATTTTTAATTGAAGGAGCTTAGTTAAAATAAACAAATTACACATATTTAGAAAAATATTAATGTAATGTCTATAAAGGCAAAACGATATTTTGAAAAAAATATTCATGCTTTTCAAAAGTCCATAGTAATCACACATGGTTTCCATTACTTATTTCACTGACACATTGAATTGTTTTCTTGCTTCAAATTTTGGCATTATCTTTTGAGAATGTATTTTTGTTTTTATCAATGCATCTCTTGCAGAAGTACCACGAACGGACAAGGATGACAAGGTAACTAATTTAACAATCCTTTCTACTACTTGTGTGTGACATGGAATGTTGTTGAAGTCAATAATTTGTTTCTCGTGATCAGATTCTTTTGCTTCCTTAATAAACTGTTTCAGTTTGTCATCAGAAACATGCCTCGTCATAGGAGGTTCTGTTACTTTAATATCATTACATTAAATCATATCAATATAATCTTTGGCATCAAAGATTATACGTGGAACAACTTTCTGATGCCTCCTTCATTTTCCACCCTTGCTTTTAGAATCCGGCGTAATCCAAGCTCTCTTACTTGATTGCGATCGTCTAATATCATACTAAGGAGGAGATTTTCAGAAGCGGCAAAGTATGCATTTCTTTGAATGACAGTGTCAATTACATTTTTAAGTGTCTGATTGAGGTAACGTGAATAGCTTACAAGTTTCCACAAGTGCTTCTATCCACGGATACAAGATGGTTTCAGCTTTATGTTAAACCAAATTGGTGCATAAACTTTCAAAATGTAATCAGTATTCGGAGATTTTTTGGAGGAAATTCTGTTCCCACATACAAGCGAAGTATTCGGTTTGCTAATGTAAGCCATCGCGAATGATAAAATTTTCCTGGTTTTCTCATGGACAAATCAGAAGAGCACTTTCCAACAGAGATTGCATTATGCATTTCTAACAAATATTTTGGGTCCACACTTAAATCATCCTTAATTTCTAGTAATGGAATGTTATTTTCAATAGGTGAAAATTCAATCACTGGAAGTTCATAGTAGTTTTCTAGTTGTTTACCTATTTCTCCTCCAAATTCATTTAGACCTTTAGTTTTTTCATCTAGGAAACAAAATAGGTGACGTAGGGACAGTTCTTTTAAATTATTGACTTTAACAACATTCAATGTCACACACAAGTAGTAGAAAGGATTGTTAAATTAGTTACAGTGTCATCCTTGTCCGTTTATGGTACTTCTGCAAGAGATGCATTGATAAAAACAAAAATACATTCTCAAAAGATAATGCCAAAATTTGAAACAACAAAACAATTCAATGTGTCAGTGAAATAAGTAATGGAAACCATGTGTGATTACTATGGACTTTTGAAAAGCATGAATAATTTTTTCAAAGTAACGTTTTGCCTTTATAGACATTACATTAATATTTTTCTAAATAAGTGTGATTTGCTTATTTTAACTAAGCTCCGTCAATTAAAAATTGTTTTTCTTTCATTCCAATGTGTATTATAAGAATATACAGTGAAATAAGTAATGGAAGAATACAGTGAAATAAGTCCATGTATTATAAGAATATGCTACTGTAAAATTAATATGATGAAAATCGCGAAATTCCACAAAATCAGTTGTTCTGTTATGGCATCTAAAAATTAGAAATACCTAGAATATGCGAGTTCTCTGTCAAAATATGATATTTTGAATATTTAATTTACAGGAAATATACATTATTTTAATATACTATAAAAGAAATTAACAAAAAATACAAATATAATCAATTTTTCATAAAAATATCCATTTTGAAGCCCTTTGCGGCACTTAAAAATATTTTAGTAGAGCAAAAAGATTTTACATTCTTAATTTAAATTTTAAAAGACAACTTTTAAAATTTAGAGAATATTGAAATTCCGAAAAAAATTTTTTCGTTCCACCGTGATATCCGAGTGTCTTCTAAGTGCCTCGTCCTTAAGTGCCTTTATGTGTACTATTTTTATGAAGTAAAACGTATTATATAATCAGTTTAGCAGGTCTCCTGACTAAAAAGAATGTTTAAATTACATATTTTGCTACTTTTTTGTACTACAAGTGTATTTAATTTCAAAATAATTGCGAAATTTGTCAAAAATTTAATAAAAATCAAAAGTTTGCCCTTCTTGCGCTAACTGAAAACATGCACCAATTACGCTAATATTTAATTTCCGTCTTTATTTTGTTAAAAGGCAACTTTTAAAAACTAGAGCATATTGAAATTAAAAAAAAAGTATTTTTCGTTCCACCCTATTGGGCACCCCTACTTCTTTCAAAACATTACACTTTGATTTTCTTCCTCTATCGTTTGTTCCTAATTGAGCGACATTCCAAATTGTCCCATCTTTGCCATCTTCATTATTTCCAACTTTGAATGTTATTGTCGATTTCTTTTTCAAATTTCTTTGCATGTGTATATTTTTCTTGGAATGTTTGATTTTTTATTTTTTATAAAATAAATTATCATCCGTATTGCGATGAGAAGGACCAGGGATTGTTAGAGCATTGCCAGAATCCTCTTCACTTTAATTTTCTTCATCCGAATCTAAATTTTATTCATTAGCAGGCAGGTATTCATCCTCACTACACAAAATCGAATGTTGAGATACCTTCTTTTTTCGAACCTTCTGAATCTTTTCAGATAATTGTTTTAAACATTCTAAAGCTTCCTGAACAGCAAGATTACAGCGTCGTGACATAGTTTTTATACATATACTAATTACAGAATAAAAGCAACTTCAAAAAGTCTTCTAAATATTTGCAGTAATTTTTCACTGCATTCGAACGTAGTTCGTGCTTCAAACCTAATATAATGACCTTGACCGAAAAACCTTCACTATTCCCCCTTCTATTACAGTCCATTTAAGGAATTCTAGTGTGGGGTATAAGTATTTTACAGTTACAGTTCGAGAAAATGCATCTGTTTTTCGTTATTTGTGCATTAACATTTCTTACGGGTCAAATTGACCCGCTCCGCGGTTCTAGGTATAAGTGTTAATAATCGGAAAATTATTTATGTTACGAATTTATAAATTTGTTAAATTGTTGTTCACCTTAAAATATTAAAAGTCATAAAAGGAATTCTTTTTTGAATCGATACTTTTCGCGTGGTGATAAATTAAACATCGTTTTGGGTCAAATTGACCCGCTCCGCGGTTCTAGTGTTAATTCAACTTTTAAATATTTGATTTAGTCACACTCAAGTACTACAGGATGGTCATAAAAAAATTTGCCGATATATGGACCTCTAGCGGCCGTTCCGTTCAACCTATCGAGATGAGATTTCAGATATAGTTATTCAGAGATATGAACTCGAGATTCTGTGAATGGCAACAACGTGGCGCTCACGGTTACGGTTATTGGTACAGAAACTCGAAATTTTCAAATGGCAACGCCCACCTTTTTCCCGTCGTAAAATGCTCAGCGCATGCGAGAACCCTAAAAAGCGTCGGAACGGTACGTGTATCAGAAAAATTGGACACGTACCATGATACACGTACCATTCCAACGCTTTTTAGGGTTTTCGCATGCGCTGAGCATTTTGCGACGGGGAAAACGTGGATGTTGCCAATTGAAAATTTAAAGTTTCTATACCTATAACCATAACCGTGAGCGTGTCTGTTGCCGTTCTCAGAATCCCGAGCTCATACCTCTGAATAACTATATCTGAAATTTCATCTCGATCGGTTGAACGGAACGGCCGCTAGAGGTCCATATATCGGCAAAGTTTTTTTTTATGACCACCCTGTATTATTTGATTACTATAAGGGTGGACCAACTGAAAGTGAGACTGTTGGATTCTTTGTGTAATGGTTTATAGGCTGGAATATCTGAAAATACAGGAAGTAACAGTGATACATGAACTACGTATCCACTACACGTAATCACCTTGTCGGTACAGGAAATTGGCCTAGTGCTTGCTACATTTTGGATACTCTGAGTGAAGAACGCCCATTATTGTCTGCGAAACCAGTCTTGAACGACCTCCCCTACACCTGAATAGCTAGCAAATCGGTGGCTCTTGGTAGCTCCTCTCAAACCTCCTTAGCCCAAAATCTCATTTCATATGTAAACAGTTCCTGCCATATCATTGCTACTTAGGGTTTATACAAAAACCTACTTTTTGAAAAACCGGTTTTCGAATTCCAGATTTCCAAAAAACCGGTTTTAGCCGGTTTTCGAATTTTTGTCAAAAAAATTGGAATAGGGAAAAATATTTTATTTAATTTATATAAAATATCAAACCACAAAATCAATATCAAAGTCAAAATATGAAAAAAAAATTAAGGATTACACATTACTTACAGAAAATAACGAAAATTCAAACACAAATTTCAAATTTCAAATAATATTTATATTTATTTCACTAATTTTAATTTCTCCTAAGAAAATAGGATTTTAAAAAACATAAAATATCCACTGAACAGTGTTCTTATTTTGGACACAATACTGCCTGAAATTGAAAATACTCGTTCACTAGCCACTGAGCTTGGTTTTATAGTTTTCAGGGTATCAAATAACAAATCTAAGTCTTTGGTTCTTTTATTCGTTGCCTCAAATAATGAAAATTCAGCTTTCAGTGTCTTTGGATTTGTAAGTTTTTCTTCAGGGTCTTCAAGAAATCAAATAAGTTAAAAATTAATTTTTACATAATAATTGGAATTTTTAAACCGGTTTTATTAATTTAAAAACCGGTTTTCAAATGTGACACATTTATTTCAAAAACCGGTTTGAAGAACCGTCAAACCCTATTGCTACTAATAAAAAAAGGCAGTTCATATGATGGAGCCTTTATGTAAATTCTGTAGTGCTTGTGTTGATTTTGTAGTGCGTCTAGTTTCAGAGGACCGTGTGTTAACACATACGAAGGCAATGAGTAAATTTTGTATTTGTGTGTAAACATTAAGTGTGTTAAACACATTTGACAATTATTGAGGTTTTAATGTTGAGGTAACGCACAATGATGTTTAACAACATAATTGTGAGTTAAAAATTTAAACCTCAATAATTGTCAAATCTAGTTCAATGAATTGTAGATTTAATAGATGTAATATTTACTTTAAAAAAATTAAAATTCAAGTAGTCTCCACGGGTTATTAATGTATGATTACTCATCATTGCTTACCTCTTTTGTTTCTTTTTTTGATGGATTTTGGTACTTTTCTGTTTAACTGTTTACTGCTACTGCGTTTGGTGCGCTGCCAAAATTATAACTCAAGACGCAAGACGAACAATTTTTTTCTTTCCGGAGGACAGTTATTGAGGAACGTAATCCTACGTTAAAATATTATAGATAGGAAGTAGAAAGTTCATGAGATTTAAAGATAAAATGCATTTTAAATGACACAAATTCTTCCATGATTTCATCGTTACTAAATAGAGTGAAGACTGTAAGATGTTAAATGAAATATTATGAAAATACTTTTTAAGCTATTATTTTACATTAATTATAACTAGTGGTTTTACTTAACCTTAAAAACACTTGAAACGTTCATTATTTATATTAAAGTATTTTTTCCTCTAATACATTTTAATGTCATTGACAGACTAGAAAAAAACCTTAAATTGCATGCCTTTAAAATTTAATTATTGGTTCGTAACTTTTCATATCTCATTATCTATCCAAACCTTGAGTTATTGTAATTTACCAATGTAAATGAATGTTTATAAGTTGTGATAGTTGTAATATTTATTTTTTTATAGGAAATAGAAAATAAATTATAGATAGGAAGTAGAAAGTTAATGAAATTTAAGGATAAAATACATCTAAGATGACACACCTTATTCCATTATTTTCTCGTTCCTAAATAGTTTGAAGACTGTAAGATGGTAAATGAAATATTATGAGAATGCTTTTCAAGCTGTTTTATATTAATTGTAACTAGGGGCGTTACGTACCCTTGAAAACACTTCAATATTTCCTTAAAAAGATTCCATTAAAAAGATTTTTTTCTCGAATACATTTTGTTGTCATTGAATCACAAAAAAAAAATGATCCTATCCTTAGCAAAAAACATTAAATTACATGCCTTTAAAATTTAATTATTGGTTCGTAACATTTCATATCTCATTATCTATCCAAAGCTTGAGTTATTGTAATTTACCAATGTAAATGAATGTTTTATTTCATATTCTAATTTCCATGTTAGGTTTTTTTTTTTAAATTTTTCTTCTTCCTTTCATATGCATAGCGAATGAAAGAATTAGCTTTATAATCAAACGTTAAATAACGCAATATATTAAATAAGTCAAAAACGAATTTATTTAACTAAGTGTCTGTTGATAATTTAAAATAAATTTTGATAACTACCGTGTTTATGCAAAAATTTACATACCAATTTCTAATTTTAACAAAGAAGTATACGTAGATTTCAGCCATATTTTCTTCGTTTTTATTAAGACATTTCGAAAAATCTTATTTCTTTCCATTTGGCTATTATTTTCTTTATTAACGGGATTTTGTTAAAGGGAATTATTTTAATGTTAATAGACCCTTTGTTGTAATAAACTCGGATATCAAGAGCAATTGACTTTTTTCGTAACTAATCCATTATTCACGCTTGATCTCCATATTTTATTACTAAGGATAAATGAATTTTTTGGCTCATGAATAATACAAAAAAGGAAATCTGTAAATAGCTTAAAATATTCGTTAGCGATGAAGCATGTGTAGTCAAAAAATCAGTTTTCATTTTTTTTTTTTTTTTTTTACAAATAAAAAGAATACCCGTACGCGACTAGCTATTGCTATTTATGATGACTTGAAACAAGAAATAATCTTTTCTATTAAATTTTATTTTACCCAGCTTCAAAGGAGTTAAAGTGACTTTAAAATATTTGTCTATTATATGTTTTTGAGACTTTTTATTCCTGTGCGACATTTTTAACCTAAGAAATGTGGCGCAAAAAATACAGTGCTGAAAGTGTTCTTTACAAAGCCAGACATATACGAAAATTCTTCTTTGTACAAATAGAAACTTGAAATTTAACTTTTATTTTTGGCACTTTGTGTCAATAAAAAGCTGTTTATAAAGTTTATGGTTCATGGTTGTGCACCTGAAAAAGTGCTATCAACAAAATTTCTTTCAGCTGGATTAAAGAGGCTTTTAGATTTTGCGATTTTAAAAGAATTTCAGAACACATTTCATGAACTGTTGCGGACTGCAGTTCTAAGAATAGATTTTAGCTGAAGCATCAGTAAAGGCTTTTATTGTCCTCAATCCATCAATTTCATGTTGAAAAGGGATTAAAATGTTGAACAGATTATGAGATGACAGGGAGTGATGCTTTACTACATGTAGTATATTACATATTGGTTTCAAATATAAGCGAGTTAGCAAAACGAATGATTTCCCTTTATTTATAACATTTATAGAATCAACGCTTATATGACACATTTATAAAACCAACGTTTAAGTTGTCCTCAACCCATAAATTTCATGTTGAAAAGGAGATTAAAATGTTGAACATGTTGTGAGATGAACGGGAGGGATGTTTTACTACTTGCAGTAAATTAGATATTAGTTTCAAATATAAGCGACGAGGCAAAACGAATAATTCCCCTTTATTTATAACATTTATAAAATCATCGCTTATATGACGATAAAAATGACAACTTTTGTAAAATTTTCAAGCATATAAATAATTAAATGCGGGTTATTCTAAAAGCAAATTTAATATTTATTTCTAATGGGAATGATGAAGGAAAACGAATAATCCAGCTTTATATCTCATAAAATCAATGCTTATAGGATTTTAAAAGGCCATTTCATGTAACATTTTCAAGCTTATAAAAATACAAGGGTGGATAATTCTAAGAAAAATATTTATTCTGAAATTACAAATGAAGGAATAGTCAGAAATTTTGTAATAAGTTGTGAACATATATATAATAATTTTATATGATTATAATTTCAACTTTAACATACACTATTTTTTATTTATCTTTAGACATTAAGTAAAATGTTCATCCCTCAAAAAATTGTATAATTGCAATACATTACCACTATAGGGGCGCCTGCTGTCATTTTGACAGTTTCGGACAAACTATTGAGCTCTGTGTCTGTATTTATGTTTTCTGGCTTTTGAAATTTTATGACTTTTTCTAAATCTAGGCGAAATATGCACACACTATTACAAAATTATATGCGATAACAAGGATGGGGAGGAAATGTGTTGTATACCTACTAAGACTGGAAGTCGTCAATTTGACGGCAATATAGAAGACAGGCAGTAATCTTTAAAGTTATACAGTAAAAATGTTAGTCCCTTTTCGTATCTTCCCGCATTTGTAAATAACTGAAATATTGGCTCTTTGGAAATATTTGTATTGAAAAATAAGGACTGCACATACCCTGCATATATTTTTTGCAGATAAACCATACCATGTTGTCAGCTTGGCATACCTGCATAAAAATATATCTAAATAAATACTAATTTATTATATATTAGTATGAAATAGTTCAAAATTTAAAGTATTTAACCATTTTTAAAAAAAATCATTAAATATTTTACATTTTTCATTTTATTTTTAACCATCAAAATGACGACGTTCAATCTTTTTCGTAAGAAAACAAAATACCTGTCTTTCTAGTGTTAATTATACACATCTATTACTCGATACTGAACATAAAATATATCTAATTATAAATAAGAAAGAACTGACCTACAAGTTTCAAATGCAAATAGTACTGTATATCGTCGTTAAGGTGACTGCCTACGTTCGGAGCCAATTTTTTAAAAAAATTGTTTTTTTAAGGATTTTTTGGTCTCATATGGTAAAGCAGACCATAAAAAATTTTAAAATAAAAAATAAAAAAAAAACTTTCCTGTAAACACCATACTTTTTTATAAATTGGTCAATTTCAAGTAATTTTTAATGAAATTTAGCTAAAACGCTTATCACTCTGAACAAAATTCTAATGCTACTATTTTAATTTCCTTCTCACACATGATGCATATAACAGTTATCTTCAAAATGACCTACAATCTAAGAGAAATTTTGAAATGCAAAAATAATACAGAGAATTTTATGTTCCAATATGAAACTTTTCCCCAATTCGTCATTCCTTTCCTTATAAAAACAGCCCCAAACAAAAAACTATTTATTATACATCAATTATTGTACGTCATTTCATTAACAATAGCATCTAAAGCATTTCCTGAAAATTTTATCAAATTATATGCATTATTATCTGAAATATCATGATAACGGTAGAGATTCTTGCTAAAAAATATAATTCTGAGAAAAACGCCTTTAAAGTTGTTTGTCACTTCAATTTTGTATTAGACGATGTTTTTAAAATAGCTATAACTCTGCTTCTAATTGATGTAGAATGAAAATCTAAGCGGTTTTGAAAAGAGAAAAGATTGAATTACAAGATTCTTGCAAAAAATAAAATTGACCAAAAGGGTAAAAAAATGGTCGCATTTAAAGTTGTTTGTCACAAAAATTTTGTATTAGACGATGTTTTTTAAAATAGCTATAACTCTGCTTCTAATTGACGTAGAATGAAAATCAAAACTGTTTTGAAAAGAAAAAAGATTGAATTATAAGATTCTTGCAAAAAATTAAATTGATCAAAATAGTCAAAAATGGCATTATCAACGTAGGCAGTCACCTTAAGTTCAACTTACTAGACCGGGATACGGTTTCTTTATTTTCATAATTATTAAAAGAATTACAAAGGATTCTTTGCAGATGATATATAATTAATTGTATTTGATAATAAATTCCTTGAATGAAAAAAATATTTCTTGGTGTTGATAATGTATACATTTTGAAAATTATCGTTGAGTTCAAGATGCCTTTTATCCTTTCTAGATAGATGTTAGCGTTAATAAACGCATTAACTGTAAAGTATATTTCATCATGCTGTTCATACATATATACAAGTATTTTGAAAATTCTCACTGAATTCAGTATACATATTCTTTTTCTCAGATGTGCGTATTAATACATTCATTAAATATAAAGAATACACCGTTATGCTATTAACGTATATATATATATTTAAAATTCTCGTTGAATTCAATATACATAATCTTCCTTTCAGATATACTTGTTAATGAATTCGCTGAATGTAAAAAACATGTTATTATGCATACATAGTTAAAAACAAAAACCTCGTTGTGTTCAAAATGCATATCCTCTTTTTTCGATGTACGTGTTAATAAGTTTACTAAGTGTAAATTATATTCCATCATGAGTTCATGTGTATATTTTAAAAATTCTTGTTGAGTTAAAAATACATATTCTCCTTTTCAAAAGTACTTGTTAATAAATCCATTAATTTTAAAGTACATTTAGTGATGCTGTCAATATATATACACTGATGGACAAAAAAATTAGCGCACCAAGAAGGAGTCGTCAAAATGAAACGAAATTTTACATACGTAATGACTATTTTGATATAAGTAAATGATAAGAAAATTAAAGAAAAGGGGATAATTTATTTCAGAGGAAAAGGCAAAAGAATGGAGAAGTTAATATTCCGTTGGACCCCCTCTAGCGCGAATGCACGATGCGATACGATCGGGCATTGAGTCATACAAGTTCTGTATGATGTCTTGAGACATTTCGTTCCATATTTGCTGTAACCGTGCCTCTAGTTCGTTCAAACTCGTGGGATGCCCAACTCGTCGTCCCAAATGATCCCAGATATGCTCGATTGGAGACAAATCTGGGGATCGGGCAGGCCAAGGAAGGGTAGTAACAGTGCGGAGACAGTCTTGTGACACCCTTGCCGTGTAAGGCCGAGCATTGTCTTGTTGAAAAATGGCTCCTGGGAGCCGTTGCATGAGTGGCAACACATGTGGTTGCAGGATTTCATGAACATACCGCTGGGCTGTCATGGTGCCACGGCACAATACTAGGGGTGACCGTGTATTGTAGGCAATGGCACCCCATACCATCACACCAGCTGTGGGAGCGATGTGTCGCTGTACAGCAAAGGCAGGATTGAAGCGTTCACCACGGGCTCTCCACACACGAACACGATTGTCATCACTGTAATGGGCACCGCGATACCAACTGTCCTTCAGCCAGGCTCCTTCGTATGGTTCGAGAAGACACAGAGGCCCCTAGTGAAGGTGCTACCTGTGCCTGGATGGCGGCCGATGAAGCAGTTGGCTGTACGCGTGCATTTCTTACGATGTGGCGGTCTTCTCGACGACTGGTCTGTCGGGGCGTCCTGAGCCTGGTCTTCGTGTACATGACATCTCTCGGGTCCACTGGTCCCAACACCTCCTCACAACAGAATCAGAACGGCCTAATTGACGAGCCACTCGCCTAGCTGACCACCCAGCTTCCATCATCCCGACTATTCTCCCCCTCTCAAACTGCGACAACTGCTTATATTGTCTTCGAACACGGCGTAATGGCATGTCTATCTCAGCTCTTCCTTTGTAAATGATTCAGCGCACTCAAACAAGCTTTGGTTACCTGTTTTATACTCCACAGAGTACGATGTTCAACGCCCTCTATCGGCTATACGTAATGCGCAATCACGCTGCATTTCTAATCATTTGCATATCTTACGATGTGGCGGTCTTCACGACGACTGGTCTGTAGAGGGCGTCCTGAGCCTGGTCTTCGTGTACATGACATCTCTCGGGTCCACTGGTCCCAACACCTCCTCACAACACAATCAGAGCGGCCTAATTGACGAGCCACTCGCCTAGCTGACCACCCAGCTTCCATCATCCCGACTATTCTCCCCCTCTCAAACTGCGACAACTGCTTATATTGTCTTCGAACACGGCGTAATGGCATGTCTATCTCAGCTCTTCCTTTGTAAATGATTCAGCGCACTCAAACAAGCTTTGGTTACCTGTTTTATACTCCACAGAGTACGATGTTCAACGCCCTCTATCGGCTATACGTAATGCGCAATCACGCTGCATTTCTAATCATTTGCATATCTCCCCGACATGTACCTTCATTGCAAGTTTCTTTACGATCCCGCAATTATTTCTTG
Organism: Dolomedes plantarius; assembly: GCA_907164885.2. NCBI lineage: Eukaryota > Metazoa > Arthropoda > Arachnida > Araneae > Dolomedidae > Dolomedes > Dolomedes plantarius. The sequence goes on from OU015502.1 coordinate 106,565,827, forward strand.
GTGCGCTAATTTTTTTGTCCATGAGTGTATATATATATATTTGAAATTTCTTGTTGATTTCTAATACGTATCCTTCCTTTCAGATGTCTAGATCAGATAATAGCACAGTTTACCTTAGGAACTTAAGCCTAGAGAGCTTCGGTAACTACACATGTCAAGTTTCCACGGACAAACCCTACTTCCGATGTGTTCAGACAACGCGACAGCTTGAAGTCGTCGGTAAGTTCTATTATCAGACTGTTTAAAAACTCATAGGTCTGTTCTAATACCCGTGGTTCATATTTAAGTACTTCTGAAACAGTTTCATTGAAATATTTCCAAAGTATTTATCTTTATGAAAGCTACCTTTTTCGAGTCATATACACAAAACTTTATCATTTACGTAGAAATATTTGATCCATTCACAAGCGAAATCCGTTAAACTCACTTTTAGAAATTTCATTGTCAAAGCACTTGATTGACTTCTAACTTTTTACATTCATAATAAATTTCTCAGATAATAAGGATTAACTACACTAAATGTAACCCTGTCAATGAAATTAAATGCATACTCTAATGTAAATCTTTGCAATAATGCAGTTCAAACACAGAAGCAAGCATTTGATGATAATGGTAAATCGTTTAGTGTTATTTCATCAAACGAAAGTAAAACAAGTGAGACAGTTATAGTCTAACTGCTGCTGATGTAAGTACTGGTGAATTATTAAGCAATTATTTAAATTTTTTTCACTGTAGTAAATAAAAAAAGAACTTTAAAACTGATTTGGATATTATTACAGTCGAACGCCGTTATAGCGAACACGGTATATAACAAACTCACGGATATAACGAACGATAATTTTGGCCCGCCATTTTCCTATTGTACGTAATTTAACTAGTATTGTGTCAGTTTAATGTAATCGATTTTAGCCGAATTGATCATTAATTATCATTTTTAATAGATTTTATAAATTTTAATACGTCATTATTGAATACATATTGCAACAAATGAGTTATACATTTTGTGAACTCTAGCAATTTTCTTAACGGTTCGGATATAACGAACCAATGGATAAAGCTAACAAAACCTTTGGTTTCTTGAAGTTCGTTATAACTGGTTTCCACTGTACTTTTTTTTCACTTGCCAAATTGGTTAAGTTCCTTAGGCACTCAAACATTTTTATAATAACAAAGATTACTCTAAGAATATTATATCATATAGGTTTTATATCTCATGAGATAAAAGCTACATCTGCAATAATGCATTTCACAATGTTTATTTAAATTTATATTTTCAGATGAATTTAAAAAAAAAAAACAATGTACAGTCGAAACCCGTTATAACAAACTTCAATGGAAATTAATATGAAATCCAAGGCAGAAGTTTAGCAATAATCTTGAAAAAAATATTGAAGGTTGAAAAAAATATGCAGGTTGAGTAGTAAAGGGCATGACAGCAATAAATCTTTAATGGATAATATATTTGATCAATCGGACGTTATAAGCGACTGCAGACATTTTTCGAAACGACACACGGAAAATGTTTTCTTAAGACTCCTGTAGTCTTTTAGTATGAAATATTTGTCTGTATTTAATATTTTGGAGTTTTAAAATAGCATTCAATTTCATACACAGTTGAACCCCGTTATAACGAACTTCAATGGAAATTAATATAAAATTCAAGGCAGAAGTTTAGAAATAATCTGGAAAAAAATATTGAATGTATAATGCAGGTTGAGTAGTAAATGGAGTGACAGCAATAAAGCATTAATGGATAATATATATTTAATCAATCTGACGTTATAAGCAACTGCAGACATTTTTCGAAACGACTGACGGACGAAAAAGACCGACTACATGACTATATAACGAACTCAATGATATAACAAACTTAAATTTTGGTCCGGCCATTTTCCTATAGTACGAAATTGAATTATTATTGTGTCAGTTTAATGTAATCGATTTTAATCGAATTAATTCATTAATGATCACTTTTAATAGATTCTTTCATTTTTTTAATACATCACTATTGAATACACATTACAACTAATGAGTTATACATTTTGTGAATTCTAGCATTTTTCTTAACAGTTCGGATATAGCGAACAAAACCTTTGGTCCCCCGAAGTTCGTTATAACGGGGTTCGACTGTACTAATTAAATTACGTACAATAGGAAATAGGCGGAATCAAAAGTTTCGTTCGTTATATACCGGGTTCTCTATAACGGGGTTCGACTGTACTAATTAAATTACGTACAATAGGAAATAGGCGGAATCAAGTTTCGTTCGTTATATACCGGGTTCTCTATAACGGGGTTCGACTGTACATTGGTATGAATAACAGATAAAATTGGTTCCAAAAAATTAGTGTTGTAGTAATATTTTGACACTGGAAAGGGATTATTTGGAAACATATATTAAGCAGAGAAATTAGTGATTTTCTTTGGTTGGACAACGGCAACTCAATTTTAAAAAAATCATTTGTTTGAAAATAAAAGCAACTGTAGTGCAAATAGTTTCAGTAATTATTTTGTAGAAAATTTTATGGCTTAGCGGAAACATTAAAAATGCTTTTATAGTTTATGATGAAATCTCAAAACATTTATGTCATTAAAAATAAATGAAAATAAAAAAAAAATCATGCAAAAGAAGTTTGATATGGAACCCGGTATATAACGAACTCAATGATATAACAAACTTAAATTTTGGTCCGGCCATTTTCCTATAGTACGAAATTTAATTATTATTGTGTCAGTTTAATGTAATCGATTTTAATCGAATTAATTCATTAATGATCACTTTTAATAGATTCTTTCATTTTTTTAATACATCACTATTGAATACACATTGCAACTAATGAGTAATACATTTTGAGAATTCTAGTATTTTTCTTAACAGTTCGGATATAGCGAACAAAACCTTTGGTTCCCCGAAGTTCGTTATAACGGGGTTCGACTGTACTAATTAAATTACGTACAATAGGAAATGGGCGGAATCAAAATTTTCGTTCGTTATATACCGGGTTCTCTATAACGGGGTTCGACTGTACATTGGTATAAATAACAGATAAAAATGGTTCCAAAAAATTAGTGTTGTAGTAATATTTTGACACTGGAAAGGGATTATTTGGAAACATATATAAAGCAGATAAATTAGTTATTTTCTTTGGTTGGACAACGGCAACTCAATTTTAAAAAAATCATTTGTTTGAAAATAAAAGGAAATGTAGTGGAAATAGTTTCAGCAATTATTTTGTAAGAAATTTTATGGCTTAGCGGAAACATTAAAAATGCTTTTATAGTTTACGATGCAATCTCAAAACATTTATGTCATTAAAAATAAAAGAAAATTTTAAAAAAAAATCATGCAAAAGAAGTTTGATATTAGAATACAATATTTTTAAGGGGACAAGGAACCTTCAAACTCGATTTTTTTAATTTTCAATTTTTAACTCTATATACAAAATGAGAATAGTTAATTTTCTTTTTTAATACATTGAATATCCTTAGAATTCAAAATAAGGAATTTTTTGCAGAATAATGACTGTTTTTCAATTTTTTTTCAAAAATGCTAAAGTTTTTCAAAACGCTCTATGCGCATTCTATATTAATTAAAGTCTTTCACTTTTTTATTATAAGTTTACCATGTGTATACAAATGTAAATGTGCATTTATTTATACTTTTCTGTGGGAATCTAAATTCTTAATTTTTTTTTCTATTCTGCCTGTTATTTTTTATGTTTTTAATTTATTTTATGGTCTATAAATTTGAAAATTATTTGTGATTTCAAAGAATTATTCCCAGTTGTGTGGCAAACACATTAGTTAATAATTCTGAGAAATTTGGAAGATATGAGAAGAAAATTAATACCCATGGAACCTTTTGAAAAATTCTATCATTTTTGAAGAATTTTTTGAAAAAGAGGTCTAATTCCTTCTCAAAATACTTATTCGTGAATTCTAAGCATTTTCAATGTAGTAGAGAAGAATATTAATTATACTCATGTGGTATATAGAGTAAAATGTTGAAAATTAAAGAAGAAAGAGATTGAAGGTCCATTGTTCCCTTAAAACCTCTCTAATTTATGTCGAACTGTTAGTTTATACACTGCTACGTTCAATCATTTTATATTAACATCGTTTTGATGCCTGTTTTTAGTTCCTCCATCGGATGGGCCTGTCTTGATGGAAGAAAAGTCAGATTATGAATTAGGTGACAACGTTTCTATTCTCTGCAATTCGGGAAAAGCAAAACCTGCTCCTGAACTAAAGTGGTATATCAACGACCAGCTGGTAAAATTTCTTTCATGTGTCATAAATATTTTCTGTGCTTTTGTACATTGTTTCAAAAAGCTTATCATTATATATATAATCACCGTTGTCTGTGTATAACACTTCCGGGCTGTACTCATCTTTCAATTGAAGCCTTCAGTAAACAAACGGCCGGTTAGGCTTAATTTCAATTTCAGATGTGAATCAGAATTTTTTCTTACCTAAAAACTAATATCTTCTCCATCAAATCACGTTTGTTCAGCCTATTGTTCTATAAAACATTCAGAACTAAAAAAAATTGGATGTTTCTAGCTGTATATTTAACTGTTTTTAAAAATCTGTTTACTTTTGCGATGAATTCTGAAAGTAAACAAACTTGAATGTGAATGAATCAAGTAGCTCAAGTATTGATATCGCGTAGTAGGCTGTAAAAAACTGGATGGCAATCTACTACTCCAATCGCATGAAAAACTAAATAAATAAAAAATAATGAAAGGGTTTGCTTTTACAAGGTGTGGATTTGCAATATTGTTAGATAATTCGGGATATTTTTTAACTTTCATATACTTTTTCCATTATGACGTCATTGTTAGTATTATGACGTCAAAATGACGGGTTACCTTCTAGTTTAGAGTAAAACTATGGCAACTTTTCTTTAAAAGGCTGTAATGGCAATTTTTATTGCCTTATATTGAAAAACTAGAGCATTGTCTAAGTACTATCATCTTTCAAGTCAAATATATAAGATTTCAAACTTCCAGCCAGTTACGAAAACTTAGGTTAATACATGTTGTCTTTCACAATAGTTTATGAATGGTACTAGATTTTGGCGAAATTTCTTATTTGTATTTTTCACTAACGATAAAGTAATATATAATATGCCAAGTGTATATAAGATTTAAAACTTCCAATCTATTGTAATAACGTAAGCTAACACCTTATACCATTTCTAGTATTTTGGACTCAGATTATAGTTTTGGAGGAATTTTCATATTATTTTTTTAAACGATCAATTTTTTATTAAAATAAAGTATCATTCAATATTTTATTTTCAAGGATTTATGTTCTCCAAAAGCATCGTACATGTTTCATTGTAATGATATTACGGAAGTCTTCATTTTTACTAGTTAAAGACATTCTATTTCGAAAGCCTTTAGAAGCACTTTACATAAAAGAAATATCATACGAAATTATCCATTACGTTATATCGAATTTATTTACTAAATACCGGGTGGATAAAAAAATCCGTATACACTTTAAAAATTCATAAAATCCGAAAAAATAACCAAAATAAAGAAAGGTTTGGAGGGTTAGCAACGCTAGGTCACGGGATTTTTTTTAAAACGGGAAAAAAAACTCAAAAAACAGCCGATAGGTGGCGCTGGTAGGAGCAAATTCTGTAGAAATATGCAAATGAGACAGTTATAAGAACATACGCTCCTAATCCACAACCAGTTCACGGTTGTTCCGCGATCCGCCGCCAGGTGTCATGTATATATTCGGATCTGTTGCATTCTGCCGTTGCTGGATTAGTGACTCGCCTGCAATGCCTTATTCCCTGTTCATGTGGAACACCTACTGTTGTAATAAACGATTCAGAAGCATTCTTTTCGTTATTTGCGTATCTTTTCCATGACTTGTGTACGTCAGCACCACCTGTCGGCTGTTTTTTGAGTTTTTTTTTCCTGTCTTAAAAAAAAAAATCCCGTGACCTAGCGATGCTAAACCTGCAAACCTTTTTTATTTTGGTTATTTTTTCCAATTTTTATGAATTTTTAAAGTTTATACGGACATTTTGTCCACCCGGTATATCTTAAAACATTAATATGGCAGTCAAATAACAGACCGGACTTTACAGAAATGCTGCCAATTTGCATAATAAAAGCGATATATTTGTCTGTAATTTGATGCAGCAACAATGATTAACTGTCACTGTGACTCCATATATATATATATATATATATATATATATATATAGGAGGTTAAAACCAGAGGAATATCTATAAACAGAATAAAACATTTTCATTTTTTATCGGTGCAGTGATAAATTAAAATTAAAATTGCTTCAATATTATTTACATCCTGGTAATGTTTTTCCGCATCTCGTAAATACGTCATCTACATTTCCTGTCAAATTTCTTTCATATGACTTCCCAATACGCAGGAAGACTTTTAGTATTAGAAAGAATATAAAACTGATATTCTTTTTCGACTATATAATCTGGAAGGTTACATTGTTTGTTGATGAAGTTTCACTGTTGAAAAAAAAATAATAATCAACGAAATACATTATCGGTCATCTGATTTGTTGTAATACGTTTTAAAACTTTTTGATGCTGTTCGGAATATTGCATTTTTCATTATGTATGTGGTTCTTCCTTTCTTTTTATCTCTAACGGTCCAGGCACATTATAAAGTACGAGGGCTACTTCTGAATAACTCCTTTATTCTCTACGTAGAGGCAGACTAACATATACAGACTTGGGGCTTCCAAAATAATACACAACAGTACCGCAACCCGCGGTACTAAGAAACTAAAGGTCGCAATGAATCCCTCAGGCAGAGTATGAATTCACTAAAAATACCCGTAAACCTCGGCTCTGAGCTAATTCTCGAAGTCGTGCAGCCACCTCGGCTAAATACCAATACACGCTCTATCTGTTAAACACCGCTATCACCTTCCATCAAGCTTGCCTCGGCTATCTCCGTATCGCTACTCCAGTCTTGGGCTTTTGCCAACTCAGCGTGTGCCCTTTAAATAGATCAAACACCTGCGTCGAACTCACTTTCGCTGGCATGTACAGCGCTGCTACCAGAAATTTGCATCTGAGCAACACGCGAACCCTACACTCTCCCTGACCCAACAAAAAAATTTAGACCGCCACCCCTTTAACGGGGTGCGGGCGCGGATTTTTAATAAAACTCCCCACGCGATTGGGAGTCTATGCAATTTCCTACACTCCCCTAGAAACTACTCTCTGCCTGAACTGATTCCTTACCCCTTTTAACATTTGTTCGTCTTGAGTAACATAACCTAGAAGCAAAGTTCATTACAAAAAAGTCTCTGCACTTCATCATCGGCAGGTTGTTCTTAATTCGGAGTCCATAGCTGGAATCCCGGAAATACTCCCCTCCGGCCACAGGGTAGAAAACCATTAGTTTTATCCAAATGAATAATAGCCCTTCTCTGCCGTATAGTGTGATCGGCAGCATTTCATCGGAACTTGTCCTTCGGCTCCCTGGCAATTGCTGGTGCGTCCATCTCATTCTGTAGCCAGCACTTCTTCCTCCTGGTATCCCTCACTGCAAGTACACCTCCGTCTACTTAAACAAAAAAAATCTAATTTAAACGTAGAGCTGCACTCATGTCTGACTGACCGGAATCCCGTTCAGACATCCAAAATACAAGTTTCATAGTAATCTTATTCCTGCACCAAAATATATAATTCACCTGCAATCTTAAACATTCTAAAACTACAATTTCAATTTCTAAGTATTTCTAACTGAACAGTTGCACATTTCAATTTTCAATTGTATTTCACTTGTTAGTTTTCTCAATTGTACAAACAAAACATAGTATTAACATTTTATTAGTTGTATAAGTAAAACAAAGTGAAAATTCGGCATATACTTTTTTGATACTTCAGAATTTAAATTGTGTTATATAAGATACCTAAATTTAGTTCATTAATCATTTCTGTCCGGGATCTCAATATAATGCCATTTAAATCTAGGCAAGGCTGACACTAAAAGCCTTATTTTTTTTTCAGTTTCAAGTTCTAAGGATACTTAAAAAAAAATTTCAGACATGACATCACAAATGTCAGAAATGTAAAGAAATGTCTGCTATGTACAGTCAATTGAATACAATACATGTAAATATTTACCAATTCTAATACATCTACAAATACCTAACAAAACAATTTATATATCTATTTATACTACTAAAGCAATCTGTTTGTGCGTGGAATGTGTAACGCGCGCAAGTGTTGTTAGGGATCAATTAGTTAAATGTGTCGGCCCGTGTCAGAGAGTCGTTGGGGATTTACAATTTAAGAGACCATGGTTTTCTTCCGAGGTTAAATTGCAAATTCCTCTGTGTGACCTTGATTGCTCTGAGGGAGGGGATATTACAGCTTAGTGACGACACGTGTTTAACCTTAATTATTACAATTCGAAATACGCATTCAACATCAAATATTTCGCAAGCAATATTACACATTCAAGTCAAACTTTGATACAAAATTACATTATATTCCTAAAAAAAAATTACATTTTTATGCAATAGAATCACAATATATTAAAAAATTTTACATTTTTATGCCATAAAATTACATTCTTATCTCAAGTTTCACTTACTACAATTCCAGAGTTCCACATGACACTTTTTTTGAAAATACCTCGCGTCAAAAATTATTACAAAGCCATCATTAAAGTTATTACAAAGCCATCATTAAAGTTATTACATACCAATCAGAATTCAGATTGTATAACAAAATCAATTATATCATTATAGACTCATAGCACTGATTACTCAAATATCAGAGCTGCGTTCCAAGGTATTTTACTATTAATGTATTTTCACAAAAAAAAGTTCGACTTTGGAAGACTCTGAAGTCCGGCTCCAATCTGAAAATCAATAATGTTGAATTGATACATCACACATCTGGGCTCGCATTGTATCCAACCAAGCTATCCATCGAACATCAGAATGTGACATAACTCGTTCCTTCCTGATTTGAGGCTTCCGTCTAGACTTTCCCGAAGCCATTCTGCCTTTTCGGTGTTGTTTATTGTTTGGAATAACCGCTGAAATGCGTTGTTTCCTTTGCGAAGTCCCCATTTGCGTCTTCGCCCTCCTCTTTCTGAGTTCGTACCGTGGTTGTTTTTCATATTGCCCCGATACACCGTCTGCCAACTGCCGTTTCTGAGGCGGTTGCTTCTGAGTGTTATGGCTGCTGGATTTCGGGGGTCCTGGTGTGGGCCCTGAACTTTGATCTGTATAACTGCAGGTCGGTATTCTCCGGCCAATTGTTTCTCGTCGCACATTCCTTGGATTAAATTTGGATGTGTAAAGATAGGGTTTTGCTGGACCCTCTTTCTTCTTGCATTTTTTTTCTGGAATTGCATTACCGTTTGAAAACTTTCGTTTTCCCCTTATGTGCGGCCCTGGGATTCTAAATTGGACTTTTTTTGCTGTCTGATCTCCATTTTCATGTTTCCGTTTCAAGCATGACTGTGGAGGGCTATGTTCATTTTGAAAATGCGGATTCTCCTGTTTCTTTCCGGAATTCTCAATCGGTGTGTCTGTAACACGTTTTTGCGATTTTAAGGGGCCTGCTTCATTTTGCCCCTGGAGTTCAGAACTTTGTGTAGATTTCGATTTTCGTTCTAATTTCTGATCTAAATTCACCATGGTTTGTCGATTAATATACACTCGACACTGATCCACATTTACCACGATCTGCTTCCCGTGCTTTTGAATCGTCAGAACGTTATTTCGGGAACTTTGCACTAGATATGGGCCCTCAAACTTTGGTGCAAATTTACTTACAAAATGCTTTTGAGCACTAGATAAATGGTGTGTTGCTATGAGTACCCAATCTCCAACTTTATTTTCTCGCCTTTTGGTATCATAGTATTTCCTTTGGGTGTTTCGAGCGGCATCATTCCATTTACGCGTTTCGTGTAATAACTGTTCTATATCTTTCATTTGAAATTCAGCCTCTCGCTGCTGTACAAAAAACATTCGATCTAAGGGTGTCATTAATTTTCGTCCCATAAAAACTTCTGCTGGTGTTTTCCCCGTGGAGTCGTGCTGAGCCGTGCGAAGTGCATAAGTAAATTCTTCAATATACTTATCCCAATTTTGGTGGTATTTCTCAATGTAAGCTGCGATCATCCGCACAATATTTCGATTTACTCGGTCCGCAATATTAGATTGCGCTCGATATGTGACCATTTTGCAGTGCTTTATGTTTAACTTTTCACACATATCCTCAAATATCTTACTTACAAATTGTTGGTCATTGTCACTAATTAATTGTACTGGTGCAGAATATTGAAACACATATTTCTGCATGAACGCGTTTGTGACTGCCTGAGCTGATGCGCGCCTCAGGGGTACAATTTCCACCCATTTTGAAAAATGATCAGCGATCACTAACAAATATCTAAACTGTCCATGGGCACTTCTGGGATATGGTCCCAATAAATCCACTCCGACGATAGCATTAGGAAATGTCGCTACAATGTTTGTGAGGTACCCTGCAGGCTTGTGATTCACATAATTTATTCTTTGACATGTGTCGCCGCTTCGAACATATTGCGTGACCCATTCTTTCCTAGGGGTTTTTCCACCTGTGTTGGACAACGAGCCCCTCTTCTTGTTGCCCCTCCCTAGTTTAAATTGCGCTCATATTGAATGTCAGGGTATCTAGGGTTTGTAATGGCCTGTGGCCTATTATACCTAGGAGGATATGACCAATTTCCACTCTGTCGGATCCCTCTATCCATTTGTGGCCTTCTATAAAATCCCCCAACATTGTCCGGAACCGCTTTTCGTATACTCGGTGGGTGTGTTTGGTCGTACTTTATCACCCCTTCAATTAGCTCTGTTAGATCTTTGGGCTTGATAATCTCTAAAAAATCTTGCCCATTAGGGTTTAATCGATCTGTAATTAATTTAACCTTCCTTTCTTCCGTTTGGTTCACATTGAGTTTCTTCAATAACTCACATTTCCGAATGACCACCTCGTACGTGGTTTGCTCTGGCTTTTGACATACTCCATATAATTCCTGCTCCAACTTAAGGGTATCCCTTACTTCTGGAAATGTTTTCTTTAGCTTTTCAGCAAACTGCTCAAATGTAGTGATCCCACTGGACCCAATAACATCATACCATCGCTTAGCCGCTCCCCGCAGCCCTCTTTTTGCAATCACCAACTTTTGTGCGTCTGAGGCAGGATAGCTGACGCAATGTTCCTCAACTGCCTCTAAATATCTAATGACAGATCCTTCCCCCGAAATCCAAGCATTTTGTGGTGCAGTCATGGCCACAAAATTAGCCAAATGCTGCCACCCTGCAGTCTGGCCTGTTTGGTGTTCTTCCCGGCCATTTAATGCTAATTGTTCTAACTGCTCGCGTAGCTGAGCTACTTCCTCTGCTGACATGCTAGTGCCGTAGATATTATACTTTTAGACAAAACTCAGAGTTTTACTATATAGAATGACACCATACACAATCGCTACTTCTTTGGCACTCTTCGTGCGAACTCCACAGCACTATAGAACACAATTCACAATTTTTTTATAATGTACAAACACTCACCTCTCTTTCGGTCGAAATGGTCGGGCGCCAGTATGTGGTTCTTCCTTTCTTTTTATATCTCTAACGGTCCAGGCACATTATAAAGTACGAGGGCTACTTCTGAATAACTCCTTTATTCTCTACGTAGAGGCAGACTAACATATACAGACTTGGGGCTTCCAAAATAATACACAACAGTACCGCAACCCGCGGTACTAAGAAACTAAAGGTCGCAATGAATCCCTCAGGCAGAGTATGAATTCACTAAAAATACCCGTAAACCTCGGTTCTGAGCTAATTCTCGAAGTCGTGCAGCCACCTCGGCTAAATACCAATACACGCTCTATCTGTTAAACACCGCTATCACCTTCCATCAAGCTTGCCTCGGCTATCTCCGTATCGCTACTCCAGTCTTGGGCTTTTGCCAACTCAGCGTGTGCCCTTTAAATAGATCAAACACCTGCGCCGAACTCACTTTGGCTGGCATGTACAGCGCTGCTACCAGAAATTTGCATCTGAGCAACACGCGAACCCTACATATGTTTTGTAAGAAACTCATTGCTTAATAATTCTGTATTTTCTTGAATTTCAAGTATTTATTGCAATTATTTTTAAAAGTAAGTTCTTTAAAATTTGGTCCGAAATTGAGGAGAAAAATATTTTCCTAGGATTTATAGTCTGTACAAAGTTACTATATATACAAGTAAATATATAAAATGTTCCAGAGCGTAAACTATAAAAAACTATATTAATTATGGTTAAAATTATACAAAGTAGCTTTAAAAGGTAATTTAATATTAAAAAAATCACTAGATATTAAAGAAAATGCCTACAGATGGTGATACTCTGTCTAAGTCTAGTCATAATAGAGTCTTTGAGCCCGACCAGCGAGAACACCAACATAAGTACATGAAGAAAGAACGCGTTATTCTGATTTTCACCGGGTAATAGCAGGTTGAATCACACATCAGGAGATTCTGAATGCCTATTCTATTGCGACGTGCGAAACGATCAAACTGTAGATTAGGGATTATATTCGGAGAGGCAAGTTACACGTCGCGGGGATGAGAACGAGGAAAATGGCGAATTAACTGGATTGGTTAGGTTTTTAAATAATGTTGAGAAATACAATCCTTAAATGTTATTCAAGTATTACTTCTTTGCCACAGGCCTACTTTGATGACTCATAGTTAGAGTAATTATTCAGATAGAGTGTTATATGGTGGAAGCACCATGTCATATATATATATATATATATATATATATATATATATATATATATATATATATATATATATATATATATATATATATTTATATATATATATGTATATATATATATATATATATATATATATATATATATATATATATATATATATATATACATATGTATATATACATATGTATATATACATATACATATATATATATATATATATATATATATATATATATTTATATATATATATATATATATATATATATATATATATATATATATATATATATATATATATATATATATATATATATATATATATATATATATATGTCTGTGTGTGTGTTGTTTACTTAGAAACTAACACACGCATACTTAGAATATGCATTATTCACATATATTTCGCAAGTTTTTTTTTGTTGTTATCACCGGGTCACATTTTTTTTCACTTTCTAATAGGCTCCATCAGAACTTTCTGATCAGGAAACCACAGTCTATCCTGATCAGCTGGAGAGTTCAAGTCTTGCACTGCGATTCCGACTCAAGCCAGATGTTTTACACAATGGAAAAGTAGTACTTAAGTGCGTTGCTACCCTTAAACACATACATGCTGTCACTATAAAGGAAATAAGAGCCACTGGTAAGTGAAAACCGTTTTAAAAGTATCTACACGTTTAAAACTATGGAATGCTTTTGAATATTGCAAGCCGCTTCATGCAGATTTCGAAATGGTAGTCGGAATCTTATCCTGTCATTGCATACAAATATTCTGTCCCTTCGTTTAACACTGCCACAAACGCTTGCAAGATTGGATATATTGAAGAAGCAATAAATATTTTAAAATAAATCATGGAAAATATTTTCTGCTAGCAGACCTAATATAACTCAAAAGGTGTCTGCCTACGTGTGAAATGGCTGTTTTGGTTCAAAATTTCGAATTTTTATTTATCATTATTATTGCTCTATTTCTTTGGCCAATCTTTTAAGATTCTAAAACTGCTTCACTTTCATTTGAACGATCATTGGAGGAGAATTTATGGCCAATTTAATAAACCGAAAGCAATATTAAAATGCCCGACGTAGCATCTTTAAATGCATTTTCTATAAAACTTATTTTTCAGTTACTTTTGTGAACGAGAAAGATAGTTATTTAAAAAGTTTTCAATATATTTCAATGAAATTTTGCAATAGTGTTTTACATTCTATTTATTATGACTTGAACTACAATATAAGCTATATATGTTAGTTTAATCATTCTACAGTTGCTTGTACTTAGGAATATAAAATTTAAAAAAATTAGTGATTTTCCTAATTTTTGGTCTATTTCAGTGTTTTTAGGAAATAATGCACAACTTTTACTTTAGAACTCAGACAATTGTCACAGAAGTATAGTATTACTGAAATTAAAATATATTTAGTTGAGTAGTGATGCATTAAAAACTGGTTGAAATGCATATTATTACAGCATAGTGGTTATGGTCACGCCATCTGAAAGAGAAAATGTGTAAGTAAAATAAAGTCGACAAAAACGAAGACGAAAAGAGTGATTGACAATCATAGATGAGGTTTATTGGTTGATTCTATGGAGAAGAATATGGTTGAAGGCCAAGTGGTGATACAGGATGAAATTTTCATTATTCTGGCATATCAGGAATCGGGACCAGGGGATGCGTATTGAGACCCATGCGAACAACCCGTCTCTCCAATTACAACTGCTTCATTTCATCTTCGGCATCCAGAAATCACTCTCTCTGCCGTCTGTTGTGCCCAACCACTCGGGTAAGATCTTTTTTCCAGGTGGATGATGCGTTTTGCCTCTTTTGCCGAAGTCCGTGAAATTTGGCGAAGAGCACTCGCCAAGCGGCAAGAAAAACTATGAAAACAAAGCGACACAAAGAGAAACGAGAAAGCATGTGTATCTGGGGAGGCGAAAAAGCAGCCAAACTGGTAGTGTGAAATACCAGACCTTTCTCCCCAGCACCAGAGGAATTCGCTGATAACGGATTTTCCCGCTTCTTAGCGCTAAAAATAGGTTTTCTTTGAATAAAGTGCTTGTAATCAAGGGGCGGTATCCATATTGTGATAAGAGCAGCTCTCGGGGGAAAATCCCATATAAAAATGAAAGTTTTAAGGGCGGTACAAAACATTACGACAAATACAGTCTAAGTTCCCTGGCGTAAGCCCTAAATTGCACTAAACATTTATAAATATCTATATTAAAATGTTAGGAAATTTTTACCGAAATTATATTTCTACTCATGATTTTATATCACATTTGAATTAAAAACATATGTATTTAATCAATACTGTATATACAGGGTGATCAGAAAGTCAGTATACATTTGAAAAAGTAATAATGTAGGTAGAGAGGTAAAAATTGGCACACATGCTTGAAATGACATGGGGTCTTATTGTAACCACAAAAAAAGTTTAAAAAAATGGCCAACAGATGGCGCTGGACAGCAAAACGTCAGTGACGCTGCATGATAATCGCGTATAAAAGGAGATGTGCATTTTCCTGAACTGTGGATGCTATTCTACGAACTTTCAATACTCATTTCGGTGGTACTTCCGCTCTCCGCTGACATTCTCCTGAAATATCTGTGTTTAAAGGCGTTGGCCTAGGTCACACATTTAGCCAATTGTTCCTATGGTCCTATGGAGGGAATCACATGCACCAGCAATCGCAGCATGTTGAAGTTACCAGAAAAGGCACTGTTAGTGAAGCTGTACTATCAGAATGGGGAATCTGCTATTGCAGCTTTACGATCCCATCGCCATAGGAAGGGCATTCGAAAGGGTAAAGGTCTTATGACAATTGCAGCTGTGAAGAGAATTACTTTGAAGTTTACGATGGACCGACATAAATAGGGATGCTAAAAGACAACATCCAACGCCAATGTCTCACCATAAATAGAGATATGCTGTACAGTGCTGTTCACAACATTTTCCCTCTACTACAGCTATTGATGAGGAATGACGGTCGAAATGTTGAGCATTTGTTCTGAAGAACATCATCTTTGCTTTGTCATAATTTGTTATGCTAATTATTGCTTTTCTTATCACATGAAGCGTCATCTGTCGGCCATTTTTTGAAGGTTTTTTTTGTGGTTGAAATAAAATCCCATGTCATTCCAAGCGTGTGTGTCAATTTTTACCTCTCTACCTACATTATTCAATGAATTATTACTTTTTCAAATGTATACTGACTTTCCGATCACCCTGCATATATTTTAAGTACTCCGAACGTAGGCGGATATCTTTTAATAGTAATTCTATACTATATCTTTAAAATAATTATCATGAAAGCATACTTCTTCCCTTAATTTAAAATCCTGAGGTTAAGTATCATAGACATTTACACTGAATAACAATGAAAGCAAGTTCCAGAATAAAAAGAGTAAATTTTTATCTTTACATACTTATATTAACGTAAAAAGAGATTTTAAGAAGCAAACAATATCTTATGAATTTTATTACCTGCTCTTGCATGATAAGAACAATAAAATAAAAAAAAATGTTGTGCATAACCATATTTTTTCCGCTCATATGCATAATAAGCTTATAATCCATTATAACCATGAATAATTTATCCATATTTGAAATGTCTGTCGAAAGCATCCTCAGCAGGCATTTTTTCTTCCAAAATCATCTCCGGCATTTACACTGCTTCTTTATTATATGCAAGGATAATTAATATATTATTATATTACTTTTAAAAGTGTGAGAGAGAATATTGAAATGAAAGTCAGTTATTTTCGAATTATTTAGTAGGCTTTTTAATGGCAAATTAAACAAAGCTTGAAGCCTAGCCAATACTTTTCTTAAGATTATAGATAATGTGATAATGTAGATTATCTTCATTTCCCATCTTATTGTAAGAATTTCTATAATTTTTTCATCGTTATTACTTAAATTTAATTTTTTTATATAGAAGTTATCAACGACTAATTAATCTGATATTTAAATTTTTAAAAGCATTATAATTTTTTTTTACTTTAGCCCTCGTGCTCTTTAAATTCTATTAATGTCATTTTTTTTTTCAACTTTGCAAAGTTAAAAGATAAAATTGTAAAATTTTAGTTGCATTTATGCAAAATCCGTGATCTACTGTCTCTTGAGGACTTGATGCGTCAGAGGTGTTAAAAGAAATATTTAAAAATAACTTTTTTTGTCCTAATTTTGTCCATTAAAGGGCTTCATTACTTTATATTCAGTCTGCAGGTAAAATAAATAATAAATAAACACCATGATATATGAGGTCTTATAACTTTCAAAGCATCCTCATTCATAAATGCAGACGAAATAAAGGATTTTATTTTTACAACAAAGTCCACAACTCTATTTTCAATAATACCGGTGCGTTTCTCGTTCATTGATACTAGGGAATGACGTCACCAGATGACAGCGGCATAGGTTTATTATTATTTTATTTAGGTATTTATTATTAATCTTATGCATTTCGCAGATGACAAATATAACAAACAGTTACCTAGGACTATGGCAAAGTTCCACAAAATACTTCAGGTTGAACACAGTAACAATCCTAGTAACAATACGTAACACATAGTAACAATCGTATTAACACGTAGTAACAATCCTAGTAACACATAGTAACAAACCTAGAATTCACACAAGCAGGCACAATAACAGGCATGCAATACAAAGACACAACAACAGGCATTTAATACAACGACACAGTAACATGACTATAACATACACAAGCACAAATAGCAGCCCTACTTTGAAACCGAGCTTCAATTAACAAGTGAATACCTTAACTAAACTCTTAAGGAGCCAAGATGGACATCAGTATATACCCTTGGCCGCGTTCTCGAATGTTCTAGAAACTTCCCAGAACTCTACCACCACATCACCTAGGAGAAATATGATTGGTTTTCCAGACACTCAAAAAGTTAGCAAATTTATCGCCAACCGCTACAAACTTGATAAATACATCAAAGATATCGTCAGGTCATATATTGAAATACAACGCTCAATGACATTAGATAAACGATGCACACAAAAAATACTTCTCAGTATAGAAAAGTACTCAAAATAAACAAACTAAGCAGAAGCAAATAATATTTACAGCCATTTACAACGATTTACAAGAATATATATATATATATATATATATATATATATATATATATATATATATAGTATATCTGAGCATCAAATATATCTGAAATTATGTATTAAGGAGAATTGAACAGTGTATGTAGAGGAGACCATAACTTTTAGCATTATGGTATTTCTGGAATATACAGATCTAGTTTCACAATGCAGTTCCCTCTTTTTTATGTGCACTCAGTTCAGTGGTATAATTTTCTGTCTGAAAATTTTCATTATTCTTCGTTATTACAGGTGCGAAAACGGCTGAAGGATATACGTGGTTGCTACTGTTCACAGCATTCCTTCTCATGACACTCCAAATGACACAGACCAGCCAACCTGTATGAATTAGACACCCATTCTTAACAGAAGTGGAAAATAAATGCCAAGAGATAAAATACTAATAATGCATATGTATATTTACATATATATGTATATGCATATATAAAATGCATGTATGTATACATATAATGCATATATATACATACATACATATATATATATATATATATCTATATATATATATATATATATATATATATATATATATATATATATATATATATATATATATATATATATATATATATATATATATATATATATGTATGTATGTATGTATGTATGTATACATAAATTGTGGAAAGATCTTGCTATAACGAACAGACAATTGCATGTATGTGCGTGTGTGTGCATGCGTGTGTTTGCCTTTTGCAAATCCTGATTCCATCCTTTAAGCCCTTGGAAAAGATAGCTCAAAATCGTGAAAATGTAGATGATGTGACATGAGAAATGGATTTCATTTTATGGATGTAACTTTTATAAATTAACGTCATAAATCATGTATAGTTATTGATTGTGTTTATGGAAAGATTGCTTCACAGATTTCTGGCAGTATGAAAGATCATGAACAACTGACCATTCTCACTTAATAATTGGAAGAGTTCAAACTACAAAAGATAGCTTACTGCCCATTTTTTTTCTTATTGAGGTAATTAATCATAATTTCACCTATGTTAACCGTAAACAATGGTACTCATGAAACCCTGAAGCTAAATCTACATTTGAATTAACTCTTGATATATATATATATATATATATATATATATCAATATCTGAACGAGGATATCGATTAAGTCTGTCTTACACAAGTCCACGGGCAATTAACATATTGTTGACCAGCAATTTTATTTAAATATCTACGCAAGTCACTGGCAAAGACTGAAATTTTGGAGTAAAGTAAGCCCTTTTTTATTTTTTGAAATATGTTTTCTTTGTATGGGCGTCTGAGATTCACAGATTAAATTATTAAATCTGAGGATTTCCCTGAAACTCCTTCAGGCTATAGTAGAGGTAGTTTTTAAGTAAAGCAAATTTCAGCTGATTAAGAATTTCTCCAATATGTCTTTCATTTATCCAAAATTGTCTTCAACATTTGCGTATAAAAACACGCGTTTAATTGGTGCCGGTCAACAATGTGTTAAACTGTTCTAATTCAAGTCATTGAAAAGCATTCCAAATAATAGCAGCAGTTCGCGATATCTAGCAATTCCTTTTTTACCGATATTGAAAAGGTCACCGATCTAAGATCTGAAAAAATGAATTAAAAGAAAAGCATGTTGGCTATGAAATTTTTAGTTTAAAAGTTTAAAATTATCACTCAGTTTATTTTTATGTATTTCAGTAGTCATATATCAATTACGATAACAGTTGTCACATTTACTTGAAAAGAAATGAACAATGGAAGAATTTTGTAACATATCCTCTTTAAGAGGTCTTCTCACTGCTTTTTTCCGAATTCTAGGTTTTAGTTTCGCCTTAAGACAGTAAATAAATCAATTATAATATTTTATATATTTTTATGATCATTCAATAGTACATGACACTTAAGATTTTTTTTTAAAATTTAAAACATATTTATTAATTTGTGATTCTCAAGTTTATAAGTGTGACTGCAGGGCCGAGGTAATCAGTAAAGAAATAAAGAAAATTCAGCATCTTTAATCTTTACAAGTTGTCTTGAATAAAAACGAGTGTTTAGGTGGGGACAAAAATAACTGTATCAATAATGGATACGTAATTTAAACAAATATGAAAACGTATGTATGTTATATTAAGTTACGGTTATAATGATGAATATGTTGGACTACAGTTTATCGATAGATATTTACCTATGGATAATTATGATTTCATTTCTGTGATACACATTTAGCCTCCAAAAACTCACCAGGAAACAACATTTTTTAAAAAACTGAATATTTTAGGTCACATCTAGGAGAAACGTTACGCATGCTGATTCTGAAATAACCTTAAATTGCAATCATGTGTATTTTTCTAGACCTTGAATTTGGAAATATGTTTATCGAAAGCAGTAATTATTTATTTTTAAAAAAAATAAGAAACTGTAATTTTGACAGAGGAATGTTAAGTATTTGTTCAAAAACTTTATACAGTAGAAAATATTGAAAGGTTTGAAAATTGTTTTGGGTGAAATATTATGCATATAGATCACAGAGTCAAAAGAATTGCCATTCATACATCTTCTAAAATATAAGGAGTAAGCTCTTGAAAAATTAGTTTTAAATGTGTCTATATATTGCTTATAAGAATTGGCAACGTTCAGAGGAAAGCATAAAGGAGCGTTCTATTAATGAAGATATTTTTATTTTCTGTTATAATTGACCCATTCCTTTATTTTTTAATGCAATTTGTAAATATAGAAAAATATAATATAATTCAGGCACAAAAACTTTTAATATTAATACAAAAATTCTAATTTATATAGAATTTATAAAAAATTCTTTTTACACACAATCCGTAAATATTCAAAAATAAAAGGTTATCTTACGCACCATTCTGACTAAGATATACATAAAATTTTATAAACATATTTTCTACTAATCCAATATATGTATAAAGGATAAGTAAGTAAAGATCTAGTTTTACTGATTATTAAAAAACTCTCTTATGATAAAAAAAGAGATCTTCCTTTTTTGAATCAAGAAAGTTCTTAAGCTAACAATGCCCGAAGTTTTTTTTTTCATTTGGACATACAAAAACCTAATATTATATATATATATATATATATATATATATATATATATATATATATATATAGACAGACTCCATAGGCCCAATATGACAGAAGAAACCTCTTTTCGACGACCAGCCTACAATACTACTACTTTTTTTCGGCACCATTTCTGGCCGCCATAGTTCACTCTATTTATAAAACTATATTTCCTAACACAATTTTTTTTTTAACAGGCGTTTAACATGTTATTAAAGGACGTATGCAGAAACCTTTTTTTTGTCAATTTATGCCATGTGGACTTGCATAAATTCAATTAAACTTAAAGCTTGCATGCATAATAATTCTTATGAAAAAAAATTACTGGTATTCATTAGCATTTCCTAGCAGATTAAAATTTAGATAATATTATTCGCAGCTCGCAACAAAGAAAGGAAATGCAACCAACTATTAAAGAGGAAAGAAACTGCACTGTACGTTAATTGTTGATAAAAAATAACACCGTTTTCGTGCATACACGTCTATACCTCATTTCATTGGCTACAAGCCAGCAATTTTGAATGTGACGCCGAATTTATTTGCATTAAGATTAATAAAAACGGTATATATTTCCAACACACTCTTTGTATAAAAAATTCACTTTTTCGCCATTTTTTTGTCTAAATATGAACAAAAAGTTCTGTACGTCTCAACAGTTTTTAAATTTTTATTTTCGTCGTATGTAGACACAAGGGACACATTAATCATTCTGGCTTTTTCTTATATGAGTTCTAAGATAATGTGTCTTAACGAATAAAATACTTTTAAAAGAATATTTTTTATATAATACTTTTGCTTTGAAAGAGGAATTATTCATCTTCAACTCCAAAACTTATATCATCATATACATGTATAAATTAACATATATCACATGTTTTAATTACACTGGTAGAATATACTTACACTCTCATATATATATATATATATATATATATATATATATATATATATATATATATATATATATATATATATATATATATATATATATATGTATATATATATATATATACATGTATATATATATATATATATATATATATATATATATATATATATATATATATATATGTATATATATATATATATATGTATATATATGTATATGTATATATATGTATATATATGTATATGTATACATATGTATATATATGTATATATATATATATATATATATATATATATATATATATATATATATATATATATATATATATATATATATATATATATATATATATATATATATATATATGTATATATATGTGTATATATATGTGTATATATATGTGTATATATATGTGTATATATATATATATATATATATATATATATATATATATATATATATATATATATATATATATATATATATATATATATATATATATATATATATATATATATATATATATATATATATATATATATATATATATATACCTAATTCTGTTTTTGCATGAACTTTTCTTACACGAATTTGATTTGGCACGAAATCAAAATAAATTTACATTCTCTTTTTACACGAGTCATTTTGATTTAACACGAGCGGTCCAATCCATTTTCCCAGTTTTTTGTTTGCCTAAATTCTAGGAAAACAAAATTTTATTTGTGGCGTATTATTTTTGCCGATAGTGTATCCAGTTCTGTTTTGATTCAAAAATCCGCAAAGACATTTTCTTCTTTTTATTCTACCACATATAACTTATTTACATACATTAACAACTGCGAAATGTTATTCCAGTCGTACATTTTTTTAGTGAATAAACGATTTTTATGTGTAAAACAATTTTTTTTGTTCATGAAGATTTTTTTTCATTCCCATTACATGTTATTGCATGCGTATTTTGTTAGAATAAAATAATAAGTTTATAACGAATATTTTCATATGGTTTTTTACAATTATTTTCTTTGATTTCTTAGATCCGGAACCAATCTTCTTTTCTTTCATAGATACAATGTCTTTTTTTACACGACTTTTGTTTTGCACGTATTCTTAAGGGACGTATCTATAGTGTAAAAACAGAATTTGGTGTAATTGGAGTTACACTACTATGCCTAAAATAGTATAATTTACTTTGATTCCAAAATCCTCCTAGACTTCTTTTTTATTAAATCTCTAATAAAATTTTATTGATTAATATTATTTGAACTTGCAAAGTTTGTCTCAGTTATTGCTTTAAAAAAATTCTTTAGATATTCTGAATTTTTCCAATGTTTCTGGTTTATAAAAACAGGAATGTTGAACATTTAATGTAATTCATTGAAGAACATACTACATTATTTGTCATATCTGAATGACAGGATGATAGACTTGTATATAAACTATATGGTAATAGCTGAACAACATAATTTACACTATCAGATATAAAACATAAATTCTTGGTGACATTGACAAACTGTCAAATTTCACAAATTTTCCCGAGACATACTTTTTAGTCTGCATTTTACCATACGTCCTTCAATATATTTTACAGAGCGATACAACATAAAGGAGTGTGGATAGAAAAACAAACAGTAATATAACAATAAATTATAAAATAATAAAAATTTTTTAATAATCAGTAATACTTTTGTCTTACCTTTTATGATTTTAATAAAATTACTCTTGTGCTTAAAATTTATTTTTTGATTTTTACAGAAATGATAAATTTTTGCAGAAATCATTATTTAAGGAAGAATATATTTAGACGGCAGAAGAATAGGAATATATTTATAAACTGAATGATAATAGTTTAACAGCATAATTTTCACTAGCAAGCATATTGGATATGAAACATGCAGGGAATTTGACAGGCTATAAAATTTGGCACAGTTTCATAAGACATATTTTTAGTCTGGAAATTTCGGTATGTTCCTTAATATTTTACTGGATCGGACATTATATGGAGGTATGAAGGAAACAAAGGTAAAAATATTACAAAAAAGAATGAGACAGACCGAGTAAAAATAAAAGTTGGTATGTTGTAGTAATCAGAAGTAATTACATCTTACATCTGATTAACTATAAAAATACTCATCTCTTTAAAAATGCATTCAAAACTTTACAGAAATAATAAACACATAATAAAATTAATGAGATAACTTACAACATTGTTATATTTCAATGACAGAATAATATACTTCGATATAAACTGAGTGATAACAGCTGAACAGCATTATTTGCATTAGCATAAAAAGTGGGCAATTGACAAACTATGAAAATTGGCACAGTTTCATGTGACATACTTTTTAGACTGTAATTTCCCAGATGTCTTCGAGTATAATTTACAGAATGAGACAACTTAAGGAAATATGGAAGGAGGAAAATAAAAAATAATAAGAAGAAATGAAAATATAATAAAAATATTTGTTTTGTAGGATTGGCGCGTTAAAATTACACGTCTTTAAGGGGGTCCGAGACGGATTTTTTAAAAAAAAGTACTTATTGTGTTAAAATTTTGAATTTTTTTGTGATGGTTAAACATATAATTTGTAAACAAAATCACATCATAAAACTTCTCATAAAGTTTTTAAAAAGTTTTAAAATTTAATTTTTTTTAAAAGTAGGGTAATTTAAAATCGTTATAACTTGAAATATTTGTCGAATTTAAATTTTTTCATTAAATTAAACAGAAATATATAAGTTTTAATTTTGGTTCAGCATTTCTTAAAATACCAATTTTTAAAAAAATTGAAAATACTTAGAATAAAATTTAAAAACAAATAAATTTTACTCTAAGTATTTTATTTTTAATATTATATTTTCAAAAGTAAATATATTTTTTTTACCAATTTGTTCAACTTTAAAATAAAATAATAAAAAAAGACATGTCCCATGTTTGAATGATTTATCTTTACCACTTCTTGACTTATAACAATTTAAATACGAGAAATGGTGAAAAACCCCATTATGCAGAAAAATATGTTTAAACAAAGATTGGCTGCTATTAAAATGTTGAAAAACAAAATATTAATATCTCCTTTTCTAATTAAGATTGAAATATGATTTAAGCGTCATTTTAATCGGAAAAGAACAGAAAATATTTGATGCAATTATTTTTCTTTTCGAAAATTTCGAGAATTTTGTGTCCTGGACCCCTTAAAAATTTATTTTAAATATTTACAGAAATAATAAACAAATAATATTCATAATATTAGAATTAAAAACCACACAACATTGTTTTTCATACAAAATAATAGATATATAAACATTTTGATAATAGCTGAACAACATAATATACGCAAGCAGACATATTAAGCATAAAAAAATGGTCGGCAATGACAAACTCCAAAATTTGACACAACTTTATGCGATATACTTAATAGTCTGTAATTTCCCACATGCCCCTCTTCTCAGCTTGAAACAAATAAAGGAAGGGTGAAATGAAAATGAGAAAGGCCTCAAAATAATTAAAATTGATCTGTTGCAATAGTCAGTAAAAATATATCTGTTCTTTGATAAACATAATAAAAATATTGTTGTCTTTCAACATTTATTTTTAATAAAAAATGTAATATACAGCACAAATGAGATAAAATAAATATACAAAAAATAGCTGTTCTTTTACTTACATAATAATTATCTTATGAAATTTTAGAATCAGAAAATATTTTAAATTTTATACAAATGTTACTAAGAATGTTGTCGGGCAACTCAAATTCATGTATTATTTCAATATGTAGTTATAGTCACATACTTTGTTATATAGCAAGAAAAGTCCTTCCGAAATAATTTGTTGCATATATTGTTTCAACATAGGTGAAAAAGAAAAATGTAACAGACCTTTTCGCGACTTAGACAAAGATATGTATCTTTATAAGAATCTTATTGCGGATGATGTTCATAAAGAAGAACGAACTTTGTGCACAACAGACTTGACGCTCGCTGCCGAGATTTAAATAATGGATGGATTTCAAGTTAAAATGGTTTGAATGGATGTACTTTAATACAGCTGTTGTTGAATTTAAGAATTTATGACTGTTTTGTATAAGACTCCCCTGAATAAATATTTGTGATTTCATGAACTATAAAAATAAAGAAAGTCTGATATTAAAGTTCCGTGTTTTCATTCTTTGATTATAAACAACTGGATTATAAGCATTTCGACTTAATTAAATGACTAGTTGATACCCGTCAAAACATGACAGCTAGATAGTAAATAAATGTACTAATACACAAATTATACTTAACACATCATTGCCAAATATTACAAATCATAACAATTCGCAAAAACAAATGAATGTGATTAAGCGGCCTCGTGCTTAGTGAGAATCTAAAGCCAGATTTAAAAATGTCACTGACCATGCGCGAAAAGCAATTTTTTAACTGTAAATTATCGCTAATTAAACAGCACGAGATTAACAATTTCCATGAGGTTTAATCTTATATTTCACAAACATAATTATCATAAAAATAAAAATGGCAGAGTGAGATCTAGAGAGACTATCATTAAAACATGTCACTGAGCATGTTGCAAATGTCTAAATTATCGCTCATTAATAGAAATTTCAGTTACGAAAACCAATTTTGACAAATCTACAGATTACAATCTTTAATTTAAGACCAAAATGAAGTAAATTGATGTAGTAGTTTTCTCTCACGGACTGCCCAAAAAGTCGACTTAGCATTTTAAATATATAGATTTTATAGTACAAAAAATATATGCACTGTTCACATCGATTAATTTTGAAACTCACTCCGATTCCCTCAAAAATCTCAGTTACTTATCTTGAAATATTTCCTATAAAAATGTATCTGTTTAACAGGTCAAGTTTAAGTTTTTCTCATGAGAAACCTGTAGGTAAGGAACCAACTAATCTTCAGTTCAGTGAATCGTTATAACTAGCCGAATGATTTTTCATTTTACCCATATTGGACCGCATCTAATATTTCTGAAAATATTTAAAACTTTTTCTGTATCATTAATATGGAGCTACTGAACACGTATAAAACCAAAATTGCTAAAAAATGTTTCTATATTTTAAGTAGATAGCTGTCCTCTAAACAGGACAACGGTCCAAAGCACTACTAGCAAAAACAAAAATATCACTTACAATACAGGAGGATATATTATGAGTGAAATTTGGAGAAAGAGTCAATGCAAAATACAGCATTGCATTTTAAGCAAACTGTTGTTGGTTTTCTCGAGCAGTGACCATACGACCATAGGACCATAGGAACATGTGATTAACTGTGTTACCTAGGTCATCGCCTTCTAACACAGATATTTCATGAGATTGACAACGGAGAGCGAAAGTTCCACCAAAATGTAAAAAAAGGAATGTTCGTTTTTTCATATCATCGGAAGCGTAAATTGCAACACAAAAGTGAAGCAGAGAGTTTCTTTCGTCAGAGCTTTGAAGGGTGAAATGAAGAGTTATCAATGGACGTCTCCAGGATCTTCGTGATGCTTCTCTGGTGGAGGCGGAGTCAATAGCTGTCTGGAAGCTGGTTTTCAATTGGCAGGTAGAGAGAGGAGGAAGAAAAGTGTTTGGATAGAGAGATAAGGTTCAGAATCCGTGAGTTCTAAAACTAGGAAATCGAGCAAATCCAAAAGAATTTACTCAGAGACAAATAATAAGTGCTAGAAGGAAGTTTAAGTATTGTAAAATAGATTTTTATTTTATTTTATAAAATTTTTAATTGTTTTAGCCGAGGCAAAGCC
Source organism: Dolomedes plantarius (assembly GCA_907164885.2). Lineage (NCBI taxonomy): Eukaryota > Metazoa > Arthropoda > Arachnida > Araneae > Dolomedidae > Dolomedes > Dolomedes plantarius. The sequence continues at coordinate 106,593,444 of OU015502.1, forward strand.
AAGTATTTTTTTTTTTTATATTTTATTTAAATGACGAGACAAAGAATTTTAAGACAAAACACTCAAGATGGCAAGAAGCTTTTTCCTGTTAGTAGGGTCGATCAGTGTAATTGGCATCTTCTTTGTCGCCCGTCTGGACTTTTCATCAATATGTAGTCATTGTTGAGATTGAGGAGATCTTTGTTATTTTGAATCAGACAGCATTGTCTGATGTTTCTCGGGATTTTTTCACCCAAATAACTAATTGTAAATGATCTTCGAAACTCTAAGAGGCACTGTGCTTCATCAGGACAACACAGTTTTGAAATTTTACAAACTGTGAAAAGAGCAGCTTCAAAACAGTTTATGAAAAGTTTCCAGTACCACTTTTTTCCCCTGAATGGAAGTAAAATATGTTTCAATATGACCATCAAATAACTCCCCTCCATTTTTGTATTTATTGTAGGATGTGACACAAAATGTAATATTAATTTCCTTTGTACCCCCTTGATACCCACACTCGTTGAAATATTGAATTTTTCACTACAGAAAGTAATATTTCCACAACACGCTGGGAAAGAGGTTCCTTAAGCTTTTCTATCCTTCCTTGATAAGGAATAATATGAAAAGGTTACCGTATGGATGCCAGAATCCATAATTTGTATCCGAATTTTACGGGTTTACATTTCTTGTACGTCTTGCAGCCGTGCCTTCCAAAATATATCACCCTTCTCTCATCGATTGTTAAATTTTCTGAATCTATACCAAACGGCTTAAAGGCAATATGGACTTTGCCAAGAAGAGGTCGGTTTTTATAGTAATGATTTTGTAGGTTGATTGCAGAATTAATTTTGAAATGGATATTACGCTTGATGTCACTGTACCACTTTCTGGACATAGCGTTACTTCCTAAAGTGGTGCCAGTGTCTGTATTAGTTTCCCAATACAATTTTTCACAAAATATTATACCCACTAAACAAGATGACACTTAGAAATTGCTTGAGTTTTGTTTCGGTGATGTCAAAAGAATGACAGTCTTTTTTGCGCTGCATACCTATTCGTATCTATAACAGTATGAGATATCATACCATCAGCCATCATGTGGAAGAGTTCAGCGGGAGATTTTTCTGAAACCATAATTACTATATTTTCATGTTCTCGAAGAGGAACTGACTCGCTTGAAAGTTCAAATTTTGGTTCACGTTTTAACCACTGTGGTTTCTTGCTGGAAGATGACATTCCTCATTGTCATTTGCTAAAATTTCAATTGTTCCAGCGGTATCTTGAATTTTAAGCCCGCGACACCTTACGTTGCATCTCACATTTTGTAGCAGATTCATCTATCTCTCCCTCATCCCTAACAGAATCTAAATTAGGAGGAAGAATAACTCTTTCAGGTTCATCAATCTCCTCATCATTTAAATAATTCACATATTCTAGAGCCTCCTGGGCTGTTAAAAATTTGCTCGCTGTTTTACAAATACAAATTACTCAAAGTAAAGGATTCGAAATCTTAGCAGAAAAAATATAGCCGCAATAAGCACTGGGAAAATTTCTTCCAAGTGGGAACCAGTTTATATAGTAGTCCCCTATTTGCACGAATAGAATGGTCTTCCACGGTCATCTGGTTATGTCCAGCTGTTTGAGCAGGTGTTTCATCAAGAGATAAGAAATGAATGCGATCTATGAATGCAATACGAATTCTGAGAAAAATAAGTGGGGATTGGACAGTCGTCCTGTTTGTAGGACACCTAGTAAATACACACAAAATACATGCGAAAAATATTTTTATGAGCTAATATTTTGAGTTACACTGCTAGTACTGTTTCTGTAGTACAAAAAAACCTCTACGTTGTCTCCCATAAATTAAATTAATACTGTTAAAATTACAGATTAAAAAATGACAAATTTTTAAAGGTTTTTTTCTTCAAATACATGATTTTAATTAAATTTAATTTGGTTGTCTGCTTTTATTTTATATGTTACACTTCTGTCTGTTTTAAAGATGTCTTGGTGGAATTAACCCAGAAAATATTTATTACTTATTTTAAATGACGTTTTATTAGCTGTCCTATTTATAGGACGGTGGTCCAATATTGGTTACTGATGAGAATTTCGTATTCTACTTCTTTTACTGTTGCAAATACTCTGAGATTTTCACGGAAACTACTTTGAGTAGAACTTCCTAATTGACTAACCCTTACTGACAGTTTTTGTTTCTAACAAAAGAAGTATTACATTTAAATTTGATATCCCCTGAGCAATCTACTTTTTTTCTTGAATATGTTACTTTTAGTTTCTATTTATCATCACTGACAGTGAAAACATACATTTTCAGTTTGGTAACACATAGTTTTTTCTTCAAAAAATCAGTAAATCCTCGAATTTATGAAAAAAAATATTTCTTCAATAAAATTTACTATATATAGAAAGATAAATGAAAAGGTCCAAATATGGGATACATGTTTCAATTTTGAGGTCAGACCAGCTATATGCCCATTATTTTCAAGGTGTTAATATGTTAATATAACCTAAAACATGTAAGGATCAAGATAGGAAGGTAAAAAAATTTTACAACATACTACTGTATTTTACAATAAATTTAATTGCAAAACTTGGGAAATTAGTAGTGTTTCAAACGATGGTCTAAACACGGGCTACCTAAAACATTTGTGTAAAAAAATATAAAAAATACATAAAAACAGTCAAAAATCGGGAAAATTCTACCTTTTAATTTTATTTGCATAAGTCGCACACATATAAAACCTTTTCTGCCCCCCTCCGCACATTCTGTGTGTGCCCATATTTGACACTGGAAACATTGCACCCGCGTTTTTCCTCTTGTGTCAGCTGAAAAATGTCCTTTACAAAAGATGCAGGCTGCATTGCTGTCCTCAGGGTAATCTCCTGGTGGAGAATCCAGGTCGTTATCACTATCATCAAACTTAGGTTTACAATGTTCTTTCTCGAAGTCGGAAGGTATGATTCTTGGAAGCCCTTTTTGTACCACTTCTAGTTTGCCCCTTTTTTCGGGGGGGGGCGGTAGTTACGGCTTCTACTTTACTTACAGACCCTTGAATCAGCTTCTTGTTTGTTTTGTTCAGTGCTGATTTGCACAAGGATTGATTGAACCCGTTCCGGTAGGGTATGCCTGTCACAGGACATGGCTTTGAGGACTTGCGAGTGGTCGCAAATCTGAAATTGAAATAATTACAGAAAATAAAATATCAACACCCAAAGATAATTAAAAAAAATATTGAATTAAAAAGATACTTTTCATTTAGAATAAAAAGCCAAAATTTATAAAAAGATATGTGATAGAAGATAAAATGGTCTAAATATGTGCAAGCCCGTTGTAAATTTATGGTCGACACAACTCAGTTAATTTTAGCGGACTGTAGAATTTTTCAACTCTTTTATTGAACAGCACAAATCAGGCCTAAAAAGCCACGTGCTTCTCACATATCGGGAGCTATCTCACTCGCCGTCCGTACTAGACAGTCACCTCGAGACCAACTGGCGATTCTCGCCTACCACCCTTGTTCCTACACCGTGCCACATGATCAGCAAGTCACCGGGCTGGGAGGGAAGGAGAGCTCGGCGTGTACATGCCGCCCGGCCTTGCAATGTTTTAGCTAACATTAAAAAAATTTTACACTTACAGAACATTACAGGAAAAAATACATATTGTAAAACAAGTAATTAATCAAAAATATGTAGCATAATACTAATACAATCTATTTACATAATTAATTTTCCAAAGGCAATAAACAAATTTTAGATATAGGTCTCTTGAAAACACCTCGTTGAGTTTTGACACTGACAACTCGTACTCTATTATCATTACCTTGAAAAATGTCAAAAATGCGACCTAGTGGCCAATTACACACAGGCAGGTTAACTTCTTTAATGATAACTAGATCACCAACCTTAACATTATTTTTCTCAAAATACCAGTTTGAACTTTGTTGCAAAGAACTCAGATAATCATTTCTCTACATTTTCCAAATTAATTGAGTCATTTTCGTGGTTCTTTGCCACAACTTCAATTTGTTATCTGGAAAGTAACTTACATCAGGTCCAACAATAGAATTAATAGACCTTCCAATAAGAAAATGGCCAGGAGTTAAAGCCTTCAAACCATCAGTATCAGAAGAAATTGGCATTAAAGGTCTCGAATTTAAAATGCCCTCGATTTGAGTAGTTACAGTTAAAACTGCCTCATAATTTAATTTAGCACTACCAAAGACACGTTTTAAATGGTATTTGAATGATTTAACTCCCGCTTCCCAAAGGCCTCCAAAGTTTGACGCTCTGGGTGGAAGAAATTTCCAGTTAACATTATCATTACACAAATAGCCAGATAAATGATCATCTGGGCAGTTGACCAAATTATGCAATCTTTTTAACTCATGATTGCTTCCGACAAAATTCTTAGCATTGTCAGAAAAAATGTAAGAGGACTTTCCTCTTCTCGCAAAAAATCTCTTTAGCGTTGCAATAAACGCTTAAATCTCTTAAATTGCAATAAACGTTAGATCACTTGCAATTCCTAAGTGAACCGCTCGCGTAACAAAACATACAAATATGGCCACATATATTTTGTGATAAATGCCCTGTCTTTGGTGTTTATACTTTACAAGAAATGGACCAGTGAAGTCCACACCAGAACAATTAAATGCATAGTTTTCTCTCACTCTCTCTTTGGGCAGATTACCCATAAATTACGGACAAACGATAGGTTTTATTTTGAAACAGGTGATACATTCATGTACTACCTTTCTACACATTGCTCGACCATTTATAGGCCAAAACCTCTGCTTAACTTGAAATAACATGGCCTGTGGGCCTAAATGCAAGTATTTTACATGATAATATTCTAAAATTAAGCGTGTTAGGTTACTCTTGGGATGCAACAAAATGGGAAATTTCTGATCAATATTTAACTCACTATTCACTAGCTACCTCCAACTCTAAGTAATCATTTATCGTCGATGAAAGGATGGAGATTTCTCACCGGACTCTTGGAATCCACTTTACCTGTTTTATTTAGGCTTTTAATCTCATCGCGAAATACCTCATTTTGGATGCTCGTTATGAGAAAAATCTCAGCTTTCTCAATCTCCTTAAGATCCAAGGGACCAACACTCTTATTCTCCTTGTTTCTACAATTGCTTACGAATCTATAAACAAATGCTAAATACGTGTAAATTTAACATACCTATTACTAAGGTTAATTATATTATGCACAAATGTATTACGAGGAATATTCACAACAGACATGCACTTTTTAGAGTTCTTAAATTCACAATTAAAGTTAATTTGCTGGTCTGAAACAGCAATCACTTTGATGGGATACTCATCTTGTCTCGGGAACAGGGGGCCATTCCACCAAAGCTCGTTCTGGGACAGCTCTGCTGGGTCTAGTCCTCGGGAAATGAGGTCAGCCGGATTTTGCTCAGATGGGACATGGTGCCACTGCTCCATGGATGTCAGTTCTTGAATTGTGACGACTCTGCTTGCCACAAACGTCTTTAGACATATGGGCTCTTTCTGGATCCATGCTAACACTATCATGGAGTCACTCCACATGTTGATGTTGGGCACTTCAAGTTTTAATGCAGTCAGGATCTTCTTCATCAGCTTTGCTAGAAGGACAGCTGCACACAACTCCAGCCTAGAAATGGTAAACCGTTTGATTGGTGAAACTCTTGATTTACTCGTAATCAATTCAACTGTCACTTTTCTAGAATTGAAAATTGATTTGGCGTACTTCACAGCTCCGTAAGCTCATTCGGTGGCATCTGCGAAGCCATGAAACTCGATCCTCTCTGGTTTCTCGGTGAAAATGCATCTATCGATGCCAATGTTATTTATTTTGCGTAAAGATTCGGCGAATATCTGCCGCTCTTTATCTTCATTCACTGGGACTTGCTCATTCCAGTCTATCTGTTTAGATTTTCCTACGCATGTAGGCTCCTCTTTTAGTGGCATTGTCACCACATATCTGCCATCATGATTTCTCATGTGCGTTCGATAATAATGTTCCTCACAGATTTTATTTTCTTTACTTTTTACTAATTCATCCTCACTATTTTCTACTTCCCGAAATCTGTTTAGACTTTTATCTAGATTACTCTGAATAACTACACCACAATGAATATGCATATCTTTTTTAAAGCTCTGTACACTACCACTCGCGACGTATCCAAACACCGTATTTTGTAATATTAAATTAGAATTTTTGAGATAGATTTGTCCCGGCCTTAATAACTCTTAAAACACTTCTGCACCTAATAATATGTCTATATTACCAGGGACATTAAATTCAGTATATTCTAATCGTATATTTTCCGATCCTTCTATACATACAGTAATTGGATTAGAAGGTATGAGATCGGTAATTTTGGAAGTGACTAAAAATTCTAAATCTCTCTCATAATTTTTTACTTTATTAGAAATTGTAGTAGAAATGCACCCCTTAATTGTCATTGATGCTTTATCTAAACAAGATACTACAATATTAATTTTCTCCCTTTTAAAATTAAGTTTATCTACACAATTCTTTGTGATGAAATTTGACATCGATCCTCCGTCAAGAAGGCAGCGGCACTCTACAAACTCACCCATGCTATTTTTTATTAAACACCTCGCGGTACTCAGGAAAACCGTTGATGTTTTCTTATCTACGTTTCTAGAGGAAGCGAATGAATGCGCTAAACCAGAATTCAACAATGGGGGATTCTGACTCATCAATTCTCTCTGACCGGGGGAAATTTGAGACGGCTCCTCTCTTCGAAAGTGGAAATTCACATTATATCTTTTGCCACACTCGGGGCAACAGAACTTAGATTTACAATATTTTACAGAATGATTAGATGAAAGGCAATTGAAACAAAGGTTATGATTTTTCACAACATCTACTCTCTCATTAACATATTTCTCAATAAAATTTGTACATTTATACAGATAATGACTCTCAGAATTACACAAAATGCATTTAGAATCTTTTACATTAGATACAAAAACTTTAGAAGAATTTTTTGAGCACTTAGAATTAAAGTTATTACTCTTTGGAAATTTACTACTAGTAGCTTCGACGAGAGATTTTCTTCGGGAAGCCCAAAAAAACGTCACACTCTTTTGATAATTCTAAAGGTTTAAACCAATTGTCAGATTGTTTAATACTTATGTGGGCTGCAGTCTCCCTGTCTAAACATTGAAATAATTTATCCGACACAATTAACTCTTTAAGAGTTTTAAAATCAGACACATTTCTTTATTTTAAATAATAATCAAAACTCGTTATTAAACTTGAAGCGAACTGCACATGAGATTCATTTTGGAGTTGAACGTTACGAAAGTTTTCTAAGCAAACTTGAGGTGTTGGTTCAAATTATCTTAGCACAATAGATTTCAATTTATAGTAATCACTAAGCTCATTGTCGTTAATGTAAATAATAATGTTAGAGGCTTTTTCTCCCAACAAATTCAGCAGAATTTCAGCTTTAAATCTAACTTGTACATTTTTTGTCACAAAAGCTCTTTATAAGGAGGAAAAAAGAATCCCCAAGCTTCGGGTTTACTTGGAACCTTCACAGTTAATGTCCTAACACTTTTAATTAATGAATCCAATGACTCTTGGTTTTCACTTATATCATTTGGATTGGAGTTTTCACACCTTGTCTCGGCACGAAATCGAGCCAGTTCAAGATCTGCCTTGACTCTTTCCAATTTTATTCTCTCTCGCTCTAAATTATCTGTCTCTTTTAGTCTATCTAACTCTAAATTATTTGTCTCTTCGGTCTTCTGATCTGATATTATGGAAGTCAAATAATTTTTAGCAAACTCTGGAACATTTTAAAAATGAACATTATTTTGAATAAGATCTTTTAGCTCATCTACTTTAATATCCTCAGTCACTGATTCTCCTAATTACTTGGCAACCACCTTCAGATCTTCTTTTCTTGCACCGTTGAACATTTTTTACTCAGCACACAAAGAGCATTTTAGTTTTCACAAAATACTTGTTTTTCTCAGTACACAGCACAATTCACATCATAGGCTCGCGCTCCGGATTTGAGGTAGGACCATGTAAATTTATGGTCGACACAACTCGGTTAATTTTAGCGGACTGTAGAATTTTTTAACTCTTTTATTTAACATCACAAATCAAGCTTAAAAATCCACGTGCTCCTCACATATCGGGAGCTATCTCACTCGCCGTCCGTACTAAACATTCACCTAGAGGCCAACTGGCGATTCTCGCTTTTCACCCCTGTTCCAACACCGTGTCACGTGATCAGCACATCACCGGGCTGAGAGGGAAGGAGAGCTCGGCGCATACACCCGTTTTTGACCGAATCTGCTAGCCTATTTTTAGACCAACAGTATGTTCAACATTTACTGAAAGGCTGCCATTAGCAGTTAAAGATATCCATTGATTAATTATCTCAAAACGTAGCTTACTATCTTATCAGTAACGTGGTAACAACAAAACATGCAATAGTTAAGGATTAAAATGTACAGAAATTCGAATACACCCACATTAGACCATTTTCTCACATATCACATATTTTTTTATAATTGTGATAGGTGATACCTGATAAAGTTTCGAAATCTGAAAATATGTGATTTTCAAAAAGAATGACGGCTGTTTTATACGCAAACGACAAAAAAGTATCATCTGTTTAATATTTTCTTCCTTACCAAAATGTGATTGTTTGTTGACCTCGCTGCCAGATGTCAGAAACTTCTTCTATATAATTCAACACTTCTCTCGTGTTTAGACCCTAGCTTATATTTTGACCTTATCCTCTCTATATATCAATAATTGCCAGGACACTTGAGGAAAAACATGCGAAGAGCTTTTCATTATTATAGTATGGAGTAGGTGTATATTTGGATATGGTTACAGAGAAAGATTTTCAACCAATTTCCGGATTACACCAAGTGAATTTTTTGTACATTCCTCTTGCAAATTTGATACGATTTCACTATCATAACTCTGCCATGTTGATCGTAAACCTTAGCCGTTGTTCCAATCCGTCCCACAAATGCTCGATTATGCTGATATTGGAAATACGAGCGGGCCGAAATAATCGTTTCACACCCAAATATATATATCATATCCTCGTACCCGGTTTCTGGATAAGTGGTTCCTAAGCTTCCAATCTGCCTTCATATCTAAGTAAAGTTTTTTTCTGACAGTCATGACTAGGGTTTTTGACTTTGAGCAACTTTTTTAAAACCTGGGTTTCGGGTCATTTTAATTTAAAACCCGGGTTTTCCACTGTTTACTTGGTTGGTTCCAGGGGGTCAATAGCAAAGAACTAAATGAATAAATAATTTATTAGAAGCATTTAATTTATTTCAGAATTTCAAATATAAAAAATAACAGTAAATAAATTTAATGTTGATAAACATACGGGGTCTGTCCGTAAAGTATCCGAATTTAATTTATAACTAAAAAAAGATAATGGATATACATACTTCAGTTTAATCCCCTTCAAAGCATCGTCCTTGAGAAGCAACACACTTAGTCCAACGTTGTTGCCACTCTTGGAAGCAGGATTGGAAGTCGTTCTTTGGAATGGTCAACAGCTGTTCGATCGCTGTTTGTTTGATGGTCGTCACATCCTCAAACCATCCGTCCTTTAAGCGTTTTCTTCAGCTTTGGAAATGCGAAAAAGTCGTACGGAGGGAGGTCTGGTGAGTAGGGTGGTTGCTGGACTTGAACAGTGCCATGTTTGGTTAAAAAAATTTGAACCACATGCGAGGAGTGAGCAGGGGCATTATCGTGGTGAAGCATCCATTTCCCAGATTTCCACTTTGCTGGTCGTTTCCTCCTCACGGAATCACGAAGTCGCCGAGCACATCACGGTAGAACTCTTTATTAATGGTTTGTCCATCCGGGGCAAATTCGTAATGCACAACTCCATCACGGTCGAAGAAAAGAATTAACATAACTTTGATTTTGCTTCGAATTTGCCGGGCTTTCTTTGGTCGGGGGGAACTCGGACTCTTTCACTCAGATGATTGTTGTTTGGTTGCCGGATCTATCCATACACCCATGCCTCGTCCTCTGTTATGATGTAAAATATAAACAATAGAAATAAACAAAAATCAAAATTCAAGCATAGACTGCTAAATCACTTTAACATAAAACATATCCTGCAAAGAAAAACATAAAACATTTTCAATAGATCTCTGTTGGATTATCTATCTCTGTTGGATTATTCCTCTGTTATGATGTTATTCAGAAATTACGGATCCTCACACGACCGTTCGAATAACTCGGAAGCCATTTGCATGTGAAGTTCTCTTTGATCTTCGGTAAGCAAACGTGGGACAAACTTAGCCGATACACGCCGCATGCCCAAATCTTCGGTTAAAATTTCGTGGCAAACAATTTTTCCTATTCCCACCTCGTCTGCAATTTCTCGAACTGTCGTTAGTCGATCTGATCGCACCACAGTACGAATCTGTCCCACTTTGACATCATTTCTCGATGTTGATGGACTCCCTGATCGTGCATCACTTTCCACAGATTCCCTTCCATCATTAAAACGTCTAAACCATTGAAACACTTGAGTTCGGCCCATAACATCATCACCCTATGCTTTCTTAAGCAAATCTAACGTTTCGGTTGCCGTTTTTCCAATTGTACTACAAAATTTGATACAAACACGTTTCTCAGTAGATTCCGTTATGATCCAACCCGACACGAGACTTCCACTGCGTTCACTTTTCGTTATTGCTACAAGAGAACCGCGCTTCGCAGTGCTTGGCTAATTGCCAACATAACAAGTTTACATATGTTTAAACATGCTAATTATCGTGCGCACGCAAAGCGGTGTCTGAATTATGTTTTATACATTCAGTTCGGATACTTTACGGACAGCCCTCGTATACATATATGTGTAACATAAATAAAAGTGGTACAAATATCTTATTTTTTATAAAACTGCCTTACAACCATCATTGCACTCAACGTATCATAATTGAGTCGGCATCTGAGTTTATTAGCAAAGATACCCATTACAGAAAATGCTCATTCTGTTTCCACCGAAGTTGATCGAATTGTTGTTAAAGAACTGAGTAGTTTATCTGGCATTTCAGGTCGGTTTTTTGCTGCCCGAAACAACTCAATTTCTGTTCTTATGATATATGAACCAGATTTTGATTTTTTTATCGTTTCTTTATTATCATTCTCCTGCAGAAACATACTAAGCTCATCAAATAGGGGCATTTGTTTAGTACAATCACCAATACTCGTAGCATCATCTTCAATTCCATCTTTAAATCCCACCTAAACTGCTACTTCTGGTTCAGACTCTGACCCATTATCATTTACGTTGAATAAGCGTTTTATTGAGCTTGTTGCCAGATCAAATATTTTGTTTTTAAAAATTTTACTACCAAACTCATCATATGATTGGTCTTGATTCCAAATTAAGGAATATAATTGGTATTCTACTCTATTAGATAAATAACAAATTCACCGGATTTACATAAAAAATTCCCCGGGTTTCGGGTTCATAAAATCTTTGAAAAACCCGGGTTTCCGGGTTCACGGAAACCCGGGACAAAAACCCTAGTCTTTACGCAGACAGAAATACCAGTGCTGCTCTGGAATCGTTGATGGATATTTATTTGTTTCAATGGTGTTCGACGTTCAATGATTTTTCTGGTTATACACGTTTTAACTAGAGTCCTCCTCCATCCATCCGTTTCGGATTCGACCTGGATGCTTAATGCCGAAATGTTTTTACATGGTGACATTATCGACGAGTGTTGATTTTGTATTCACAAATTCAACAATATTGACAAGTATAGGCATTCCACATGTATAATATCCTACTATATCTCCTCTTCTGAATCCTAGAACTCACTACGAGTTACCTTGCTGTCTCTTATCGACTACTGAACTCAACCACTACATTTTTATACTTATATCCCGGTAGTCCACATAAGGTGATCGCAAAATATGCAAAATAAGTGAAACTCATTTGTGTCCTGACAAATATTTGTAGGTAGTGCATATATTATACATACACACACACACACACACATATATATATATATATATATATATATATATATATATATATATATATATATATATATATATATATATATATATATATACCGGGTTACCATGATTAAAACACACCTACTCGGACCTCTCTATATATTGAACTACTCAGTGTCTGAGCTTCAAATGTTGTACACATACTATTGAAAACATGGGTAAACTTTGATTGCATGAAAAAAAATGTAGTTCCAGAAACTCCGATAGGTGATGCTGCACAACTGGACATGTTTGAAAAGACAAAAAACACATCTATAACACATTTCATTTGAAGGTATCAAACATTCATGTGACATAGACCTTATTGACGGAGGGAATGCTGCTCAATATATTTCTTGAAGATGTAAAATTTGTAGTCTGTGGACAGCTTGCTCAATTGCGGAATGAACAAGCTGTCCACAGCAGTTCATTCCGCAATTGAACCTTGTACATTCTTTAAACCTGCACTGTTCAGTCGCAATTGCGGGTTCAATTGCGGCTGAAAGGCTTCTCACCCGCAGAGTGTTACCTTCTTTCAAGTTTGCCACGATTACCAAATGTCCTCGATAAACAAGATTTTATAAGTGTCCCCATATCCTAGAATCACATGGATTAAGATCTGGAGAACAAGATGAACAGGTTTTCGGAAACGGGGTGACTGATTATTTTGTCATTAGTGAAAAGTTGCCGAAGAAATTGCTTAAGGGAAAGACATATAATTTTCAAAATCATATATATTTTCTATAGTAAAATGCGGTGACTAACATATAGAAAAAATAAATGTATTCGCATTTCCTGTGTTTTGCAAGTAAAAGCTTTTATTACTAGATAAATTAATTTATCATTTTCCACTGAAACAGGAGCCAACTTATGAATTAAAACACTATTAGATGCCTATCAAAATTCCGCTACGCTAAAGCGCTCTGAAAATTATTAGTGCCCGGGAATATGTAACGCAAGACAATACCCTACTTAAATTTGCTCTAGAGTAAAAATATTAGTTTTGAAAGAAGATAAGCTCTTAACTTCTGCACTCGAAAATGTTAGCTTGTTACAGAGCTAAGTCTAGAAACAAAAGAAAGGAGGATTAAAGGGCAAAAAGTTAACTCTTAGACAAATGAGTAAAGAAAAAACCCTAGTTTAACTCTATTTGAAAAACAATGAAAAATCTATATAAAGAACAATGTGGAACATCCTGGGGTATATATATATATATATATATATATATATATATATACATTTGTGTAAGTGTGTGTATTATGTTGTATATTATCGGTTACAAGTTTTAAAATTAAAATATATATATATATATATATATATATATATATATATATATATATATATATATATATATATATATTTCTATTGAAATAAGAACCAGCTTATGGACACATTTTAAAAAACACTATTACATGCCAGCTGAATTCCGCAAAAGGTAAAGCACTCTGAAAATTTATTTTCCCCTTTAGAATTTGGGAAAACGTAACAGAAGACAATCCGTTACTGAAATTTGTTGTTGAATAAACAGTAGAAATTTTCTAAGAAGATAAATTCTTAACTTATGCACTCGGATATGTTAGCTTCTTACAGAGGTATGTTCGGATTTAAAACATAGGAGAATTAAGCAAAAAGGTAAATCTCCTAGATATGTGGGTTTAGAAAAAAATTCTACTTTAGCTCTGTTTGAAAAATAATCAAAACGTTGTATAAACAAACGCTGTGAAATGCTCTAGAGAATTAGCTGTATCATACTTTAGGATTTCCTGAAGTCTGGATAATTACATAAAAATGCAGAATTTATTTATAGCGGTGGAATAAAATAGTAACGTAAAGAAACACTTTCGTTTAGATCTAAATGTATTTCTTTAACCCGGTACCTTAAAAAATATTTTATTTTAATCTTTTACAGAGATCTGAGACTAATTCATTGAAAACCCTTTTTTTCCTTAGCATATGTAAAAAGTTTGTGTCGAAATGTACAGAAAAGAAAAGTATAATTTGTAATTTGACAGTATTTCTGATTTAAATACACACAGACACACACACACATATATATATATATATATATATATATATATATATACAGGTGGTTATCAAAATAATGGAAACACCTATCAATATCGGTGGCGTTTATGAATGTGCTAGGTATTCCTTAAAAAAAAACCCCGTATTTTTTTATATAATATAGTGTATGTATTATTCTACTGTCAGGTAGCAGTAATGAAGCTAAGGACATCGTACTTTTGGGGGCGAACAGCGTAAAATGCCAAAGCTTGCAAACCTTCCGAAAATGTGTTAATTGTTTGAGAGCGTTTAAATTGAAGTATCTGTTACTGTAAAACCCCAGACTAATCGGTGTTTTTCGTACTATGGTATCGAAAGTCATGATAGCATACAGAGTGCATGGAAAAACTTCCTCTGCCAAACAGTATAGTGGATGAAAGGGAAAGCTGAGTGAAAGACACACACACACACACACACACACACACGTGGACAAAGAATTTTGGTAAACAAGCATTCTTAAAATCCCGGGTAACTGCGGGCACTTCAGCTAGTACGTAAACGTACACACACACACACACACACACACACACACACACACACATATATATATATATATATATATATATATATATATATATATATATATATATAAATATATATATATATATATATATATATATATATATATATATATATATATATATATATATATATATATATATATATATATATATTGTAATGTCGCCGAATAAACCAACGACAAATCCACAAAGAAACAGCGTTTTATTCCATCAAGATAGGACAAAATACGAATTAACACATTAGATTTACATTCAAAATAATAACACGTCACTTTAAAAGCTTAAAACTAGACTTCTAAAAAAAGTCGTTTGCTATACTAAAGGCCAATCCACTCAAAGGTTCACCGGTTTTATTCCCCCTCGCATTCCAACCATCTCTTATATACAAAGCCGAGAGAGAGGAATATCTTCACTTCGCTTCAGATGTGACAAGCCGGGAGGGGATTGGTTACATGACATATATATATATATATATATATATATATATATATATATATATATGTGTGTGTGTGTGTGTGTGTGTGTGTCAGTGTCATAAATACTTATACATTTTATATGAGTATGAATGTAGGAATAACACTCTACATACACATTACTATATAGAACAACTAAGGTGACTGATAAATTTTGATCAACAATTATTTATCTTTCAATTGAAAATAATATAAAGAATGGAAAAATAAAATATACTATATATTTTAAATTTTGCTGTTGAGAAATGAAATACCGCAGCTGTAAACACCATTAAATATTCAGTTTATATCCGAACTGGAAAACACTTAAACACGTACGATTTCCCAATCATTAAAGACAACAAACGCCGTAAAAATCCGAACGGCACTCGAGTGATTCCGGTTGGCGGGCACTAAATTTTCCAACCCAATTTCGCCGAGCCGCGTGATTACGCCTTTGTAGAAGGGGGGGGCCCTTTTCTGACTCCGAGACTGTTTACGATCGGGAAATGGTGTATGTGTCACATTTCCAGGTAACTGTCGGGAAAAGGAATTGCTTTGCACTCTCGCGGAGTTCGAAACTAATTTCGCTCACCCCGGACTGTTGAATTAGGATAAGGTTCACGACCCGTTAGAAGTTTAAGCAGTGTAAGGGAATTGTCAATTTTTGTGGGGGGAATTCGATTGGAATCTATTTGAAACCCTAAGCGGGATTGTGCAATGGGTGATTAAAGTTGGAGCCATTAATTTGAGTTAAATTTTTACGGATGTATGCACTTACAGAAGGGGATAAGTAATGTATGTGGGAGGTCTATTAAATTTCACGTATGTAATAGACTCTGTGAATATATTATGAAAAATAAGAAGAAAGTTCCAGAATGCAACAAAATGAATGTCAATTTTCGAATAATTGAATTTATTGTTGATGTACATCCTGAATTTTTTCTTGAAATGATATTGTAAAGCACTTATACGTACAAATTAATTCAGAGTTATTTGCAATTTAAAAATTATTTTAGGCCAATTCTTCAGAAAAAATTTTTCTTTATTTCGAAATCTACTTTGCTAATGTTATATTGCAGGGATTTTTAAAACTTTATATTTTGTAGCTTCTCATCAGTCAAAAAGTTTAGTAACGTTTAAATAACTGTTCAACTTTCAGAGAGTTTCTTATTTATATTTACATATTAATATTTTCATGAAAATACACCCACTTGTTAATATCATGTATGAAATAGTAACATGAAATGAATGATTTATAATTTACAAATTCTTACAGACAGCATCTTTATTCTACAAACTACGTCTCTAATTTCATATCTTAGTGATTTATAGTGTATAAAATTTTGTAGTTTTGAGCCAGTCAATACGTTTAATAATGTTTAATGGATTATTACACTTTCAGAGAGTTTCAAATTTATATTTACAAAATAATCTTTTCAAGAACATAATCCAACTTTTTAATAACATGTATGAAATAATAACATGTAATGAGTGTTTATAATTTACAAATTCCTGTAGACAGCCTCTTCGTTCTACGATCTACGTCTTTAATTTCATATATCAGGGATTCATAATGGATAAAATATTGTAGTTTCAAGTTAGTCAAAACGTTGACTAATGTTTAAAGGAATGTTAAACTTTCTGATAGTTTCGAATTTATATTTACAAAATAAACTTTTCAAGTAAATAAGCACAGTTTTTAATATCATGTATGAAACAAAAAGATGAAATGAGTTATTTATTATTTTCAAATTCACAAATTCTTATAGACAGCTTCTTTCTTCTCGAATCTGCTCGTAAGTCGCTAATTTCACATTTTAGTGATTTATAATACATAATATTTTGTGGTTCTGAATATTTAACAGTTCATAATAAATCACTTAAGTCAAAATATTAAGTAATTTATTAAGAACTGTTAAATATTCAGAAAGTTTCGAATTTATATTCACTGAATAAACTTTTCAGGTAAATAAGCACACTTCTTAAAATCATGTATGAAAGAAAAAGATGAAATGAGTTATTTATAATTTACAAATTTACAAATTCTTATATTCAGCTTTTTTCTTCTGGAATCTACTCGTAAGTCCCTAATTTCACATTTTAGTGATTTATAATATATAATATTTTGTGGTTTCCCATCAGTCAAAAAATTTAGTAATATATTAATAACTGTTAAACATTCAAGAGATTCGAATTTACATTTACAAAATAATATCTTCAATTAAATAATCACACATGTTAATATCATGTATGAAACAGTGAAAAGAAATGAAATATTTTAAAGTATTTCCTAATTGTTCTTGTTAGAAGGAATTTATAATTTCAGGAGTTTCGATGCAAATTTATCGATAGTTTTAAAATAGGTAAAAAAAATTGACAGCGTGCTACAAAGTTTTCCTTTTAGTCACGGTTAATCAAACATGGTTGCTTAGCAAATACTTAGAAAAATATGATTCTGTAACATATATAAAAAAGCTTTTTGGTGAAACATTTTCACTAGAATGGAAAAAAAAATTCCTCTTTCAGACTTTAAAGTTTAACTACTAACAGAAAGCTAAAGAAGCTTTTTAACTGGAATATTATAAGCCACCAAATTACTAACTTGAAGACTCACTTAGCGGAATAAATTGAAAAATTTTAACAGCTTGTTTTATTTTTGACTGATAATTGTTGTGTCGAAATTTCAAAGATTTTTCTTAAAGAAAATTATGTGATATACCGACAAATATGATTGCCTTAAAACCATAATGGTTATATATATATATATATATATATATATATATATATATATATATATATATATATATATATATATATATATATATATATATATATATATATATATATATATATATATATATTAGGGTGGGGTGAAAAAATTAATACCATGAATTTATAACACCTATATGTGGAAATGTTGCCTATTAGAAAGCCCATTTATGATACGAACTCTCAAATAAATCAACTTAAATTTTTGGCTAACTAAATAACTTTAATATTCAGATTTTTCGCCTAATTTGTCCCAAAACTAAAAAAAACATTCTCAAATTATAATAGCTAAAGTACTTGTAGCTGAAAGAGTTTTTTTAACCGATCAAAGGACACTTCGAAGAATGGTTATTCGAAATATTGACATTAAAGCAGGCAAAATGCTTGAAAAAATTGCAAAGCAAATAATAGACAGTAGAAAGAAGTCAAAACTTTCAATTGGACGATGGTAAAGAGAAAAAAACTGCAAACAGGCTTTCTCCTTCTGTTATGGTACACATTTCTAATTCTTTAAGTTGTTCTGATGAATATGGAGACGCTGAATATAAACAATGTTGAATAGAAAAACACAATTATATATATAATAGCCGTTATCTCTGTATAACACTTCCGGGCTGTACTCATCTTTCAATTGAAGCCCTCAGTAAACAAACAGCCGGTTATGTTTAATTTCAATTTCAGATGTGGATCAGAATTTTTTCTTACCTAAAAACTAATATCTTCTCCATCAAATCACGTTTGTTCAGCCTATTTTTCTATAAAACATTCAGAACTAGAAAAAAGTAGATGCTTTTAGCTGTATATTTAACAGTTTTTAAAAACCTGTTTACTTTTGCGATGAATTCTGAAAGTAAACAAACTTGAATGTGAATGAATCAAGTAGCTCAAGTATTCATATCGCGTAGTGAGCTATAAAAAACTGGATGGCCGTCTACTACTCCAATCGCATGAAAAACTAAATAAATAAAAAATAATGAAAGGGTTTGCTTTTACAAGGTGTGGATTAAATGTAATAGTGTTAGATAATTCGGGATATTTTTTAACTTTCATATGCATTTTCCATTATGACGTCATTATTAGTATTATGACCTCAAAATTATGGGTTGGATGGCAGTCTACTACTCCAATCGCATGAAAAACTAAATAAATGAAAAATAATGAAAGGGTTTGTTTTTACAAGTTGTGGATTAAATGCAATATTGTTAGATAATTCGGGATATATTTTAACTTTCATATACTTTTTCCATTATGACACCATTATTAGTATTATGACTTCAAAATGACGGGTTACCTTCTAGTTATAAATAAATAATATCCTTGAACTTCGCAAATCAGAACTACACTTCAAATGTAGCACAGAGTTGCGATAGAACTGGTATTTCTGATAGATCAGCAGCAATTCTTATAAAATCAACTTTAGGAAACGATATGGACATAATTGTGGCCGAAAATATCAGATTTTAATTCTGGTCAAGGAAGGAGAATGGGTAACTAGAAAGACCGTAGAAGAAGATCATGTTGTTCTACTTTCAGAACCAGGATCTATATATTTTGTTTATTCCTATATCTGGCAGTTCTGATAATATTAAAACAACCATATTGACTTTTTTACAGAAAAATTTTGATCTTTCTAATTTGCAAGGTTTTCGTTGCAGTAGAACAATGATTAATACGAGTTTTAAAAACGTTTGAAGAAAAATTTAGATTTCTATGAGCCGTCCTTTGAAGTGGTTTGTTTTCTTGTTACACACAAACGAATTACCATTACGTCATTTATTGCAACATTTGGAAGGAAAAACTATTATACCAAAAGAGTACTGTGGAGATAATATAAAAAAGTTAGAATCTTGCAAAAAGATGCCTGTTGTAATCTTTTGAATTATAAAAATAACTTTCATGTTTCCCTTAATGAACAAAGTAGAGATCAACGATATCTCTACGAAAGGTTCCGTTGGAATTCCAAATGGAAATATTTCATTAAGGTTGTCATGAAAGAATCCAGGAAATATGAGTCTTTCCAGGTGATTAAAGACAGCAAATAGAATTTTTAGATTATATGTTTCAAGACCCATCGGGGTACTTGAAAGTTTTAAAAGAGTATGTAATTAGACTATACGCATAAGCATTGTTTTATATTAAAACTCAATCATCTTGTCGTCATGGGAGTCAACACTTTTACAGCATTATTAAAAACCTAGATTTCTGTCTCCAGTTAAAGAGCATAACAGATTGAATATTGCAAAAAAGAAGCATAGTTTGGTCATTCAGAAAATATCCAGTCGGTAACGTTGGCTGGCGGTTGAAAACACGTGAGAGAGTTGGTAGACAATAGAACAAAATGTTCGTGAATTTAAGATTCCTACGTCAAATTTCAAAGCAGATGACTATATAGATCTAATTGATTGGCAATCATATACACTTATTAAACCACCACTTATCTTATCTATACGTAATAATGTACATAAGGTAATGATTTACGATGTGTCCCGCTGAAATTGATATAATAAGATATCCGTGTCATCCATAAACCATAGATTCCTGCGTCAAATTAATTACTGAAACATCAGCTGCAATGTGTGGCCACGAAGCAAGATATGGATTCATAAGATCAAGAATAGCATCTAAAATTGCATTACTCATATTTGAAACCAAAAATCCATATCTCCGAGCTCTATGAGGCAATTAACCTAAATGTTTAAAGACAAATGATGGGAGGATGGTGGAATTCTATATTCAACCACCTCATATTGATTAAATCTGGGTTGTTTTCAGACAGAAAACAAGCGAAGAGCTGTATGAAAAATGAATAAACCTTAAAATGTTATACAGATTTCTGTGGCAAATTGATAGCCAAAGATTACATTGTAGGAACTTCAAATTTATCATTGTGGATACTATAAACCTTGGTTTCCTGATCGAAACAAATTATAGATCAGGCATTTGACACAAATACTGTACATTATAAATTAAGAGCTTCAAAATAGGCGTACACATTATTTTTTACTTAAACATGTTAGAGGGAAAAAAAAATTATAGTATTTTACGATGAGGATGCAAAGAAAAAAAAATGCTGTATGCGGAAATTTCTTGCATGAGGATTTTACATTTAAATGGCTCAGAAATGACCTTGAAACAGGTGGAAATCTGTCACGCTATTAACATTACTTAACTTCAGGCACTTAAAATATATGTTTCATTTATATGACCATCTCTTTCGGAGCAGTCTCTTTTAAGTTTTCCCCCTATACGCACTAGCTTTGAAACAGCCTCACGCATTTGATTTCTTAATTGTTTAAGACACGGAACGTCGTAAATGTTGGAAGGATTTCTTGAGATTGGATTTCCTGGGTTGTAAATTTAAGAATCCAATTTCAGCGAGATGTAAGTCTGCATCTAGGGAGAGCGTACTGGCTTGAATAGCTTACGACAGCAAGTCGCAGTACGAGAAAGGCTTAGAAAGGGATTACATCATGCTATATACTAGGATTGATTGAAACTAATTTGTTCATCCGTAGCTTATAAATTTCTCGTACTAATAGCATGAGGGTATGTTTTGGACATTTTAAGCCTGACTGATGCATTTATATGCCCGTTATGATTTTTCTTTCGTTCTGAAGATTAATCACACTTTGTTATTTAGGGGGATATCACCTTAAAACCTTCAAAAAGCTCAGTTTTTTTATGATTTAATTTTGAAGAATGGAATATAAGTAATCTTTAAAAAAATTAAGTCGATACTACAATTAGAGCCAATTTTATGGCCAAATATATAAAGCTAATAGTACAGTAATTTATAGAAACTTTAAACTCCAAATGGCTTTCTCTAAAAACTGTTATTTTCAAACTTGTGCGTACTATTTCTTCAAAACTAATGGTCACAAATTGCTAAAATTTTGTATAAAGGTGTATCTAGTATGTTTAAACAATTTTCACCTAAATTTAGGTAAGTACATATAACTAATATTTTTGCAGCAAATGTTTGTGAAAAAATTTTATGATATTTCTTGTACATTACTGAACATTTGCCTGAACAAATATTTTTATGTGAAATATGGTTATTATTTTAGGTGTAGATTAAAAGATAACCTATGTATAGAATATGTACAAAAATTTAATATATATCTTCTATAATTAAAAAAAAATCTGCACGCAATGCATTCATTATTCATAAAACATTAATTTTAATTTTTTAACAGAAAATAATTTCTAATAATCTCCCAACAATTCTGCCTTTGTTTTCTAATAGATAAAGCTTTGTTACCAATTCATCCTAAAAAATTGGTTCAAATTAATTACAAATTAACTGTCTGACAACACATGACTCTTGGTAGTAAAATCAATTCATTTTTCCGAGTGCAAAGGTGATCTCCCCCCATTCAGTGTTGCTAGGATGTCTATATATGGCAAAGGTGTCAAAGAAAATAGTGTTAAGTGTCATTTGGGAAAGTCTACTGTTTACAAGTGGCAAAATCTGCTTATCTATATATATATATAACAATTCCGTAACTGACTGACCCACTGACTGACTGATTGACTGACTGACATACAGCACACAGACCAAACCGCTGGACCTAAAAGGCTGAAATTTTGCATGGCAATTCTTCTTATAGTGTAGAGTTTGCACTAAGAAAGATTTTTGATAAATTTCTTCTTAATTTTATAAAATTAATTAAGCTGTTTTAGTAACTGTTTTAAAGTTTACTTTTAAAATAATAATTTAACGGTTATAAAATTTATATCACGAGAAAGATCATAAAAAGTCCTTTAGAATGAAATCATTTTTGAATCTTCACCTCCATTTTCTGATTTCTGGTGAATTTTTAAATATTAATTTTTAGAATTTAATTTATTAAATTCTGATCACGTGATTTCTTTTTCTGGTACTTTAAATACATTTATCGTCACGTGCATAACAACTAAATAGACAAAAACTATTTTTTTTTCTCGCTAATGCAGCAGACGATTGGATATTATCCAAAAGAAAATTATTAAAATACAGTAAAAGATATGTTCCTCAAACTGTGCTATATTAACCGTACTATATTATTTAGTATGTTCTCTTAGATATAATATGAATATTTTCTTCTACATTATTTTGTCTATTAAAATATCCCTTAGGATTTTTTATAAATATCTACATTTTTTTACATAAATTGTATACATTGATCGTTGTATAAATATATATATATATATATATATATATATATATATATATATTTTTATTTATTTATTTTTTTATTTTTTACAATAATTGCATACATTGACCGTTGAATTTGAATGTACTCCGTAGCGAAGTGTGGGTTTTTAGCTAGTATTTGACAAAAAAGAAAATTTAATCAGCGTTTTTTCTGATGTCTTTATTAAAAGTACCATTTTCCTTTGAATAATTATTATATCTAAATTCTTATATAATTGTAATAGCTTAAAAATCATTTTTCTTTTAATAGTTTTATCATATAATTTAAATCTGCATGTATTTAATGACTTATTTTTTTACTTTTGAAGATAAATAACAATATGTTGTTACTTCAATGCAGTCAGGATGACAATATATGGTCGAGGTGACCAAGATAACTATCTTAAGAGCCTTTACTCCTAACACAGTGTCATCTACACAGAGCCATATCTACATTCTGAGAAGATTCGGAAACTGAAACTAGGTAATATTTGATAGGGAAAAAAATGTAGCTCTATTTTTTCAAATAAAAAAAAATCACTCTCCAATTGTTAGAATATTTAATATATCTAAATACTGAAGTAGTTTTAATAGCTTTAATATTTTTTTGTCTTTTATTAAACTGTATTGTCAGATCTGGCATATACCAAGTTGTTTCACTTCATAGCAGTTCAGTTAAATGTTTATTTGTCAACATCGGGCACTATTTATTTTTTTTATCTATATAAATGTAGAATAAAAGGTTTTGCAGTTGTAAGTAGTACCAAAACTGGGGGTTATTCGATATGCCGTTCAACTTAATTTTGGGTATTTTGATTCTGCAAATGTTTGCGAAAAGAGTAGCTAAGAAAGTCGCAAAAAGCCGCATGCTGCTCACGAATTTGGCCATCTCACGTATACAGCATAGATTATATGTGGCAAAAACCTTGCACTCATGAGCTAAAGATGCATTGATTTCAAAGGTTAAATTAAATTATTCAGATTTATAAATGTAATCAATTAAAATCATTAAAATTTCCATTAAAACAAGATATATAGCAATGCGTTGGTGGCATTTAATAGATGACGACAAAATAATGAAATTAATCAATGACACATTTGTGTTTATTAAAATTTGGAACCGAGTTTTTTTCCTCTCACAACTAGGGTGCTATTGTTATCACTTTTGAAAGATTTGTGTTTCGACAAAATTAACAATAAAGCAAGAAATATAGCCATGCCCTGACGACTTTTAACAGAGAAAGGAAAACTAATGAGTATAATCAGTAACACTTTGGTACATATTAAAAATCTCGAACCGAGTTTTTTATAAGCAATACGGTGCGATTCACTCGGTATTATATCACTTTGACTGATTTGGGTTTCTTCTTTTTTTTAAGTGTTCTCCGAAAATTCTACTAAAACAAGTAACATAGCAATGCCTTCGTGACGTTTATAAGACGCAGAAAGGAAATGAATATAATCAATAACACCTTGGTGCGTATTTAAAATTTCGATTTTAAAAAAAAATATATATATATATATATACAAATATATATATATATATACAAATATATATATATATATATATATATATATATATATATATATATATATATATATATATATATATATATATATATATATATATATATATATAAGCACTATGGTAGTAATGTTACTATCTCTTTGACAGATTTACGTTTACTCTTCTTTCTCGATCACCGACAATTTATTTAAAATAAGTAATATATCAATGCCTTGATAACATTTAACAGAAATCAAAAAATAATAGATATAATCAATAGCACCCTGATGCTTATATAAAATCTCGAAATCTCGGACAGAGTTTAATTGTAAGCACTATAGGGCCATTGATACCACTTTGACAGATTTGTGTTCTGACTTTTTCAATGTCTCCAAAATTACCAATAAAGCAAGCAATCCTTCGGTGGTATTCAACAGAGAAATATTAATAAGTAATATTGTTGATAGCACCGTAGTGCGTATTTGAATTATAAGCCGATTTTTTTTATAAGCGCTATGGTGCTACTGTTATAAATTTGGCTGATTTTAGTTCTGTATTTTTCAAGTTCGCTAAAATTTCCAATAGAGAAATATATATATATATATATAGCACTGATTTGACGACGTTTTCCAGAGGAAAAAAAATAAAGAATTTAATTAATAGCACCTTCGTGCGTATTTGAAATTCCAAACTTAGTTTTCTTTATAGGCAATATGGTGATATTGTTAACAGTTTTGGATTAATGCATTTTCCAAGTTCGCCGAAATTTTACAATTGAGCAAGAAATATAGAAAAGACTTGAAGACATTTAACAGAAGAAAGAAAATAAAAAAATATAGTCAATAACACTTAGGTGAATATTTAAAATCTCAAACTGAGTTTTTTCATTACAGCTAGGATTACTTTTTACCATGTTTTAATAACTCACTTTCTTGTTTGTGTGTTTGTATGTTTGTCTGGTACAAATCTTGCAATTGATTTTTAACTAACTTCCAGACTAGCTAGACATTTGAAACTTTTAGAAATGTCAGAGGACGATGACAATGCATTATTTTAATACTTTTAGCCACTTTTAAGCAGCATTGAGTTCATTTTCAGTTAATTTTGTTTTGTATAATGGTCTATCGGTCGGGATTGGAATGAAAAGTCAAACGGAAGTTAACTTTCAATTATCGAGCTAAAGGATTGATTACGCATTTGATCATTTTCATTCAAGTTGATCGGTTAATTCATCAAAAATTTTTAAAAAAGTATTATTAATGCATGGAATTGTCAAGTTTATATGATTCAACAGAATATTTAAAAACATGGTATATAAAAAAGTTCTTTTTATCATGTAATTATTCATTATAACTACTGTTATCACTGTTGAGAGGTTTGTATAATATGATCGATAGCACTATAGTGCGTATTTAAAATTATAAGCCGATTTGTTTTATAAGCACTATGGTGCTACTGTTATAAGTTTGACAGATTTTAGTTCTGTATTTTTCAAGTTCGCCAAAATTTCCAACAGAGAAAAGAAAATATTGTAATGCTTTGGTGACGTTTTCCAGAAAAAAAATGAAGATTTAAATTAATAGCACTATCATGCGTATTTTAAATTCCGAAGTAAGTTTTTTATAGGCAATATGGTGATGTTGTTAACAGATCTACATTAATACATTTTCCAATAGAGCAAGAAATATGGCAAAGCCTTGAAGGCATTTAACAAAGGAAAATATATATATATAATCAACAACACCTTGGTGCGTATTTAAAATCTCAAACCGATATTTTTCATTACAGCTAGGGTTATCTTTGTCATTGCAACTAATGTTATCACCCTTGACAGGTTTGTTGAATAAGATCGATGACACCATAGAGCTTATTTAAAATTACAAGTCGATTTTTTTTATAACCGCTATTCAAGCAGCTATATCACTAGGAGGACTTAGGAAAAGTCCTCCTAGTGATATACCCAACAAACACAAAGGCATCGGGCCGGGGTCGGAAGGTTCCGGCCAGCCGATTTCACCACTGCCAGGCCGGCGCATTAGGTCAGTATCGTTTCCGTCACGGCTGTGTCCTCTCGCCCGCGACTACCCCGTCGACTGCCGGGCCGCTTCCGGTAGGATTCGAGCCATCGTTCATCCGACTACGAACCGTTAGGCAGCCGCGATTAAGCCATCGATGCGGACAGATAGCCGGAACGTAACCGGAGGTTGACGGGCCGGTTACGGGAGCAATAATTGGTGTCGACATACCGTCATCTACCCATCTCGTAAACAGCAATGTGCCGTAGGTCCGGGCATCATGCCAGCATTCTACCAGAATCGGACCGCCGGCAGTTTTTCAAAGTTTTTCGTAGGACCCTTTCGTTTATATGCTTATTTATTTCATTGACGATTAACCTCTGATATCAACCCTTTCACTTTTATTATTATTATTTTTTTGCCTTCATATTTCTAGTATTCAGTTTTGCCTTATGTATTTTTAGGTATTGCCAAATACTGATCTTTGTTATTACCTAAAAATTTGCATATGAATCATTAGTTTACTTGTTAGAACAAAACCTCATTTCGTATTAAGATACATTTACCCAAATTTGAAAGTTAAGATAACATTAATACCAACCATTAAAGCTAAATCATCTTTCCATTCGATCTAAAGTTACAGTTTGTTTTTTTTTTAATTTAGAATGAGATTATAGTATGTAAAACAGTACTACTTTAATAATTAACCCAAAAAATTTGTACTTCCCCAGTATAAAATTTATTAACATAATTTGATACATTTATCTTTCAAACCTGAGTAATGTGTAGTGTGTATGATGAAACCCATCTTTGTGAGCTTGTGAAAACTTGCTCAGAAGAATTTATTTAAATTGTTTTTTGGTGTAGAGTTAATAAATGCTCTACAGATAAGAAAATTATTTTTTGCATAGTTTTGTGAATTAAAGAGTAATTCATTAAATTCTTATAAGTCATTTTTAAAAAATATTATATTGGACTTTATATCCAACACTTGATAGTACTATTTTTGAGAAATAGTACTATGATAGTAATATCTTCTATTGTAATTGGGAGAAATAATTATAGACACATGTTTTTAAATACAGAAAAGAGCTGGTTTAAAGTAAAAATAGTTTATTTAGAAAGTACATAGCACATTTACACAATTTTTTTCTATATTTTCTACAAAACAGGATCCTTTCGCTGTACCTCTGGCTCCATCTTTACAGCATCTAGGGGAAAAAAAGAAAGAGAAAATCAGTTCATAAATTTATGTGAAAGGAAAATGACTCCCATCCCCAGATATAATTTATGAATCAAAAGAATTTATTTAAATTATTTTTCTTTAGTAAATGCTCTGCAGATAAGAAAATTATTTTTTGCATAGTTTTGTACATTAAAGGGTAATTTATTGTTGTAAAAATAGTTGATTGTTGAAAGTAGTTGAAAAATTCATTGTTGATAAAGTAGAATTAAATAAATCCAATTAGGAAATATAAATTCTGAGACAGGGGTTTAAAAAAACTTGATATAAAACAGCACCCAACACATGAGTGCAGTTTTAAATCTGTTGTCATTTTATTGATAACTACTTCCAAGAAGTAAATTCCTACCACATTTTTTTTGTAAAACCAATTACATACTGTGAAAACTACATCATGTAAAAAATATTTACTTGATTAAATAAATATACTAATAGAAAATAGTTATAAAATATTTGTTAAAGAGTATTCCCCTTTTCACTAAATTTCTCTCTGTACAGTAGAAAATCCAACCATGTCGATTAATTTGTTATTATAGATATAAATAAAATAGGGTAGATTGCCTTGATAAGAGTACAATTAAGTTTTTAATGTTGAGCATAATTTCAGCTCAACGTTGAAAGCTGAATCAGAGACTTGTCTATAATGACACCAAAATTTCCTCTTCACTATTGACAATAATGCTGTTGAAAGTAGAGAAACACAAGAATAAAGATTGAATGCTAAGTAAAACATTAGCATACAAAATCTTAAATTTCTAAATTTGATTACAACATGCCATAGAGAGCATTAATACAGATGCTGGGTCAGATTTAGAAATTTAAGATTTTATATGCTAACATATTATTTAGTATTCAATGTTCATTCTTGTATTTCTTTACTTTCAATGTGAGAGTGATTCTCGATAGTGAAGAGAAAATTTTGTTGTCATTCTAAACAAGTCTCTCAGTCAGCTTTCGATTATTGTACTCTATCAAGGCATTCTAATCTATTTTATTTATATCTGTAATAACTAATCATTTAATTAACAGGATTGAATGTCTTACTGTACTCAGAAATTTAGTGAAAAGGGTGAATACTCTTTAACAACTAATCTATTACTATAATAATGAATAAAGTAAACATTTATTATATGATGTAGCTTTCACAGTAATTGGTTTTACAAAAAATGTGGTAGAAAGTACTCTGGGATAAAACTTCTGCATAGTAATTTAATAGAGCATATCTTTTGTTACTTAATTGTCAAATTATGGTGGAGATCTGTGTATAAAATATTTTTTATTTGCGAGCAGCTGTTATTAGGGATAACCACAGTAAGAAATTATTCAAAATATACTATTTAGATTCAGTAATTACTAAACAATTGTTATGATATATTGTTTGATTAGTCTAGGTTAATTTGAAAAATGAGGTGGGTAATATTCACTAGCTGTCAATGTTGAGTGAAATGGCATAGATTATATTATAAAGCGTGAAGAAACACTTAGACTTTTTGAACCAAGCTTCTAACCCAAATTTAAAATTTTTTTTAAATATTTTGCTAATGAGAGTATTTTTCACAGGTCTTAACAATGGAATAGAAAACCCGTATAGTCAACAAATTCATGGATAAACGATTCAGTTCTAAAAGCAAAAAGCCTGGTTTCTGTATACTGTTGTAACATGATTATTATAAAAGTATACAGAAACCAGGCCTTTTGCTTTTAGGGCTGCATCATTTATCCATGACTTAGTTGACAATACAGGTGTTATGTTCCATTCTTTAGATCCATGAAAATATTTTCAATTTTAAAAGTTATATTAAATTTTTTTTTAAATTCTGGTTAGAAGTTCGGTTTGAAATGTTAAAAGTATTTTATTGCACTTTGTAAAATAATCTATGCTACTGCACTCAACATTGACAGCCAGTCAATCTTTGTATGCTTGCATCATTTTTCAACTTAAGTTAGATAAACCAAATAATACACCATAAAAAAAAACCTACACACTTGCAAACATAACCTTATTATAGTCAACAATTGTTTAATAATTAACTGAACCTAAATAATATATTTTGGAATATTTTTTTACTGCCCTTATCCTTACACTTTATAATAACAGCTGCTCACAAAAATATATTTTATGTGACAGATCTCCACCAAAATTTGACAATGAAATAATAAAAAAATTAAATACTAGGCAGAAGTTAGTATTCCAAATGACATTCAACTACCTATTAGCTCATCAACGAATGATCTAATACATCTATAAGCATTATTATTATTATTATTACTTCTGTAAGGAATTATGAATGAACCCCTAACTACTTCTCATGAAATTCTGATAATTAAATTTAAAAATTTTTTAACATTAACTATCAAGAGTAAAATAACCCTTGGCATTTTATATCTTTATAATATAAAAATATAAAAATTTTTTTGGTAAGCAGTTATGATAAAAGACTTTCACAAGAGTCATGGTTAACTGAAGTCCCTGAACTGCACTTTCGGACATACCTAATACTTTAATAACAGGCTTGCCAGTTAAAAATATAATGAATAAAGGAAATCAATATCAATCCACAAATTACTGCAACCAAAGTTTATGAGAATGTTCGGATTAGCATATATAATATACAAAGATAAATTTGAAAATTTGAGTTGTTTATTAATTAAGAATTATGTAATAAAAATATTTTTTATGGTTTTTCATAGAAAAATTCAAATTTAAGTACAAAAAATAAATTTTAAAAAAATATATTCACAACCTTGTGATTTTGCCCACAAGTTCACTGCTGAAAAAAAAGGATATCTACAGAATAAAAAAAAAATGGGTTCAGTGAGGTTAAAATCAACTTACAGATTATGAATCGAGCACACTGCCAAGTGAGTTGTAGAATCTTTTCATGGAAATCACAATGAGGTGAAGATGGATTCCAGTTTTAGAATTCTGTAAAGAAACCAATATTTTCTTATAATGCCATAATAAAAATTAGAGTCATTTGTGATACCAAGAAGCATTGAAAAGCAGAGTTCATTATAAATTTGCTTATCAGTGAAATAAAAAAGGTCGATCCTTAAAATTTGAAATATTATGATTTTTTGAAATTGAGTAACAATAGAATTGATGTTTGAGTAGTATTCAAAAAGTTATACAATGAGAAAAATAAATGTAATATAAATAAAAGAAGAAAAAAATGTAGCATCGAATTTTTGTTATGGATCATATTGTTAAAAACTATGTTAGGGCTAAAGACATAATCGGTATTTTCAGTTTCACAGTTTGAAAAAAACGGGAAAAAACCAACTTTCTTAAAAGTTTTCTACAATTTTCTGATTTAACCGAACTTCTATTAACGTTTTAATTTATTTCAAGTTAAGTTGGGGGGGGGGCGTCTATGCTTTGGGCCAGTAAGTTCTTATTTATTTTACACAACATGACAACTAAATACTCTCTAAAAGTCTTGAAAACAAATAGCTTATAAATAAGTTATTGAGGACATTCTCAAATTTTTAATGACACACACAGAATGCAAAAGTTTACCTAAAGTTTTAATAAAAATCTAGCACACATGATGTTATCTAAATAAAGGTTCTCCTCCTTGTCAGGTTATAATACAAGATTTTAAAGTTGAAACTGACAAATTAAATTATATAAATGCATGATGACCAGCAATTTAATAACTTAGGAATGAAAAATATAATAACTTTCTGCATATATTTATATACATATGATTATGCAATACTAAAAAATAAAAACAACTATAAACATTAATATTCAGATGTATGCTGATAAGTGCATGACTTTTTTTCCAGTTGCTTCTTTTCTGCACTCATACAGACTGCATGATTGAGCATAAATCAGAATTATATAGTATGTTGTGTTAAAAATATGCATATCAGATATCTGATCTATAAGTATAAAATCAATAAACTTCTGTTAGAATTTTTAAAAATTATAGCATGAAGTTGAACATATGCAAAAGAAGTTTAGAAGTAAAAATTTTGAAGAAAAATATTAACTTTCTTTTTTATATAATTTCCTGCTCTGGTTGACTGGAGGTTGGGAAAGGAACGAAGTCTGTATGCTTAAAGAGAATACTTTGATAGACATAATTATTCTAAACATTCAAATATTTACTATATAATATACTACAAAATATCATTGATTCAGAACTATAATGAAAGGCTTTTTTTTTGGTTAATAATAAAGTCAGTTGTTCCGTCAAGAAGTCAATTATTGTATTTGGATGATCAGAAATTTTATGTCGTAGAACATCAAGCAATTCAATTACCACATTTAATACATTTTCACCATCACTCATTACTGTTTTCATTTAATCCAAATTCTTTTAAAATGCTTAACATATTATTTATCTTATTTGTTTTGCAAGGAAATTTATAATTATTAAATTTTGAAATCTTACAATTCTTAACAAATGCCACAATATTAAGTTTTAGAATAGCACGTTACCTTTTGATGCTTTCCACAATCCTTTAAGCCAGGCTGATGTTTTGTTGATCTTATCTACGAAGTTAAATACAAACAAAAAGATATTTACTTTACTACAAAATAAAATTACATATTTCATTTAAATACAAAAGAATTTGCATAAATGTATATCTAAATTAAACAGTGTTAGAATGAAGTTTCTGGAATTTGTATAACATTCAATTACATTAATTTAACTTTTATATCCTTTACTAACTGTAGGCAAGACATTTAAGATCAACTCAGTTAATCCTACCCATTCTTTTACATCAATATATGCATTAAATTTGAAACGTTGAAAATTAAAAACAATAATTTATTTTAAATAACTGCAATTAGTTTAATCACAAATCGCTAAACAATAAACAATGTTACTTACTCTTAAGCTGGAGGTAACTTCTTTTAAGAGGCACCCACTATGAGTGAAGCTACCAATCAATCAATCAATCAATCAATCAGGCTGTGTAGAAGTACCTGGGTATATGGATACCCCCGACTTCTAAAAAGTATCTTTATTTTTCAGGAGCTTGCCATATTACTATGTCGGTGGAGTTGTTAGTAAAAAGGAGCTGTGTTTAAGATAGTGTAATTTATAAGTTCTTCGAATTTCTGCGACCAGAGGGAGTTTAAAAACGAGTAAAGTTAGTGAAAGATAATATTTTTTACCTTGAACTAGGTTTCCCTAGCTCAAGTGTCACTTTTAAAAATTTTTTTAATGTTTTTTACCGTAGGCCGGGGCCTACGTCTTAGTTTTTTAAAGCTTACGTATAATAAAATATACATACACTCTTTTTTATTTTATTTTTTATTTTTATTTTTAAGAAAAGAAAGTTGAGAGCTTGCCAGATCCAAGTCGAGAGTGAAATGGGGAAGGGAGGAAAAAAGTGGAATGTTGGGGATTCGATCCCGCAACCTTCGGAAATTGAGTTCCGTGCGTTACCACTGAGCCAGCGAGGACACATTAGATTACGGGAAGTTACCAGTTAAGTGCGAGAGACGCTCTAGGTCTCTTCCTATTAAAGGGAGTAGTAAAATCATAGTTGGCTAGCTCAGTGAGAAGATTAATGTTATTAGCTTCAATACTATTATAGAAGTTAATGTTAAGGGAGTGCATGAATTTAGTGAGGGGGGGGAAATTTAATTCTTCATAAATTTTGTAGTTCCTGAAGTAGTAGGGGGCATCTACTATATCTCTAATTATGGAATTTTGAGCAGAACAAAGTTTTTTAATTTGATAGTTGGGACAGTAGGACCAGGACTGGCAAGCATAAGTTAAAAGGGGTCTGAGGAATGCACTATAGATGAGCAGCTTCATATTTAAGTTCAAAGAGCTATTTCGAGCAATTAGGGGGTATAGTTTTCTTTTAGCAGCTCGAAATTTGTTAATAGTATGTTTAATGTGGGGACGCCATGAGAGATTTTTATCAAGGAAAATTCCAAGGTATTTACAGGTGGGGGACCAGGGCAGAGCAGTGTTGTTGATCATGATTTTAAATTCATTATAGGACTTGGGTGCTTTTCTGGTAAACATGACAGCAACACATTTGTCAGTATTGAGCTTCATTTTCCACTTGACAGTCCAAGTGTTAATATGTTGTAGGTGGGTGTTTAGTTGGTTTACAGCAAAGTTAATTTTGTTATAAGACATGTAGATGGCTGTATCATCTGCGAAGACTGCAGTGTGTGTTCTGAAGTGTGTTGGGAAGTCGTTAACATAAATTGAGTACAGAACTGGACCGACTAAACTTCCCTGCGGAAGACCACAGAGTGTGTTGTGCTTGTCAGAGAGGGTGTTTTGGAGTTTAACTTGAAAAGTTCTATTAGAGAGATAACTGTAAATTAGGTGGATAGTGTTGGGGGTGAAATTGTAGTTTATAAGTTTATGGATTAGACCATGAATCCAGACAGAGTCAAAAGCTCTGCTGATATCCAGGAAGACTGCAGCTGTAGATTTACTATAGGTTTTTGTTTTAGTGAGATCTTCAACAACTCTATAAAGTTGGTGGGGGGCTGAGAGGGATTTCCTGAATCCAAATTGATAGGGGGGGAGGATGTTATTGCTTTCAAGGTGGGAGTTAATGGTTTGAAGCATGAACTTTTCAGCAAGTTTGCTGATGATGGAAAGTAAACTAATAGGTCTATAATTAGTGGGGTCAGAGGGGGATTTGCCAGGTTTATGAATGGGGATAATAATAGAGTTTTTCCAAGGGGAGGGAAAGTAGCTAGTGCGAATAATGGCATTTATTAGGGTGGAAATATTGATGCAGATTTTCATAGGCAGGTTTTTTAGCATGAAGCCAGTAATTTTATCTGCACCAGGTGCTTTATTGTTTTTAAGTTTACGAAGAAACCATTTGCACAATTTTAGTAGTTTGGATGTTAAGACTATCAAGTTCAGTTTTAATTTCCTCTACTGAAGTATCAATATCCAGCCCTCTTATGACTACTTTTATAGGTTTTATTACACCCATAGGGAGGATGTATCCTTGAATTTTCTGTTCTTTTAGAAAGTTTTCTATTTTCCTATGGGATTCAGTACTGTCAGGTTGGATCCTGACAATATCATTAGCAGGCCTGGCGTAGAAGCAGTTACCTAGGGCCTCACCTATCCGTTGGAGTACTAATTTATATTTATGTTTATCCTCTCTATCTTTTATGATACAAATGGGTTTTACTTTGTTTACATTGTTTTTAGTTTCAGTTGCTTGTGGGATAGAGGGATCATTTAATACTGTTTCAGATAAGTTACCATATTTATTATTAGTAGTCAAGTTAGGAGTTTGAACGGTTAGATGGTGCTTAAACTGGCGAGCAGTATTTTTTGGATTCGGAAAAACGAATCCATCATTAGATTTGCTAGTGCCAGGATTATTGGTTAAATTATCTAAGGTAATGTTAGGCCTTTTAGGGCGTTTTGAGGGGTTTTCGGATGCGTCATTTACGTTGGTAATAGGGTTGGGATTATGGTTAGAGGTGAATGTATTGTTTTTGGTGAGCTCCACCGACAAGTAGTAGTTAGGCTTACCTCCTAGTAGCGTAAACGCTGCTTCGACGTGGGGGTGAGTAGCCAGCATTTCTTGCCGTACATCATCATGGGTAGTAGGGTTTAGGGCTTTTTCTAATAGATAGGTCTCCATAATGGTGAGTGATGTTTGATTTAAACATTCCAGCGTGCAAGGCAGTGGGGGGGGGGCAAAGCTCTCCCCAGATAATTCCATTGGCGCACCTTCCATTACGCGTGTCTGTACACCTCGGTGTCCAGACGGCGTCCTCATGTTCGAAGCTACCCTAACTACGTCACGCTTTAAAGTGGCAAGCCGTGCAAAAGCGTTGTTCTCTATGTCGTTCATTGGTCCACGTAGCTGCCATTCATCCGAAGTCCTGCCTTTCTTCCCCGATCTTTCAAAAATGGCGGCGAATTTAAACCAAATATCAAATTCGATAGCTGAAGCATTTTTTTCTGTTTTCATAAGCTTCTGGGAAGCTAAAAACACAGACGACGACCCCCCTTTTTTATATCAAACCACTGAGCTACTCTTACAATGACAAAATTTTTGTTAGTTTGTCATTATAAGAAATCTTAGTCATATGAACAGTATTTACAGTTTAAAGAATTCAAATCATAATGAAATACATCTCATTTTCATCATATTAATTTTACAGTAGCATATTCTTATACACATTGGAATGAAAGAAAAACAATTTTTAATTAACGGACCATAGTTAAAACAAACAAATCACACCTATTTAGTTCTTGTATATTTTTCAAGTTTATTCTGTTGCTAGTTTATATTGTCGTTTTCAAGTTTATATTGTTGTTTTGTTTTGTTTTGGTTCCTTATCCTTTGTAGTACACAAAAACATTCATGTTTTTCAAAAGTCCATAGTAATCACACATGGTTTCCATCACTTGTTTCACTGACACATTGAATTTTTTTTCTTTTTGTTTCAAATTTTGGTATTAATGTAATTTTGTTTTTATCAATGCATGTCTCGCAGAAGTGCCCCGAACGGACAACGATGACTCGCTAACTAATTTAACAATCCCTTCTACTGCTTCAGTGTGACATGGAAAATTATTGAAGTCAATACGTTGACTCTCGTGATAGGTTCCTTTATAAACTGCTTTAGTTTTTCATCAGAAATGCCTCTTCATAGGAGATCCTGTTACTTTAACATCATTCCATTCAATCATATCAATAAAATCCTTGGCATCAAAGTTTATACGTTGAATTAAAAACTTTCCTTCATTTGCAGTCCTTGCTTTTAGAATCCTACGTAATCCAAGCTCTCTTACATAACTGCGATCATCTGATATCATACAAAGGAGGAATTTTCTGAAGCAGATTTTTGTCACTGGATAAGGTATAAAAGATGGCATAATAGCACTTTCAACGGCAACAACCAACACTTAAAAATTACTGTAATTGGATGTGATGGAACTGGCTTGAACACTGGATTGAATAATGGTGCGATTCCTTTATTGGAAAAGGAATTAAGAAGGCCACTGCAGTGGTTGATTTGTCTATTTCAAGTAAATGAACTGCCCCTACATCCTAATTAAAGGTCCAAATGAATTTGGAGGAGAAATACACTGCTGGCCACTGTAAATGCAACACCCTGAAGGAAACATGCAAATAACATGAAATTTACAGCATGCATTAGCGGAGGTGAGATATGCAAATGATTAGAATTTCAGCGCAGACGCACATCACGCGCGCCTGTGACGCCACTTCAAAGCGCTATTTAAGGCTTGGAGATTTCGACGATTTCAAGTTCGGCAATTGTGTTTTTCTTGTGGTTTTCTCTAAAAACGATCAATTATGCCTCGTCGAAAACAGCGATCATCTTTTGATCAAGTATCGAGTTCGACAGAGGAAGGATAGTGGCCTACCGAGATTGTGGATTATCTTTCAGGGAAATCGGTAGTCGTGTTGGACGAAACCAAACAACTGTAATGCGGATATGTGATCGTTGGATGCAGGAGGGTACGACGGACTGGCGTGTTCGATCGCATCCACCTCAGTGCACCACTTCACGTGATGACAGGCAAATTGTGCGCATGGCAGTGACGGATCGCTCAGTGACATATCGAACCATAGCACAGCACATGCAGTCTGTAACGCATCATCCAGTGTCTGTGCGTACCATTCGACGCCGTTTACAGCAGAGTGGTCTGTCCGCAAAACGTCCATTGCTTTGTCTACCCTTGACGCAGAAACACAGACATCTCCGCCGCCAATGGTGCGATGACAGAAGGATGTGGACGGCAGAATGGAATGAAATTGTCTTTACTGACGAGTCACGCTTCTGTCTGCAACACCACGATGGTCGCATTCGAGTCTGGAGACACCGTGAAGAGAGGATGCTGAACAGCTGCGTTATGCACCGCCACACTGGTCCTGCACCGGGTTTTATGGTATGGGGCGGTATTGGATATCACTCTCGCACACCTCTAGTACGCATTGCCGGTACTTTAAACAGCCAGCGCTACATCTCCGAGGTGTTGGAGCCAGTTGTCCTTCCTTACCTTCAGGGCTTGCCCACAGCCATATTTCAACAGGATAATGCGCGACCACACGTGGCACGCATTGTCCAACGGTTCTTTGTCAATCGCCAGATTGAATTGCTTCCCTGGCCGCCTCGCTCTCCGGATCTTTCGCCGATAGAAAACATGTGGTCCATGGTTGCTCTACGTTTGACCCAGATTCCATCCCCAGCTGCCACAGCAGATCAACTTTGGCAACGTGTGGAAGCTGCTTGGTCTGCTGTATCCCAAGAACTCATCCAAAGTCTCTTTGAATCAATGCCGAGGCGTGTGGCAGCGGTGATCTCCAACAATGGCGGCTACTCTGGCTACTGATTTTGGCAGGAACCACACTTCACAGAAGTCTATAAATTTAATCATTTGATACTTGGTCAACATGTTATCTACAAAATAAATTTTGTTGTGATATCTCTTGTCTTTCTTGGTGTTGCAATTTGGGTGGCCAGCAGTGTAGGTAAACTACTAGAAAACTGCTATGAACTACCAGTCATCGAATTTGCACCTATTGAAAATGACATTCCGTTACTAGAAATTAAGGAAGATTTACGTGTGGACCTAAAATATTTGTTAGAAATGAGTAATGCAATCTGTGTTGGGAGGTGTTCTTCTGATTTGTCCATGAGAAAACCAGGAAAACTTTGTCATTCAAGATGGAATAGATTAGCAAACAGAATACTTCCCTTGTATGCGGGAACAGAATATCCTGCAAAAAATCTCCGAATACTGACTGAGTACATTTTGAAAGTTTATGCAGCTGTTTGGTTTAACCTAAAGCTGAAAGCATCTTGTATCCATGGATCAAAGCACCTGTGGAAACTTGCAAGCTATTCACGTTACCTCCATCAGACTCTTAAAAATTTAATTCACCCAGTTATTCAAAGAAATGCATACTTTGCTGCTTCTGAAAATCTCCTCCTTTGTATGATATCAGATGATCGCAGTCACATAAGAGAGCTTGGATTAAGTCTGATTCTAAACATAAAGGCTAAAATTGAAGGGGACATCAGAAAGTTTTTAAACCAACATATAAATTTAGATACCAAGTATTATACTGACATGATTGAATGGAATGATGTTAAAGTAACAGGACTTCCTATGAAGAGCCATATTTCTGATGACAAACTAAAGCCGTTTATAAAGGAAGCAAAAGAATCTGATCACGAGAGTCAACGTATTGACTTCAATAATTTTCCATGTCACACACAAACAGAAAGAAAGGATTGTTAAATTCTATACCGAGTTGTCCGTTCGTGACACTTCTGCAAGAGATGCATTGATAAAAACAAAAATACAATCTCAAAAGAAAATGCCAAAATTTCAAACAAAAAAACAATTCAATGTGTCAGTGAAATAAGCAATGGAAACCATGTGTGATTACTATGGACTTTTGAAAAACATAAATGTTTTTTTCAAAATAACGTTTTGCTTTTAAAGACATTAATCACTATTAATATTTTCTAAATAAGTGAGATTTGTTTATTTTAACTAATGCCCGTTAATTAAAAATTGTTTTTCTTTCATTCAATTGTGTATTATTAAGATATGCTACTGTAAAATTAATATGATGAAAATCGCGAAATTCTACAAAATCAGTTGTTCTGTAATGGCATTTAACAGTTAGAAATACTTAGAATTGTAAGTTTCCTGTAAAAATATCGTATTTTGAATATTTTATTTACAATATATATATGTATATATATATATTATTTTAATATACTATAAAAGAAATAAAAAAATACAAATTTTATCACTTTTTCATAAAAATATCCATTTTGAAGCACTTTGCGGTACTTGAAAAGATTTTAGTAGAACAATAAAATTTTATTTTATATTCTTTATTCTAATCCCAAGAGGCAACTTTTGAAAACTATAGCATATTTAAATTAAAAAAAAAGTTTTTTCGTTCCACCCTAGCAAACATGCACGAAGATTATCTTGAAACCGCCAACATGCTCTGGTTTGTTATCGGTAATTCACACATTTTTCTTGAGTGGTTCGTAGCATGGGTGGTAGCGCTCTGGGTTTGTAACCTAGCGGTGGCGGGATCGAGTCCCGCGGCTGGCATTTTTTTCCTCTCTTTCCCCTGCTTCAAGGCTGGCAAGCTGAAGTTCTTAGATTATTTCCTTCATGTTAATTAAAAAAATATATGTAATTAACATGTAGATGTTAGTCGACGGCAAAAAAAATTTTAAATGTCGTAAAAAAATATTAATACATAGGCTATTTATGGCAATATAACCTATAAGAAAAAATATTTTGTTTACAAATGTTAACATTTTTAAACTCTCTTGCAAACTCTCTCTGACTGCAGAAATTCCAGGAACATGCTATCTCTTTTCTATATCTTTTACTAACAATTCTTGCTACCAATGGTGTTAGACGAGCTCCACAAAATAAGAACTATTTTCAGAAGTAGAGGGCATAAATATGGAACCTCTCCCCACATTGGAGATCTACGTCTATATCCGTTTCAAAATCAAAATCATACCCGTCTGAAATATGTGCTTGAAAATTAACAACTGCAAATATATTTTGGTAGCTGAGGCACTTTCTTATACATTTTAGGTATAATTATAATTTGGTTACATGCACTAAATAGCATTTTATTTTTGCAGTGCAGGTAAAAACAAAAAGAGAAGAGTTTGATTAAGAAAAAATATCTTTAATATTTACTAGGAAATTCATTGTGGAAGTTGCTACGTAAATGTGTGACATCCACCGCTAAAAATAAATGAGTAGTAAAATAAGATAGATACCACTAATTCCTCTCTTTTAAATAAAGAGTGGTGCAACAAGGCTCCATTTTTAAGTAGATATTTTTAAAATTTCTCCAGTAATAGATAAAAAATTAACAATGAAACTACTTTTTGATTACCTTACACTTCTCACATAATATAATCTTTACATACCAAGAATGTTATGTGAATTTTCCTCGTAAAAGAGGTTACACAGAAATAAGAGCTATTTCTCTGAAAACTATCTTTTGTTTAATCATCACCTTCCCTTTCAAATCCA
Organism: Dolomedes plantarius; assembly: GCA_907164885.2. Lineage (NCBI taxonomy): Eukaryota > Metazoa > Arthropoda > Arachnida > Araneae > Dolomedidae > Dolomedes > Dolomedes plantarius. Next base: position 106,634,277 of record OU015502.1, read on the forward strand.
TAATTCTGATACAGATTTCTGCTACTTATGGCTACGAATCGGACGGCCGATTAAGGTACGATGGAGCCATGTCGGTATCGGCGCGGTTCATATCAACCCATCACAGGCCCTGAAACACGTAAACAGCAAAGCGTTCCCCTTCGAAGGTTCGTAAACAACCCGCGAACGGCCCAGAAAATTTCTCCCGTACTTGTCGTTCTACCGGCGCTTCCAGCACTGGCCCGATAAGCTGCCGTCAGTCCTGTGTTTGTTGGGTAGCTGCTTGGCCGAAGCACAAATTCTTTTGCGACTATTACTGCAAAAAATTTATTGCTAAAGTTGTTTATCACTTACTTTTGATCCTTTTTCCGATCCCCTCTGTTGCTCATTGATGTGGCTGGTCCTCCTGCCTAGCATTCACCTTTCTTGCAATGATTAGCTATGTTTGTGCAAAGGTGATAAATAATGACTCATTGGTTACTCATAACAGCTTTTTAAATTGTTAAAAAAAAAAAAAAGTGAAAAAAAATGAAACTTTAATTCAACTGGTCCTCTCCTGGAATTTGTTGGCTTTTGAGTACTAGATGGTGCTGCCTCTGAATTAAACGAGGGAGAAAAAAAAACAAAGAGTAATTAAATAAGTAATCAACTGAAATTCACTCGTTGAACTTATGTGTTACTTCTGCGTTGCTCATTATCTTGTATTTGCTGCGCTGTTTATTTTAAGGCACTGGCTATATTTATATTCTAATTATATTAAGTTATACTTTTGTATCTATTGGACTTTATCCAATGTTTATACTGCTTTGTTTACTTTGTGATATCATCATATTGTATTCACTTGTATGGTATTATTTTGCTTAATTGCTTTTGTGTACAAACTGGACTTAATTATAATTAATTCAATTACATAATTATACACTACACTTAGCTAGTGTAAATAACTTGTTGCAATTATGTTCTGGTTGTTCATTAAGAAAAAAACCTGTTGTTTTCAACTGCTTAAGCTCAATTCCATTACCTGTTTTAGTGTACTCCCTAGCGTTAGATTTACCGAATTCAGTTATATATTTTTCATGTGTCCTAACTATTATATAATTGTTTTTGTATTTATAATTACCTAAGTAATTAAGGGGCAAGCCCACTGGGGGTACACCTAGTTGTATACATTATATTAAAATTTGTTATCTTTTCTACTTTACACCAGCTAGCGCTACTGAAACATTAATACACCTTATTTTAAATCTAACTTTGCTTGCGGGTTAATGAAAACAATTAAGCTGGGGTTGCTAACAGTTGCAACACTTTCCGCCGTAGGTATGACAACTTTTGCTTTGATTTGGAATTACTCTTTATTTAATACTATAGTTGGTACTTAATTTTGTGTGTTAACAAAAAAAAAAAAAATTTCTACCTCAAAGCTAATCAACCTTACTCTAAGTTAATTTATACATTGTTTGGTTGTGATCTCGGCGGCCTCTTGGGTGTTCACATAGTACTTACTTTAATATTGTCACTGGTCAGGGCTTAGGCCTACCTTGCCTAGTTGCGGTGTTTTGTTTACTTATATTTATTACTTATTCATTTCAGCTAAGTCAGCTAATATTAAACCATACACTTACCCTTGGCTGTGCTCTTCTGAACTAGTTGGTTTATCCAATATCTTCTATGTTTTGCTGTTTTGCTTATTATACGTGATAAACATTAAGAATTCACGGTAAACACCCAATGGTGGGCTTGTTCAGCGCGGTTCTGCTCTCTTCTGAACTGCAACTTTTTGGGGTATATATATTACTTATTTAATTAATCAATAGTGGGCCAATAGATTTATGTTCATTTTTTATGTTTTATTGGTGTAGTATTGTTTTGGTATCTGTCTAACGTATATACTGTTCTAAATGGTTTTAGAAGTAAATTAGTGAGTTTCATTCAATTTGTGCGTAAATCACACCTATTCAATAATGTTTATTGACCTACTTTGTGTATTAAATTATTTGTTACAAAGTCAAATAACTTGTAAAAATTGTATATTGTATTGATTTGATTTGTACTGTGGGAGACATGTAATTGTGTCTCAGCATGTAATTTATTCAAGTAGCTGTCATCAAGTTTGTGGTACGGTATTATTTTATGCTCAAATATTTATTTTGACTTGGCTACTTCGGGTGAAAGCCTCACCGAATAATGTAAGGGAAGGAATGGCCTGTGTACTGGAATAAATAAATAGTTCTATCAAAGAGTGAAAAAAAAGGACGGAAGGGGGTGGAACACAGGACTAGCGAGCCCTTTATTGTATTTAATGTGTTTTTACTTTGTATTTTTCAACTATTTGTGTTGATTTCCATTTTAACTTTTATCGGTTAATTGCTCTTCTGCCACCAATAGGTAGGTTTATTCTTTTTTGTGGTTATTTCGACTTGTAGGTGTTTTGTTTGTGCCTGTGATGCTCTGCGGGTCTTGACGGACCGGCAGGATTGCGGTAGAGTGGCTGGTCAATAGTTTTTTGCCGATACGCGCAAGCGTGGGGGGCAGCGTAGTTTAGGTTATAACCGCTATGGTGCTACTGTTATAAATTTGACAGATTTAAGTTCTGCATTTTTCAAGTTCGCCAAAATTTCCATCAGAGAAAATATTATAGAAATATTTTGGCGACGTTTTCCGGAGAAAAATAAATAATGAATTTAATTAAGAGCACCTTAGAGCGTATTTAAAATTCCAAACTCAGTTTTTTTTATAGGCAACATGGTAATGTTGTTAACAGATCTGCATTAAAACAATTTCCAAGTTCGCCGAAATTTTCCAGTACAGCAAGAAATATAGCAAAGCCTTGAAGACATTTAACACAGGAAAGAAAATGAAAAATATAATCAATAACACCTTGGTGCTTATTTAAAATCTCAAAACCGAGATTTTTCATTTCACTAGGGTTATTTTATTCATTACAACTAATACTATCAGTGTTGATAGGTTTGTTAAATATGATCGATAGCACCGTAGTGCGTATTTACAATTATAAGCCAATTTTTTTATATCCGCTATGGTGCTACTGTTATAAATTTAACAGATTATAGTTCTGCATTTTTCAAGTTCGCCAAAATTTCCATTAGAGGAAAAAATATAGCAAAGCTTTGGCGACGTTTTCCAGAGAATAAATAAATAATGAATTTAGGTAAAATTGTGCGGTCGGGGGACCCCCGTCAGGAACGAACTTCCTTACGTTATTTTTTCAACTCTAAACGTGATTTAATATGTAGATATCTATTGATTATATTAGTGTATTTTTGTCAAGCCAAAAAGTGCAGCCCTCTTTTATTCAACCAACTCTCTCTCTCTCTCTCTCCCTATTTTATTAAAATAAAAAATTTTAATATATACACACACAAGGGATTTATACACACACTCTATAAAACGCGTATATATATATATATATATATATACACTGCTGGCCACTGTAAATGCAACACCCTGAAGGAAACATGCAAATAACATGAAATTTACAACATGCATTAGCGGAGGTGAGATATGCAAATGATTAGAATTTTAGCGCAGACGCACATCACGCGCGCCTGTGGCGCCACTTCAAAGCGCTATTTAAGGCTTGGAGATTTCGACGATTTCAAGTTCGGCAATTGTATTTTTCTTGTGGTTTTTTCAAAAAAACGATCAATTATGCCTCATCGAAAACAGCGATCATCTTTTGATCAAGTATCCGAGTTCGACAGAGGAAGGATAGTGGCCTACCGATATTGTGGATTATCTTTCAGGGAAATCGGTAGTCGTGCTGGACGAAACAAAACAACTGTAATGCGGATATGTGATCGTTGGATGCAGGAGGGTACGAAGGACCGGCGTGTTCGATCGCATCCATCTCAGCGCACCACTTCACGTGATGACAGGCAAATTGTGCGCATGGCAGTGACTGATCGCTCAGTCACATCACGAACCATAGCACAGCACATGCAGTCTGTAACGCATCATCCAGTGTCTGCGCGTACCATTCGATGCCGTTTACAGCAGAATGGTCTGTCCGCAAGACGTCCATTGCTTTGTCTACCCTTGACGCAGAACCACAGACGTCTCCGCCGCCAATGGTGCGATGACAGAACGATGTGGACGGCAGAATGGAAAGAAATTGTCTTTACTGACGAGTCACGCTTCTGTCTGCAACACCACGATGGTTGCATTCGAGTCTGGAGACACCGTGAAGAGAGGATGCTGAACAGCTGCGTTATGCACCGCCACACTGGTCCTGCACCGGGTATTATGGTATTTGGCGGTATTGGATATCACTCTCGCACACCTCAAGTACGCATTGCCGGTACTTTAAACAGACAGCGCTACATCTCCGAGGTGTTGGAGCCAGTTGTCGTTCCTTACCTTCAGGGCTTGCCCACAGCCATATTTCAACAGGATAATGCGCGACCACACGTGGCACGCATTGTCCAACGGTTCTTCGTCAATCGCCAGATTGAATTGCTTCCCTGGCCGCCTCGCTCTCCGGATCTTTCGCCGATAGAAAACATGTGGTCCATGGTTGCTCTAGGATTGACCCAGATTCCATCCCCAGCTGCCACAGCAGATCAACTTTGGCAACGTGTGGAAGCTGCTTGGTCTGCTGTACCCCAAGAACTCATTCAAAGTCTCTTTGAATCAATGGCGAGGCGTGTGGCAGCGATGATCTCCAACAATGTCGGCTACTCTGGCTACTGATTTTGGCAGGAACCACACTTCACAGAAGTCTATAAATTTAATGATTTGATACTTGGTCAACATGTTATCTACAAAATAAATTTTGTTGTGATATCCCTTGTCTTTCTTGGTGTTGCAATTTGGGTGGCCAGCAGTGTATATATATATATATATATATATATATATATATATATATATATATATATATATACACACACACACACACACACACATATATATATATATATATATATATATATACACACACACACACACACACACATATATATATATATATATATATATATATATATATATATATATATATATATATATATATATATATATATATATATATATACTGCGCTATTCCCTGAATGAGTGGGAATAGAAACGGCCAGCGATTGTGCGGGGATTTGGACCAGGGACCTCTCGCTCCGTAGTGCGATTCTCCGATACTCCGCAGTCCCATGCGATAACCATTCAGCCACAGAGTCCTTGAGAAAAAGCTCTTATGAAGGGTGCATAACGCTTTTTCGTTACGTGTTTTCGTTCGTAACGCTTTTTCGTTCGTCCTGCCAGTTCACTCTACTGTAAGCCGCGCAATAGAACTCCGTTCCAATAACACCTCGGTGCATATTTAAATTTTCGATCAGAGTTTTTTTATAGTCAATACGGTGATATTGTTACCGCCTTGACAGTTCTACATTTCAGCATTTCCCAAGTTAGTTGAAATTTCCAGTGGAGCAACAAATATAGCATTGCCTTAACGACACTTATCATAGGAAAGAATAATACTAAATATATATATATATATATATATATATATATATATATATATACATATATATATATATATTTCAGGTAATATCGTCTAACGAAACTACCGCGGGTTATTAACGTAGAATTACTTATCGTTGCTTATCTCTTTACACACACACACATACACACGCACACATGTGTATAGATAGATAGATAGATATGTCTAATTTAGACGATACATAAAATTAGATAAATTAATTTTGATAAATTAATTTTGGTAGATAAAATTTTGACGCATTTTGTTACTTTTCTGTTTAACTGCCGCCCAGGCGATACAGACTGGTTGGAAGGTTTGGTGCACTGCCTAACTTTTAACTCGCGACGACGCACGGAAGGTTTTTAGAGTCTGAAATTTTGCTTTCCGGAGGACCGTTATGGAGGAACGTAATCCTACGTTAAAAACAACTTGATGCGTATTTCAAAGGTCAAACCGAGTTTTTTCATTACAACAAATATTGCCACTTTTAAGAGGTTTATGTTTCAACATTTTTTAAGCTTGCCAAAATTCCCGATAAAACAGGAAATATAGCAATGCCTTGGTGACGTTTTCCAGAGAAAAAAAATAATTAAGAGTTTAATTAATAACACCAAGATGCCAAATTAAAATCTCTAACCTGGTTTTTGGCACTGATTTGCTATCGTTTTTCTTATATTCAAATATAAAATTAAAACAAAATTACATATCGCTCTTAATAACTCTGGAAACCTAAACCGCAAGCATGCTTATTTGGGAGGACCTCTTTAACCTCCCATTTGCGAAGAGAAACGCCAGCACGCATTTTAAAGATAAATGGTCAAGTTCCGTTAATTGGTCAGCCACGCCTATGCACCAATTCCGTCATAATAAATGCATCACAAAGTTGTCAATGAAAACCGGATGCTTTTGAGCCACTTATGTGGATATAGAAGAGGCAGATTTGAGGGAAGGATTTAGCAAAGTGTGTTTGTATCCGGTATGACAGTTGCTGAACTGTTCTCCAAAGTGCGTTTCGAATTTGACGGAATGTCTGAAATGCAGTAACCGAGGATTTCTAAAATTTTGTTAATACATCGGTTATAGAAGTCATAGCCAAATTAGAAAAAAATTGTACTGAAACGAAAATACTCTTAAATGACAATTTGAATAATTGATGCAATTACTAAATACAGTCGGACCTCTATTTAACGAAGTCTCTAAATCTCGAAAAAAAGTTCGTTATATGGAGAATTCGTTAAATAGAGATACACCTTTTGAAATACTTAAAACTCACACAAAACATATTTAAAATTTATAAACACTAAATATTATTAAAAAAGTAATTAATCGCACCTTTATTTTGTAAATATCTATTTATTTTATATGAAGCATCTTACCCATCAAAAAGTAATCTGCAAAGAAAACAAGAATAAAACAAAACATTGTCCTGGAATACACTGTATTTTCAATTTCCAGAACCGAAATTACCAGTACGACTCTGATCAATAATCTAGGAAACGGGAGACTAGTTCAAGGACACTGGACAGCTCCATTAAAGGTAAAAGAGGGATATTGAAAGTTATTTTAATGAAGTGGACAATAGGGGGGGTAATGGTTGCACTGCCAATTAATTTACATCTCTCGGTGAGTTAGGCGATTGGTAAAACCAGTTCAAGGTCATTTATCACCATAAAATGTGTTAAAGGAAAGAATAAGTTTGAAATGTCCAGAAATATTTTGAGAAACATGGATTAAAAAATATTGGATAAGAAAAAGTTGGTTAAATAGAGAATGCTCTCCGTTATTTGGAGGTTATTTTACGAAGAAATTCGCAAGATGTTCTTAGTTCCGCAAAATGTTCTTAGTTCGCAAAATAGAGAAATTCGCAAAATAGAGAAATTCGCAAAATAGAGGTTCGTTAAATAGAGGTCGGACTGTAATTATAATTTTAATTAAAAGTATCAATACACAATTTCGTTTAAAACGCCGGTGAGTACATGAACATGTAAATGGTTGATCATACAAATTGACTTTACAAATAATTTTTTTAGATCATAATTATTAGTCAGAAGTGTAGTAAACACATTTACAGTAAAAATTGAAAATTAAAGGGAAAAAATACATTGATTTCTTCAGTATTTATATTAATTCGGAGCATTATGTAAAAATCTGGAACCGAGTTTTAACATAGGATTACGTTCCTCCATATCGGTCCACGGTAAAGCAAAATTTCAGACGTCCGTTGTCGCGGGTTAAAATTTTGGCAGCGCGCCAAATCCAGTCTGCATCGCTTGGGCAAGCAGTAAACAGTTAAACAGAAAAGTAGCAAAATGTGTAAAAAAAAAGAGGTAAGCAATGATAAGTAATCCTACGTTAATTACCCGCAGTAGTTTCGCGAAGAGAATTTTACATGGAGATTTTTCTTAAAGTGTAGGGGTCCACTAAAAAATATTTTTGAAAAATTCTTCTTAGATTTTTTTAAATAAAATTTTTTAAGCTGTTTTAGTAACTTTTAAAAGTTTGCATTTAAAATAATAATTTGAGGGTTATAAAATTTATATCAAGAGAAAGATCATAAAAATGCCTTTAAAATGAAATCTTTTTCGAATCTTTACCTCTATTTTCTAATTTTTGGTGAATATTTACATATAATTTTTAGAATTTAATTTATTGAATGCTAATCACGTGGTTTCTTTTCATTTTTGTGATACTTTAAACTAATTTTGCGTCACTTGCATAACAACGAAATAGACAAAAAACATTTTTTTCTTGCTAATGCGGCAGACAATTGGACATTATCTAAAATAATATTAAAATACAGTAAAAGAAATGCTCCTTAAACTGTGCTATATTCTTTAGTATGTTCTATTAGATTTAATATGACTATTTTCTTCTACATTATTTTGTCTATAAAAATATCCGTTATGATTTTTTTATAAATATATTTTTTCGGTTTTTTTTTTTTTTTTTTGCATCAATTGCATACATTCATCGTTGAATTTATTATAAATATATGTATACATATTTTTGGCATTAATTGCATACATTAACCGTTGTATTTAATTTGTATGTACTCCGTAGCGAAGTATGGGTTTTCAGCTAGTTCAGTCATAAAATAAAAATTTTATATCCGCACTCAATAAAACTGTAAAACTACATCGAAATCTCACCGCAAACACGGTTATTCGACAGGATCTATTTAACCTCCCATTTGCAAAGGGAAACGGTAGCACAAATTTCAAGATAAATGGCTGAGTTCCGTTAATTGTTCACCTACGCCTATGGACAAATACCGTCATAATAAATGCATCACAAAAGGTGCAAAGGCATATTCTGGATGCTTTTGAGCCTCTTCTCTGAAGATACAAAAGGTGGATTTGAGGGAAGGATGTGGCAAAGTGTGTTTGTTTCCGGTATGAGAGTTGCTGAACTGTTCTCCGAAGTGCGTTCCGAATTGGACGGAATGTATGAAACGCAATGTTTCATTGTACTTTCGAGAAAATTTCGCTAATGTATGCAATTTAGAAATGATTTGTAAATTAGTTAATTAAGCGATAATATTTTTAATCGTCGATTATAATAATTATTTGTAAATGTGAATAAAAATCAAATATAATCTATATACAGTGGAATCTCGATCTATCGTTTTTCAAGGGACCGATTGAAAACTATAAATGCGGCAAACGATAGATGCGGAAACATAACAAAGCAATATGATCTTTCGGACTGGATAAAATGAACGACACATACGGAATAACGATGGATCCGAAAACGATCGATCGAGATTCCACTGTATTTAGGATGCTAAGCCGACTTTCTGGGCAGTCCGTGAGAGAAAACGACTGCATCAATTTACTTCAATTTGGTCTTAAACGAAAGATTATAATCTGTAGATTTGTCAAATTTGGTTTTTGTAACTGCAATTTCTATTAATTAGCGATAATTTAGAATTCAAAATTGATTTCTGCGAATGCTCAGTGGTGTGTTTAAATCTGTTTTTAGAAACTCACTGTTTATGTGCATGCTCAGTGACATGTTTTAATGATAAACACGTTTATTTCGAGGAGTCTCTCTAGATCTCTCTCTGCATTTTTTTACTTTTATGATAATTATGTTTGTGAAAAATAAGATTAAACCTCAGGGAAATTGTTTATTTCGTGCTGTTTAATTAGCGATAATTTACAATTAAAAAAATGCTTTCCGCGCATGCTAAGTGACATTGTTAAATCTGGCTTTAGATTCTCACTAAGCACGAAGCCACTTAAACACATTAATTTTTTTCTGATAATCATTATGATTTTCAACATTTGGCAATGTTGTGTTGAGTATAATTTGTGTATTAGCACATGTATTTACTATCTAGCAGTCCTGTTTTGACGGGTATCAACTAGTATTAATTAAAAGTGTAAATGCCCAAGTTTTAATTCAAAATTCTAGTGAAGGCAAACAACTGCTGAACTGTTCTCTGAAGGGCATTCCAAATTGGACGGAATGCGTGAAATGCAATAGCCGGGTGTTTCCTGTAGCTCTCGAAAAAATTCCGTTAATAAATCTGTGTTTGCAGTGAAAGGAGAATGAAGTGCAAAATCGTAGTTTTGAGAAAAACGGGATTGAAATAAAAAGGTCTTTGTAATGTCATTTTTTTTAAAGTTTAATTTTGATTACTTATTTTAAAGTAAATTTTTCGAATTTTATTCTGTTGAGTAAAGAGTGCTAAGTCCTTGATTGGGTCATAGCCCCTTTAACAGTAACGTGCTTGTGGTTCGTTTCACATACTTAAAATTTTCCCTGATCTATAATGATATTTAGGAGTGGAATTCGACTTAGCTTTCGGTATCCTGCAGTAGCCCTTGATTTTTCAAACATGCCTGGTTTGATAACTTATTTTAGCCCATTTTGGATCTAACACTCATTGCACAAAAAACACAGATATGCATTTTAGAAATGATATATAAATTAAAAGAATTAAATCAAACGAAAATATTCTTAAATATCAATTACAATTATTATTTGCTAATTGCATAATTAACAAATTATAACATTAATTAAAATTATAAATGTCCAGTTTTATTTACCGATAATTGTCATTACCATCATAGTGCTACTGTTAACCCTTTTGAAAGATTCTAGTACAAGTTCGTCAGAATTTTCAATATAGGAATACATATCGGTATGTCTTTACAATAATCAATATCAACTTAGGCGTATTTAAACTCATGAACTCAGTTATATATACACTCATGGGCAAAAAAATTAGCGCACCAAGAAGGAGTCGTCAAAATGAAACAAAATTTTACATACGTAATGACTACTTTGATATAAATAAATGATAAGAAAATCAAAGAAAAAGGATAATTTATTTCAGAAAAAAGGCAAAAAAAAGGAGGAGTTAATACTCCGTTGAACCCCCTCTAGCGCGAATGCACGATGCGATACGATCGGGCATTGAGTCATACAAGTTCTGTATGATGTCTTGAGACATTTCGTTCCATATTTGCTGTAACCGTGCCTCTAGTTCGTTCAAACTCGTGGGATGCCCAACTCGTCGTCCCAAATGATCCCAGATATGCTCGATTGGAGACAAATCTGGGGATCGGGCAGGCCAAGGAAGGGTAGTAACAGTGCGGAGACAGTCTTGTGACACCCTTGCCGTGTAAGGTCGAGCATTGTCTTGTTGAAAAATGGCTCCTGGGAGCCGTTGCAAGAGTGGCAACAAATGTGGTTTCAGGATTTCATGAACATACCGCAGGGCTGTCATGGTGCCACGGAACAATACTACGGTTCACCGTGTATTGTAGGCAATGGCATCCATACCATCACACCAGCTATGGGAGCGATGTGTCGCTGTACTGCAAAGGCAGGATTGAAGCGTTCACCACGGGCTCTCCACACACGAACACAATTGTCATCACTGCCGAGAATGAATCTGGATTCGTCGCTAAAGACGACCTGGTTCCATTCCTCTGCAGTCCAGTTTCCTCGTGCGCGGCAAAACTCCAAACGGAGGGGTCGATGGGTGGGTGTCAAGGGCAGCACACGTGATGGGCGCCGCGATACCAACTGTCCATCAGCAAGGCGCCTTCGTATGGTTCGAGAAGACACAGAGGCCCCTAGTGAAGGTGCTACCTGTGCCTGGATGGCTGCCGATGAAGCAGTTGGCTGTACGCGTGCATTTCTTACGATGTGGCGGTCTTCTCGACGACTGGTCAGTCGAGGGCGTCCTGAGCCTGGTCTTCGTGTACATGACATCTCTCGGGTCCCCTGGTCCCAACACCTCCTCACAACACAATCAGAGCTGCCTAATTGACGAGCTATTCGCTTAGCTGACCACCCAGCTTCCATCATCCCGACGATTCTCCCCCTCTCAAACTGCGACAACTGCTTATATTGTCTTCGAACACGGCGTATAATGGCATGTCTATCACAGCTCTTCCTTTGTAAATGATTCAGCACACTCAAACAAGCTTTGGTTACCTGTTTTATACTCCACAGAGTACGATGTTCAACGCCCTCTACCGGCTATACGTAATGCGCAATCACTCTGCATTTCTAATCATTTGCATATCTCCCCGACATGTACCTTCATTGCAAGTTTCGTTACGATCCCGTAATTATTTCTTGGTGCGCTAATTTTTTTGTCCATGAGTATATATATATATATATATATATATATATATATATATATATATATATATATATATATATATATATATATATATATATATATATACTCACAATAACACTGTATAACTCGTCGAAACCTAAATCACAAGCACGGTTATTTGACAGGGCATATTTAACCCCTCTTTTCAAAGGGAAACGCCAGCACAAATTTCAAGATAAATGGCCGAGTTCCGTTAATTGTTCACCCACGCCTATGCACTAATTCCGTCATAATAAATGCATCACAAAAGGTTTAAATGCATATTCCGGATGCCTTTGAGCCAGTTCTGGGGAGATACAAGAGACAGACGTGAGGGAAGGATGTGGCAAATTGTGTTTGTTTCCGGTATGACAGTTGGTGAACTGTTCTCCGAAGTGCATTCCGAATTGGACGGAATGTGTGAAATGCAATAGCTCTTCAAGAGCTTTCGAGAATATTTTGTTGAAATATGCATTTTAGAAATGATTTGTAAATTAAAGAAAATTATGTATCAAACGAAACTATTCTTAAATGACGATTATAATAATTATTTAGAAATGTGATGAATAAATATATATATATAATATTAACTAGCTGAAAACACGCACTTCGCTACGGAGTACATACAAATTAAATACAACGGTCAATGTATGCAATTAATGCTAATATATATATATATATATATATATATATATATATATATATATATATATATATATATAATAAAAGCGACGATCAATATATACAATTGATGTAGAAAAAAATATATATATTTATAAAAAAATCTTAAGGGATATTTTTATAGACAAAATAATGTCCGATCGTCTGCCGCATTAGCATAAAAAAAACGTATTATTTTTTTCTATTTAGTTGTTATGCACGTGACGATAAATTTATTTAAAGTACCATAAAAAGAAATCGCGTGATCGGCATTTAATAAATTAAATACTAAAAATGAATCTTTAAAAATTCACCAAAAATCAGACAATAGAGGTAAAGATTCGAAAAAGAGTTCATTTTAAAGTAATTTTTACGCTCTTTCTCGTGATATAAATTTTATAAGCCTCAAGTTATTATTTTAAATGTAAACGTAAAAAAAGTTACTAAAACAGCTTAAAAATTTAATTTAAAAAAATCTAAGAAGAATTTTTCAAAAATCTCTTGTAGTGAACCCCTGCACCATAAGAAGAATCGCCGTGCAAAATTTCAGCCCTTTAGGTCCAGCGGTTTGGTCTGTGCGTTGTATGTCAGTCAGTGAGTCAGTTAAGGAACTGTTTTATATATATAGATTAAAATTGTATATCAACAACTTTTTATTTAAAATGCCAGGGAAAGTAAACGGATACGGCTCGAATTTCCGTAAAACGGAAAATTATTAGTAAAATATTCAGATTACTTTAATATTTAACTAATACAGGGACATAATGTCAATATATCTATGAAGCTTCTGTATTTCTGATAGTTAATTGTATATTAGACACTTTAAAAAGACCACGTCCAAAACTCACGTTCAAGAAAGAAGTACCACTGATATCTTCGTTGAGAGGGCACACTGGAAAGACTTCAAAGAATATAATATCTTTCTCCGATATTTTTTCTGTATTTCGCTTTGGTCGGCATTGTTGTTTTTCCTCCTTTTGTGTCCAAGTAATTAACTTTTTTTATTTCTTTGAATTAGGAATTGCTTTCCTTAAAGGGTCTTAAATATGTAAATCGTGTACACAGTGTTCACGATCCGTATCAGTAGCCGATCTGGTATGTAATTATCTAACCCATGAGTCGGTAAAAATTATTGTAATTTTGAAATATCTTAAGAAGTATTTGGTAAGCACAGTGTTCACGATACGTATCAGTATCCTTCCTCGCATGTAATCATCTTAAACCTTGAGTCTGTTAAAATGACTGTATTTATAAATATCTTACGAAGTATTCTGAAAGCTTAGTGTTAACGAGCCGTATCAGTATCCTTCCTCGCATGTAATCATCTTAAACCTTGAGTCCGTTAAAATGACTGTATTTATAAATATCTTACGAAGTATTATGTATGCTCCGTGTTCACGAGCCGTATCAGTATCCTTCCTCGCATGTAATCATCTTAAACCTTGAGTCCGTTAAAATGACTGTATTTATAAATATCTTACGAAGTATTATGTAAGCTCCATGTTCACGAGCCGTATCAGTATCCTTCCTCGCATGTAATCATCTTAAACCTTGAGTCCATTAAAATGACTGTATTTATAAATATCTTACGAAGTATTATGTAAGCTCCGTGTTCACGAGCCGTATCAGTATCCTTCCTCGCATGTAATCATCTTAAACCTTGAGTCCGTTAAAATGACTCTATTTATAAATATCTTACGAAGTATTATGTAAGCTCCGTGTTCACGAGCCGTATCAGTATCCTTCCTCGCATATAAACATCTTAAACCTTGAGTCCGTTAAAATGACTGTATTTATAAATATCTTACGAAGTATTCTGAAAGCTTAGTGTTCACGAGCCGTATCAGTATCCTTCCTCGCATGTAATCATCTTAAACCTTGAGTACGTTAAAATGACTGTATTTATAAATATCTTACGAAGTATTATGCATGCTCCGTGTTCACGAGCCGTATCAGTATCCTTCCTCGCATGTAATCATCTTAAACCTTGAGTACGTTAAAATGACTGTATTTATAAATATCTTACGAAGTATTATGTAAGCTCCGTGTTCACGAGCCGTATCAGTATCCTTCCTCGCATGAAATAATCTTAAACCTTGAGTCTTTTAAAATGACTGTAATTTATAAGTATCTTACGAAGTATTCTGTAAGCTCAGTGTTCACGAGCAGTATAAGTATCCTACCTCGTATGTAATTATGGTAATTATTGTGTCTAAACAAGATTGCGATATAGAAGGATCGGTTAAAATGTTTTTGAATTTTGTGATAGATTATTTTGATAATCGTAAACAAACCAGTCGTTTAACAAACTTAGGAGGACATTGGAGGCTTTTTAATGACTTTTCTTACTTAGGTAGATTAAGGGAACATGGTACACCCTCGTTCTTCTTTAATTTTCAATATTTTATTCTGTATACCACATGAGTATAATTAATAATCTTTTCTACTACATTGAAGGTACTTAGAATTCACAAATAAGTATTTTGAGGAGGATCAAGATCAGTATATCAAAAAATTCTTCAAAAATCCTAGAATTTTTCAAAAGGCTCCATGCGCGTTCATTTTCTTCTGATATCTACCAAATTTCTCAGAATTGTTGATTCAAGTTTTTGTCCCAAAACTAAGCATAATTTTTTAAAATCACATTTTTTTTTCAAATTCATAGACCATAAAATAAAGTAAAAATATTTAAAAAACTTTAAAAATAATAATAGAAAGAATATTTAAGACTTTAGATTTATGCAAAAAAAAATCAAATGTACAATTATATTTATATACATATGTTAAAAATATATAAAATTTAAGGATTTAAATTAATATAGAATGCCCATAGAGTCTTTTGAAATACTTTAGCATTTTTGGAAAACATTTTGATATACAGGCATTATTTTGCCAAAATTTCCTTATTTTGAATTCTATTGGTTTTTAATGTAGTAAAAAAGAAAATAAATTATTCTCATTTTGTATGTACAGTTAAAAATTGAAAATTAAAAAATTCGAGTTTGAAGGTCCCTTGTCCCCTTAACCATTAGCTCACGGGGCCCATTTTTCCGATTCCCTCTTTAGAACGGCCATTAAGGGGGTTATATATATATACTTACATACATACATACATACATATATATATATATATATATATTCATTCTTGAATCCGTATTCTTGGGATACATGCTATCCCACCCCGTAAGGAAAATGTTAATGTCTTAACCGCTTCCTCGTTTGACACTAAATACTTTTGAATTTATATCATGAGTGTATGTTCCCTTCTGACTCCACCGTATTTGTTTAATATGTACTACACATGTCACAAGAATCACTGTGACGTTGTGGGGTGCGGACATGTGTGATTGCTAAAGGACTATAACTTTGTCATTTGCAGCTGAAGAAACAACGTCATTATACCTGAAACATCTGTATTTATAATATAACGCCTTCCAAATAAATATATCTTTGGTCCTTCTATGTACATGATGCACAGAATTCAATGGAGCATGAAATAATTTATAATAATTTCGGTATTTCCGGCCAAAATTGTAAGGTAAAAGAAAGATTAGATTAAAGCTAACATACATGCAGGCTTTTCAGACCGAGAAAAAAGTTTAACTGCGGTCTTATCAGACAATAATTGACTGGAAGAGTTTTTACATATAAAAATATTTATGACCGTACCAAAATATAAATTTCGTTCCTACACAAAACTTCTTTCATGTAAGCATTACATTATTGATGCATTTATGTGTAGCAGTTTAAAAATATTGGAAAATATAACAACTTTGTTTCAAACGCTAACAAGTTTATTTACGTAAGGCAAGTTTCGTAATAGATTTAATTTTCAATTAGCGTGGAAAAATTTACACTTTTAGTCAAACAGCAGGGAGAAATCTCAGTAAAATTACATGAATTTTCATAAATTCTCTGAAATTTAAAGGCCGTTTATGGGAAAATATTATACGTTTTACAGACAGATCAATTAGACTATTGGAATACTTTCCTACTCCATTTATAAGATTTTCATACAGAAATGGAAACGGACAGCTTTTGAAGAAAATGAAAACGCCAAGCAAGTTAATTTATAAGAAAACTACCTGAATACCTGTGCTTCGCTACGGACTAATTGAAATTAAATAAAACGGTCAATGTATGCAATTAATGCCATAATATACATACATATATATATATATATATATATAATAAATACAAGGGTCAATGTATGGAATTAATGCCAAAAAAACGAAAAATATATTTATGAAAATATCGTAAGGGATATTTTTATAGACAAAATAATGTAGAAGAAAATATTCAAATTAAATACAGTGATCAATGTCTGCAATTAATTTGTATGTTTAATATCTATAAAACATACTAATTTTAATTAAATTCTTAAAAAACTTCCATTTCAAATAATGTAGTGGTTAAATTTTATCATTTACCGTATTTAAATTTTTTTTCTCAATTTATTTCGTTGTTATGCACGTGACGAAAAATTAATTAAAATTATAATAAAAAAGAAAAGAAACCCCGTGAACAGCATTTAATAAATTCAAAAATAAATATTTAAAATTTCGTCAAAAATCAGAAAATGAAGGTAAAGATCCGAAAAAGATTTTATTTTAAAGCAATTGTTGTGATCTTTTTCGTGATATAAATTTTATAATCCTCTGATTATTGTTTTAGATGCAAACTTTAAATAATGTTACTAAAACAGCTTAAAAATTCAGTTTTAAAAAAATCTAAGAAGAATTTTTCAAAAATCTTTCTTAGTGCTCCCCTACACTATAAGAAGAATCGCCATGCAAAATTTCAGCCCTTTAGGTCTAGCAGTTTGGTCTGTACGTTATGTGTCAGTCAGTCACTCAGTTACGTATATAGATATTAGACACCATTGTCTTTTCAATTCAGGTAAATTAGCTGTAAAAATTTTATATTAAATAAGCTAGGAGCATGTTCATAATTAAGGTTTCATAATTATAAATGTCTCTATTTTATATTTTATGTAGTTTTTTAAATAGCCCTTGAAGTGAGCAGTCGAGATCTTCCTAATTATTATATTTGAAAAAGAAATTGCATCGTACATCACTATTAGTCCAGTGAAATCGTCCAAGGGGGTGCCTGTTTCTGGAAAAAAAATATAGAAGTTTTTTTTCTCATTCTATATTTTTTTCGAGTTCCTGAATCCGAATTTCAACTTTTCGACTTTCCACGGATAAGGCTTCAAAAAGAAAATCGCAGAAAACCTAAAAATTTTACACCTTTTATCAGTTTTTGTCAAAAAGTCATAAAACTACGCACTTTTCGATGTAGACCACTCCAAACAAAAATAAAATACATTAAATTTCCTACAAATAGAACCCCTCAAATGTATATTTTGGTTGAACGGTTTGGCCGCAAGAGCGTGCTGAAAAAAGACATAATTTCCTACGTTTAGGAAAACCCAGTTTTCTCGTTATTTTTTCGCTTGTAACTCAAAAACTATGCTTGTAATTACAAAAAAAAGCTTGGATTCTACTAAAACTACATTAAATTCCCTACAAATTGCACACATTAGTCACTTTTCCTGGCCAAAATACCGTTTGACTGGACCACTATATGCAGGAGAATAATACAAAAATTTACATATAATGACAAAAGATCTTAAACAGACTGCACAGATCACTGGCTCTTTAGATAGTGTTTGCTTTTTCGTTCGACGATATTTGTGAACGCTGACACCTGATATCAGTGACACTTTTTTTTTTTTGCTTTTTAGTCTTAAATTAACCACAAATATAACAAAAACGCACTTAGGACTACAGCTAAATGTAATCCCTCCTTAGAACCGCACTCGGCATGTTTATATACCCTTGGCGACATTCTGGATTGTTCTAGTAATGGAAACTTCCGGAACTTCATAACCAAGCAGATTAGGTGAAACTGAGTTGGTTCTCCGAATAGGACACCTAAAAATTCGCCAAATATCATCAAATTTGTCGCCAAGCTTAACTCTTGAAAATATCGCTAAAGGGCCTCCTGTCTAAATCTAATGTATAGGGTTAATACGATTAAATAAGCAATGGTTAATACAAAATAAACATAAATTGAGAATGAACGAAGGACATTTACAAATGTATTGAAATATTTACAGCTAAACACATCAGTATATAAATTAATCGATACAGAAAAATCAAATACATTAATACACCAGAGCAAATATTAAAATTAAAATTGCTTTGAAATCTTAAATTGACTTAATTACGATTAAAATGGCTTAAAACGAAATTATAGCTTTTCCTAAGATAAACGATAAAATATATCAGAATTTTATACATAGGTGAAAAAAAACTCATTCAGTTAGCATGAAACGCATTTCATAATTGCATACATTGTATAAAATAATATAACCAAACATTTCAAACACATTCTTGAATATTTCATACACATGTATCATACAGAAAAAAAGGTAACATATTTTTAAAGAAAGTCCTTTTACAATTTACATTTTATACATTCCTTTAAATCACCGGTTTCCATTTCTGCGACAATGGAGGATGATCTGTTCCTTTTCATCTCCCGAAATGTATCATCTAAGTTGAAACTACACTTTTACGATTCCCATCTCCCGATAAATACAGAAGCTCTATAAGGCTGCGGTCAATACTGCCCATTCACCTTATATTCTCGTTTGATTTAATGCACTTTACGAGCAGATGCGTGTGACACGTGCCCAATAAATCTCGCTTCTGAATGCCGGTATATCGGCGAATGGAGTGCCCTAAATCCTTTTTTAAATCATTCCTGCTTTGTGCCACAAGTTTCAGAGAGGATGTGGTAATTTCATTACTATACGTTTTCATACACGTAGATGTTTAAATGGTAGAAAATGACAAGTCAGACTAAGCTTGCACTTTTTCTTATTAAAAATATATATGTTTAACTAACACACACACACACACACCCACACAGATATATATATATATATATATATATATATATATATATATATATATATATATATATATACAATATTGCAACAATATTTCACATTCACTTTATAGTTCGTTCTATTTAATGAACTTTACCAGCACAGGCATGTGACATGCCCGCAATAAATCTCCATTTTCGATGTCAGTATATCGGAACATAGAGTGCTTAAAATTTTTCCTGAAATCGATTCTGATTTATATAAGAGGCTTGAAATAGGACGCAGTAATAAGAATATTGAACGTTTTCATACATATGTACACTGGTAGTATTCCAAAATGCAACATCAAGAAGGACTAGATATATCAAAGCCAAATTTATTCCAGAGATTACAGATAGTATCAATGATAATTGATTGGAAATATGTACTACCTACGTTGAAGTGAAGAAGACGAGAAAATCATTAATGAGTATTGCCTCCTCATTAATGAGTAATCCTCCTCTGTCAATAACTACGCGACAAGCCGCAGTAATGACTGAAAGCGGTTTTGAATGTGGTGTTGGGGAATGGCAGTCCATGCTGCCTCAACGCGCGGCCAAAGTTCATCTATTGTACCCGCGGGTGCGGCATGCTAGAGTAGGAAAGTGCTATCGTTGACCAGACATGTTCGAGGGGCGATAGATCTGGAGAACAGGCATGCAAGGATAACAATGTGATATTTTGGTGCGAGAGGAAATCTTCAACAGTGTGAACAATGTGTGGTCGTGCACTACCCTGTTGAAACGTGTCCGCAGGCAAGCCCTGAAGGTAAGGAAAGAGATCAGGCTGCAAAACCTCAGCGATATAGCGCCGGCTGGTAAGTGTAGTAGCAATGCGTACTAGAGGGGTACGGGAGTAGAATCCAATACCACCTCACACCATAACACCGGGTACAGGACCAGTATGACGATGCATAATACAAGAGTTGAGCAGCCTCTCTCCACGCTGTCTCGAAACTATAATCCGACTGTCGTGGTGTTGCAGGCAGAAGCGTGATTCGTCCGAAAACACAATGTCACGCCATTCGGAAAACACAATGTCACGCCATTGCAAACACAAACTCCTGTGGTTTAAAGTAAAATGTAAGCGAAACAATGGACGCCTAGCGTACAATCCACTGTGGTGCAAACAACATCGCATTCTTCGTGCGGACACTGATTTTTGTGTTACAGACTGTATTCGTTGTGCTATGGTTGCGATATATATATATATATATATATATATATATATATATATATATGTATATATATGTACAGACTGTTCCTACATTTTTTAGACGATGTATATTGTATTCACAAAACTAAATTACATAAAATTCTTGTGTTTTAAATGTTCTATTTGACATCCCTTATTCTGAACTATCTTTCGACACCGCAATTTCCAGGATAATAATGCCTTTTGTAGTATCAGAAGAGGTATTATATCCCATTCCTCCTGAACCAGTTTCCGGAGTCCTGTAAGGGTTTTGGGGCGACGTTTGGATAATGCAGATTTTAAATGTCCGAAAGCACAAAAATTCATAGGTGATACATCGGGATATTTAGTAGGGATATCAGTGAAGGGTATGGCCTTCATACCAGTTTTTTGTTCCATTTCTTTTAGGAAATTTACAGTGGATTTTGATGTGTGACTGCTAGCTTTGACCTGATGGAGTCTCACAGATTGATGGCCCTGTGGGTAAAGCGATGGTATTTCATTCAGAAAAATTGGGGATAAAATATGTTTCTGATAGTATTTGGAAATAATCTTGACATTTTTTTCCAATCTCTTTATTTTTAACTTGTCATTAGATGAAAAACCAGCAACAATCATGAATCCCTTAGAAAAACTTTCTTTCGATTCTTCTTTCGATTCTTTCTTTCGAAACTTTCTTTCGATTTGAAACATGTACTTAAATTTTTTCTCCCCTTTCATGATAATAAATGGCTCTTTTTTTGTAGCAATCATTTAAATACACCCATTATTCATCTATTGTGACAATTGTTTTCCATTTTTCTTTGGATAAGTGTTTCTCATATAGAATTCTACAGCGTGTCCTGCGTTCAGCGATATGATTTGGAAGAACACGATGCACACTGCGTTTTTTAGCTTTCTTAAGATTTAAATCAACGTTTATCATTTTGTTTACAGTGGACACCGAGCATTTTAATGATTTTGCAACTGTCCTTTGACTAGGGGGATTTTCATTTAACATTAAACAATGTACCTTTGCAATAGTCGAAGATGTCCGCTTTTTCCTTGGATACTTGTTTGGAATTTTTGTCCCACTTGAGGCTCCAATTTGACGTTTTTTTTTTTCCTTTCTTGTTGATGATATTACCTATCGACGCTTTAGATATCACAAAACTATGACTCTCACATCGTTTTGGGATAACGGAGTATGCATATTTCTCTTCGGAAAGAGCATAAATGTAGCCTTCAAACCACATCTTTGTTAAAAACGCCATTTTGAATAAAAACAAAATTTTCAAGCCGCAGACGATAATTTTGACTTTTAAAAACATAGTACAATTGCAATTATTTCTTTTGCAGCAAACGATTTTTTATTACATCTTGCCAAAATCGTTTGAAAATGCGCGAACCGCCTCTGTATATATGCGTGAAGTAACCACTTGTGTTTGATTATGTATATATATATATATATATATATATATATATATATATATATATGACTTGTGTATATATATATATATATATATATATATATATATATATATATATATATATATATATATATATATAATATATATATATATATATATATATATATATATATATATTTAAGACTTCATAACATTATAATAGAAATATGTATGCACACGATTAGCATTAAAATTAGTACGTCCTCTTTCATACTTGTGATTTGACGCAGGATTGATTTAAAGAAGGATTTTAAACCCTCTGTTGCGGAATGCGGCATTACCCCTGAATTCCGTTCTGCGCAAGCACGCACGGAAGAAGTGAAGTGAAGAAGAGCAACTGTAACTTAGATGTTCTTCAGTTTAGTTTAGTTTTATGTAATGTTCGCGCGTCGTGTCTAATAGCCTGTCATGTTTTCGTGTTTATTTGTTAAAACTAATGTGTAAATTAATGTTTTTAATAATAGATGTCATAAATTAGCCAAAGGTCGTCGTGTTTCTTTGATTCGTGTGTCTCAACTTTTATTTAAATGAGGAAACAACAAACCCGGACCATCAAGATGTTCAGGTAAGATAAGTCTTCTTACCTAACTGTTAATGACGAAGATTTTTGAAGTTCAAATATTGCTCGGGACACAATATTTACTGGCATCCCTACCGGGATATTGAGTTGTTTTGAAATTGTTAATAATAGAACTGTTATTAGAATTACTGTTTAAGAATTATGGATCAGTTAAAAAAGTTGAGAACACCTATTCGATGTGCATTTACACGCATAGCTACTTTACTTGAGAGCAATTTAAACGCCGAAGATAAAAATATTGAGGAAATTGAAATTTTATATGCTCAGTTAGAGAGTAAATGGGACGATCTTAGTTTTAAAGAAAACGAAATTAAAGATCTTATTTTGAAAGATGAAAATTGTTCTCAGGAAATGTTTGATAAAGAATATGAAGGTTTTAGTATGTACGAAGAAAAATTTGTTAGGTTAAAAACAAAGGTTCAAAAAGCTTTGAAGAATGTTAAAATCGAAAGTGACTCTCAACTAATTGAACAGCCTAAGAAACGGAAGTTTAAACTTCCAAACATAGAATTTAAGTTATTCGGAGGGGAACTTAAAGAATGGTTGCCATTTTGGGCACAATTTGAAAAAATACATAACGATGAAGAAATCCCTAACGAAGACAAATATCAATACTTGTTGCAGGCCACGCTAAAGGGCTCAAGAGCGCGCGTAATTGTTGAATCTTATCCCGCAACGGGTGATAGTTATGAAAATGTTATTGATTGTTTAAAGGCCCGATTTTCGCGAAAAGATGTACTAATAGAGTTGTACATCAGGGAAGTTCTTTCTCTAATGATGAACAACGTGATGGGGAAAGGTACTAAAACACCTCTATTTAAATTGTACGATAAGATTGAAACATACTTGAGATCGTTGAATATGTTGGGTGTTTCTAGCGAAAATTATTCTTCAATTTTGTACCCATTAATTGAATCTTGTCTGCCCGTCGACATATTAAGAATTTGGGAAAGAAATTTAACTTCGATATCCTTGACATCTAATTCGAAAGACGAAAATGTTAATAAATTAGATACTCTGATGAAATTTTTACGCCACGAAATCGAAAGCGATGAGAAAGTCAGATTAGCGCGCAGCGGATTTAACCTTGATTCAGAAAACGTAAACAAATGTACTTCGGCCGCGTCAGCTAAGAGGGAAAGAATTTTACCGACAGCTGCAGAATTGTTTAATTCTTCGGAAACGAAAAGAGAAGTCTGCGTGTTTTGTAATCGAGTTGGTCATTCGGGTAATGTTTGTAGATATGCTGATAATTTATCTTATGAAGAGAAAAAACAAATTTTAATGAAAAATAATGCATGTTTTAGGTGTCTTGCAAAAAACCATGTTTTTCGTTTATGTAAAGCGAAAGTTCCACCTTGCGAGTTCTGTGGTGGTAAATCTCATTTTAAAGTTATGTGTACCAGAAAATTCAGTCAGGAATGCTCGAGCAAACCGCAACGTGTTGAAAGAGTAGAAACTGAAGATAGGAAGGACTCAGCTCTGTCCAATAAAACATCTACGCGTAAAGTTCTTTTGCAAACACTTATTGTTCGTTTGAGGGGTGAGAATAAAACGAAATATATAAGAGTGTTAATTGATTCTGGCAGTAGTAAATCCTACTTATCAAATTTCGCGATATCGGAAATGGGATATAAATGCATTGCTGAAGAAAATTTGACTCACAGTTTATTCGGCGGCTTAGAAACTACAGAAACACACCAGAGATATTTGATTCGTCTAAGTGACTTTTCGGATAGATACAGATGTAATTGCGAGGTGTTAAACCAAGAAAAAATATGTTCCAAAATTCCAAAAATTCCACGGGGGAAATTTATCAGTGAAATTAAGAAGCAAAAAATTTTTCTGTCTGACTTGAATGATGAGGTAGATTTGTTATACCAGTTTTCTCCTGAAGAAATTCATGGGCTAATTGGGGCAGATGTTGTAGGTAAATTGTATACTGGGAACATAAAACAGTTACAATCTGGCCTAGTTTTGATGGAAACGCGCCTGGGATGGACAATAATGGGTAAAACAAATACAGACGAATCTTCAGACAGCACGAATAGTGTTATGTCGCTACATGTAAACGATGCAAAGATTTCAGATCTATGGCGGCTTGACACACTTGGAATTTTAGATCCTGGAAACAAAGGAAATCGACAAGAGCTGGAGATGGCAGCCGAAGAACATTTTAACAGAAGTGTGAAAATTGATGATGATGGAAGGTACGTTGTAAGTCTCCCGTGGATAGAAGGCCACCCTCCTTTATCCGCTTGCAGAAATGTTGCAGAACGAAGGCTGAAGAGCTGTGTCGATTCATTGAAGAGGAGTGGAAACTTAGAAGCATACGAAGAAGTGTTCAGAGAGTGGCTTCAAGAGGAAGTCATTGAAGAAGTCAAGAACTCCTCTACCGATGAAAGTGAACATTACTTACCTCACCGGGCCGTAGTTAAAGAAAATTCTACCACAAGAGTGCGACCCGTCTTCGACGGATCAGCAAGAGAAAAGAATTCACCCTCTATAAACGATTGTTTGGAAAAGGGACCAAACACTGTTGAGCTCATTCCTGCCATCATGAATAGATTTAGATTTAAAAAAATAGGCGTTGTTGCCGACATTCGCAGAGCATTCCTGCAGATTAGACTGAGTGAAGTAGATAAACCTTATCTGAAATTCTTATGGTGGGAGGGAGGTGATCCGGCCAAACCTAAAATTTTCCAGCATCGGCGAGTTGTTTTTGGGCTTTCTTGCTCTCCTTATCTATTGGGAGCAACCATTCGATTTCATTTGCAGAATGTTCCTCAAAAGTTTGAAAAAACTGCAGCCCAGTTGTTAGAATCATTTTACGTGGATAACTGTGTGACCAGTGTAGATGACCCCGAAGAGCTTGAGAAATTTATCGAGGAATCTAAAACAGTTCTTAGCACTGCCAAATTTGAGCTTAGAGGTTGGGAGCACAGTAATAAAGACTTTGATGCTATTTCGTCAGAAAACGAAAAGAATATTCCTGTTCTGGGACTTAAGTGGAATTTAAAAAAGGATTCTTTGACGGTAGATTTACGAGATTACGCTGAAGACGATGCGCCCGTGACAAAAAGGAAAATTCTGTCAGCTGTGCACAAGATTTTTGACCCACTAGGCTTCACTTGCCCTATTACATTGGGGCCAAAGATTCTCCTACAAGAGTGCTGGAAATTGAAAGTGTCGTGGGATGCGGAACTTCCCACCTTCATTGTCAAAAAATTTGAAAGGTGGAGAAAAGATATATCTAAATTGAAAGAAGTAGAAATTCCGCGATGTCTTATACCCGTTTCTGAAGTACCGAGAAGTTTGACGTTGCATGTGTTCTGCGATGCAAGCAAAGTAGCATATGCTACTTGTGTTTTTTTGAGATGCGAAACTGAAAATTCAACGACCTGTCAACTTGTTCAGGCAAGATGCAGAGTTGCTCCAATGAAGTCTCTATCCATTCCAAGATTGGAACTACTTGCCTGCAGTATCGGCGCTAGATTAGCTCAGAGTGTGAGTAATGATCTAAAATTGGAGAATGTACCGAAATTTTTCTGGTCTGACTCGGCAAATGCTTTGTATTGGATCAAAGGAACTGAAAATTGGGCTCCCTTTGTTTATAACAGAGTGCATGAAATTCGTTCTCTAACCAACCCTGAAGATTGGCATCACGTGCCAGGGCATTTGAATGCCGCAGATCTTCCATCTCGTGGATGTAGTGTTGAATCTTTGACTCAGACGAGATGGTGGGAGGGTGTGGACTGGTTAGCAAGACCACCGGGGGAATGGCCGAAATCAATCGCAGTCCCCGATTTCACTGTAATCAATTCGGAAAAGAGGAAAACTGTCATTAGCGCAGCTAATCATGCAGAAGCATCTGGGGAAAAATATTATGACCGATTCTCCTCGTACGATAAGCTTCTTAGAGTTACTGCATGGATATATCGATTTTTCACAAATTGTAAAGTTGAAAAGTGTAACCGAATTTTTGGCGACTTAACACTCGAAGAGATAAGTAGAGCAGAAGTCACAGTGTTGAAAATTGTACAGAACGAATCATTTTCAGGAACTGATGATAAACACTTAAAAGCGCTTCAGTGTTGTGTAGATTCAAATGGAATTTTGAAAGTAAAGACCCGAATCTTAATGAGAAAAGATACAAAAAATTTCAGATATCCGACAATATTGCCTTCGCGTCATCCAGTTGTAGAAAAAATTATTCAGACCAGACATGCTAAATTAAATCACGCTGGTGTTCAAATTCTGATGAGTGACTTAAGAGAAAATTTTTGGATTCTTAAATATCGGAAAGCCGTAAGAAATGTAATTAGAACATGTGTACGATGTAAACGATTTAACTCGCGCCCTAAACCGACAGTCGAAGCACCCCTCCCAGAAGATCGCGTAAAGGAAGCGGCGGTGTTCGAAGTCGTCGGAATAGATTACGCTGTCCCATTAATTCTAAGAAATGGTCAGAAAGCCTGGATAGTTATTTACACATGTGCTGTTTTCAGAGCTATTCATTTAGAAGTAGCAACTGCCTTAACGACGGACAATTTTTTACAAACATTTCGGAGATTTATTCCCGAAGAGGTAGACCAGCTATTGTCTATTGTGATAATGGAACTAACTTTACAGGTGCAGATAATTTGTTGAAACGAATCGATTGGAATATTATTTCCCAGTACAGTACAAGCCGAAAAATTGACTGGAAGTTCATTCCCCCATCTGCTCTATGGTGGGGTGGATGGTGGGAACGTCTTGTTGGTATGATCAAAGGAATACTACGAAAAGTTTTAGGACGGTCGTCCCTGAATTTAGAAGAAATGACAACCATCCTCTGTGACACCGAGATCATTATAAATAGCCGTCCAATAACTTATGTTTCTGATGATGTGAATGATCTCACCCCTCTCACACCTTCCATGTTTTTACAGGAACTCAAAGAATCTCAAACTCCTGATTTAGACAGTTTAGATTCATTGTCTCTCAATAAAAGACTCACTTACAGACAAAGAATTAGAGAAGATCTACGTAAAAGATTCCGAATAGAATATTTAGGACATTTAAGACAATCATCTAAGAATGCTAAAAATAACAAACGAATCCAAATCGGAGATGTAGTTTTAGTTTCTAGCGACAACACCAAGAGATTAGATTGGCCTATGGCCAGAGTTACAGACGTTTATCCTTCAAAAGATGGTTATATCCGGCTTGTTAAAGTTAAAATGAAAAATGGCGAGTTTCTTCGTCCAGTGCTTCGACTGATACCTTTAGAAGTTACTGAAGAAGAAGTGCAGACCGATCTTGCTCCGGTCACTGACTCGTTTCCTGCAGATAAGACAATTGACAATGGGACTCATCAAGGTGATGTAGACTGTTCAGCACCCGATCACGGACTTAGACGATCTCGATACGGACGATTATTGAAACCTACAATTAGGGTTTGAGTTTCTCTGGTTCGAAACTCAAAGGTGGGAGTATGTTGCGGAATGCGGCATTACCCCTGAATTCCGTTCTGCGCAAGCACGCACGGAAGAAGTGAAGTGAAGAAGAGCAACTGTAACTTAGATGTTCTTCAGTTTAGTTTAGTTTTATGTAATGTTCGCGCGTCGTGTCTAATAGCCTGTCATGTTTTCGTGTTTATTTGTTAAAACTAATGTGTAAATTAATGTTTTTAATAATAGATGTCATAAATTAGCCAAAGGTCGTCGTGTTTCTTTGATTCGTGTGTCTCAACTTTTATTTAAATGAGGAAACAACAAACCCGGACCATCAAGATGTTCAGGTAAGATAAGTCTTCTTACCTAACTGTTAATGACGAAGATTTTTGAAGTTTAAATATTGCTCGGGACACAATACCCTCCATATGCCAATATAGCGGCATTCAGAAGCTAGATATATTGAGCCCATGTTACACACATCTGCTCGTAAATTGCATTAAATCAAAACCTGAATATAAGGTGAATGGGCAGCATTGACCGCAGTCGTATGGAGCCGGAGTCATATGGAGTCGTATTTATCAGGAGATGGAGATCGTAAAACTGTAGTTTAAACTTTGATGATACATTTCATGAGATGAGGTGAAAAGGAATGCAGCATCCACCAATGACACTCAAATGAAACTTGCGTTAGAAAATGATGTAAAATGATGTAAAAAATACACGGGAAATTATATATATATATATATATATATATATATATATATATATATATATATATATATGTATACAGTGGGTGATCGGTTTACGCTCATAATCCGTTCCAAGACTAGGTTCTTAAACCGAAATGTTCGTTAACCGATCATCGATGTACCGTAGATTTTATGGGACTTCGATTAATTCATCCTGGAGGCCCTAAATTTAAATTAAAAGATATATATATATATATATATATATATATATATATATATATATATATATATATATATATATATATATATATATATTTATAATTTCTTAGTAAGTTTATTTCTGACCAAAATAATACAATCTTGCACATTAATTAATCATTTTTTTAATGGGTCGATAAAGAACCTGTCCAATGTCGATTGCTTTTCTCTCTACTTCAGAATTTTCTGGAAGTGATTAATAGCGTTGTCGTTGTAGAGATCCCCAACCCTACTGACATCGGCTTGGTTTGGGTGCCATTCTAAGACCTTTGCTCTGACATCCTCCCACTTCTTTAAAAGTTCTTTAACAGCAAATTGGTCCTCTTTTGTCTTCCTTTTTTTCTGAAGGAGATGCATTTCGCTGGTGTTCTTCATTCAAGATTTCTTGGAGTTCTTCTGTCGTTAGCTCATCTTCATGTTCCATTATGAGCTCTTCAAAGTCATCCTTGTTCACCTCTAATTCCAGATCTTTCGCAATTGTCACAATTTCATTCATAATTTCAGGGGCATTATCTCCGTCTCCCTGAACACAAGATGGGCGCAGTTTTCGCCAAGCAGAAATCAACTGTCTTTGAGTGAGTTCTGACCACGCCTTTTGAATGAGTCGGATAGCTACAAGAATGTCAAATTTTTCTTTTCAAAACGTGTTTAATGTCATTGTTGAGGACAATTGGCATGCTTCGAAACACCGACGAAACAGCGCGAGAGTGTACGATTTCTTGAAACCCGCAATAACCTACTGATCCATTGGCTGAATCAACGAAGTCGTAATCGGAGGTAGAAACTGAACTGTCAGCCAGGGAAAGTCTATCAGCAAATTATCTTCAAGGTCCTTTGGGTTTCCTGGTACATTGTACAATAGCAGCAGTGCTTTCAATGGTAAGTCATTGGTCTCAAGGTAGTCCTTGAAACTGGGAGAACAAACTTCAAACAGCCATTCTTTGAAAAGAGCCTGCGTGACCCATGCCCTCTGATTTGATCTCCACATCACTAGCAGTCTTTTCTAGATTAGGAATTTTTTTTTAATGCTCTAGGATTCTCAGAGTGATAAACGAAAAGTGGTTTAAGCTTCATATCACCACTAGCGTTAGCTCCCAAAAGTAACGTCAATCGGTCTTTCATGGGTTTATGCCCAGGGAAACTTTTCTCATCTTTTGTAATGTAGGTACGGTTCGGCATGCGCTTCCAAAACAAACCTGTTTCATCACAATTGAAAATTTGTGGTGGACAATACCCTTCTTTTTCAACGAATTCTTGAAATTTGAGACAGAACTTCTCAGCTTCTTCTTTATCTGCACTAGCAGACTCACCATGCATTACCACGTGTTTAATGCCAGATCTCCTTTTAAACTTTGCAAACCAGCCAGTGGTAGCCTTGAATTCTAACTTCTCGGATGACGAACCTGGAGTTTATTCCTTGAACTTCTCAAAAATTTCTCTAGCCTTCTCTTGAATGATGTCCATAATAGTTACATCTCTTTTCATTTCCCTTTCGTTTATCCAAACTAAAAGCAACCTCTCCATTTTTTCATGGATCGCACTTCTTTGCTTCTGAGATGTGATTTTTGTTACTCCTTTAGCTGCTTGAGTCCTCTTGTTGATATCTTTCTTAGCTAAGATTGTGCCTACTGTAGACCTGTTCAAGCCATATTGCCAAGCAACATCAAATATCTTCTGCCCACTCTCCACGTTGGCTATAATCTCTTGCTTGGTTTTTATGGTGAGCTCAGTTCTGGACACTCCACTTTTTTAGGCCTCATAATATTGCCAGATTTTCTAGTATTTTTATTTTTATTTATTTTATAAGGGGTTCAAAAAGCACATATACAAAAATTCAGAAGGGCAGAAACCAACTAGCGTACATAAAGGTTCCGTGTACAATTCACAAAGTCTCTGCGCAAACTACGCAGTATGTGACCGTGTCGTGTGCTCCGAGATCCGACGAGAGGTTGTGACGAAATGTATGACGTAGCGAGCAGCGCCCCCACCGTTTTTAGAATTCGACTAGATGGAACTTCTCCATGTACTAAAAAAAGCATGGCTCTTAGATTAGTGGCAATTTGTAGACCCCCTTTAAGGGTTGTACATACATGTAAAATAAATGTTTATAACTAAAATTGTATCGTTTGTAGACCTCTTGTTTAGAATTATTAGATAAACTCACTGAACCAACCCTTGGTTGATCTTGGACTACTAGAAACTTTTTCGACCTTTTGTCATGGAGGTGTTCGGTAGAATTTGTTTTAGTTCGTTATCCGAACATATGTTCGCTGTCGAACACAAAAATCTTTCGTGAAAGTGTTCGTTATCCGAATTGTTCGCAAACCGATCACCCACTGTAGATATATAATATATATATATATATATATATATATATATATATATATATATATATATATATATATATATATATATATATATATATATATATATATATATTATATATATATATATATATATATATATATATATATATATATTATATATATATATATATATATATATATATATATATATATATATATATATATATATATAATATATATATATATTATATATATATATATATATATATATATATATATATATATATATATATATATATATATATATATATATATATATATATATATATATTATAATTTCCCGTGTATTTGTTACATCATTTGACATCATTCTCTATCGCGAGTTTCCATTTCAGTGTCATTGGTGGATGCTGCGTAACTTTTCATCTCATGTCATGAAATGTATCATCAAAGTTTAAACTACAGTATATTATATATATATATATATATATATATATATATATATATATATATATATATATATATATATATATATATATATATATATATATATATATATATATATATATATATATATATATATATATATATATATATATATATGAGTGTGTGTGTGTGTGTGTGTGTGTGTGTGTGTGTGTGTGTAAATAAATTAAGTAATTTTGAAAGCTACCTCTTTGACGGCATGGTTGTTTTTAAAGAGATAAAGGGTACACTAATGTGCAATAGTTTTTCCAGCTCCTTTGGAAACGTTTTCATACATTCTTACGAAACTATTTTTTTTACCTTCAGTAATATTTCTGGCTTTAGGTAAATCGATCACCTAATAATTTTTAACTTTAACCATTTGGAATTCCTAAATAAATCTACCCGAAAGAATTAACTTAATATAAAACTAATTTAGATAATCATTATGCAGATTATTTCGATATAAAAATTAAAATTCAACATAGCGGAATCGGGATGTATGATAAAAGGTTAGATTACAGCTTTTAGGTCATTACTTTACCATAGCAATTTAAACTATAAAATTTATTATAATATCTTTCAATAATAACTATATACAATAAATATACCTTTACAATAAGAGTGATGATTTTTTGAAGGCGTGTAATAATTTCGAGGAAAAGCTTCGGCAGAATAATTTCTCTAAAATTTTGATAATCTAAAATTATTAAAACATGGTATTTAGACTCGGCTGTATAATAAACACAATTAAGTTAGGGTTTTCTGGTTTCGCATTTTCTTTCAATATGCATTTCTTTGCATTTCAATTGGGTGTGGGGCAGTAGTTATACTGCGGTGCTGAAATTCTTAAGGTTAAATTGCTGACCCTTCGTTACAACCGTCACTTTACAATTTATCGGAGTAGGATGAGTGTTCTATTGTATTTATGTTCCATTCATTAGTGTTCATTTTAGGATTGCATTTTCTATATATTTCACTATCTGTTTCCATGTGGGGATCTCGAGGCCTTGGGATGTCTTTTGGCTATACCTGAATTCTATTCAGAATGCTCCTCGTTCAGGTAACTGATTCGATTAGGCCTCCTGATGAAGAGACCTGTAGGTTGCCTCGTTATATGGTTTAGTTTTTGTATGTTCTATTACTGCTACAGAATCTTGCATTTATGGTGCGTTTAGCTCTAAGAGCGTTTATTTCGTTTGGCAGTCAATATCTTCTTCCTGTTTTGTACTATCTTATTTTTGTGTTGAATTATTTAGATTTCACTAGTTATAGTTATGTGTTATTTCAGTATGGTAATTTGTTGCAAATGCGCAATCTTTTATTGAGAAGTTTTAAAATAATTTAACGTTAAGTGCAGATTTTCTAGTAATTTCGATCGGTTGCCTGAATCTTCTTTCTGTACTTATTTATACTATCTTATATTTCTATTGAATTATTTATAATGTACTAGGTTATACCGGGTATCCGAATAGTATGGCTACACTTTAAAAAACGAATTAAAAATAAACAAACAAATTTTCACTTACGGTTTTTTATGTTCCATAAGGAAAAGATTAAAGTTTCTGTTCAATGAAATGTAAACTAGATGGCGCTACATCCACGTTTTGGAACATTCTGCATGCCGTACTGGAGGAAGCTAAAGAAAAGGAACCGTAAAGTAAACGTGTGGTGTGGTTTACTGAACGATCGAATTATTAGGCTTTTTTTCTTTACCGAAGAAACTGTCCGCTCTGACAATTACCTTGATATGCTTGAAATTTTCCCCTTTCCTGAAGTAGAGGACTTGCAACCCAATATCATTTTCCAGCAGGATGGAGCACCACCACAGTGGAGTTTGGAAGTGCGACATGTTTTAGATAAAAAAGTTCCCCGGATTATGGATGGGAAGAGGAGGTCCAATACCGTGGCCATCTAGAACTCCAGACATAACACCTTTGGACTTCTTCTTATGGGGATACATGAGGAACATTGTTTACCAATCTCCAATTTGTGACACTCGTGAACTGAAAAGGTGAATTACAGCGGCCATTCCTGAGTGTTGATCCTGCAATTCTTCATAGAACATGGTGAGAAATCTCCTATAGACCTATTGTGTTGCGCTCGACTAATGGTGCGCACATTGAAATCGTGGTATAAAACAATCGTGGTATAAAGCAATCGTGGAATAAAACATTGCAAAAAAAACTTTGATATTTTTCTTTATGGAACATAAAAACCTGTAAGTGAAAATATTTGTTTGTTTATTTTTAATTCATTTTTGAAAGTGTAGCCATACTTTTCGGATACCCGGTATTTTTCACTGTATATACAATGTAGCATGCACACTTTCTTATTTAATCGATTTGTTTTATATGAAAATAATGTACATCCAAGCATTCCGTTTACTTTTAGAAGTTTAATTTAAAGAGAATTCACGAAAGATAGCTTTAGACCATGAAATTTCATTTCAAATATTGCACTTCAGAACACTGCTGGTGAGTTCATTAATAAATAATATTTTTTTTAAAACCACACTCCTAAAGTTATCAAGACGAAAGATATAGTTATAGAGTTTCAGCCCTTTAGATTAATTTTTAAACATTTGGTTACGTTTCAGATAAATTGAAACACTAATTAATAGTGCGTGGTTAAAGTATTCCGAAAGAATATCCGACGTGGCTTCCCTAGTGGCTTATTTTATTAAAACTCGGAAACAATTATTTAATACTCACAGTCATGTCAATTATTTTTTCATATTGCGTACTTGCTATATATTTTGTAAGTTGTTCTCAATAAAATTTTTTCTACTGAATTTCATGGAATTTCATAATTCTCTTGGTTGAGGAAAGTAATTATTAAACATAAAAATGTTTTAAAATTAACACGGTGTTTCTTAAAATATAATTTTGCTGTTTATAGGAAATACAAATGCCAATACACACACACACACACACACACATATATATATATATATATATATATATATATATATATCTGTGAGATTTGATGAGAAACCTCTGGGCGCCTACATCCCTGGCCGACACGCGTCGCCAGAGGAGAAACACCAGTGACGTAGATGATGACATCATGCGTTGCCAAACGCGAGAAGACAACCTAGATTAGAATCGAAGAGGAGCCCTCGACTGTTGGCGTGGAAATGATGATGTTAACGAAGTGTTATGTTCTTTAAATGTTTACGTGTAATTGTCCTCAATGTCTTATTAAACGCGCGTTTGTCAAGTTCGACTCTTCCTTGGAAGTTTCAAGCAGTGGGGTTCTTTACATATATACATACATATATATATATATATATATATATATATATATATATATATATATATATATATATATATATATATATATATATATAACCTGTATAACCTCTTCATAAAACCTCTTTCATACTTTTCTTTTCATGTTATTTGTTCCTGGCTGCAAGTAGCTTTAGGGCTATTACTGGTATTCTCTTTCATCTATTTCTTATATATATATATATATATATATATATATATATATATATATATATATATATATATATATATATATATATATATATATATATATATATATATATATATATATATATATATATATATATATATATATATATAGATAGATAGATAGATAGATAGATAGATAGATAGAGTCTCATATTAACGGTATCCTACGCTTCCACTGGAAAATTCAACTTTTGAAAGATCGTTCACTACTGATCAGTTTACCGTGTTATCTCTTACAATAAAAAGTTTTAGGAGAAAGTTGAAAATTTTAAACATTTTATCAATTATAAAGAAATATAATTTGAAATGATGAATACATTTTTCCATTGTGGAAATGTTAATTGAAGAATGAAATCTAAGTCTAAACGTTATGTTAAGAAATTACGTTGAATGGATATCATAAAAATGCATGAGAAACAGAAAAGATAGTAATCCACAAATTACGCTTCCCAGATCTTCAGTCCATAAGCAACTGTTTAGCCTGAAGACCAGAAGCTGTGTCAGCAATACCTGCAAACTCAGCCGAGGGTTGATTTCCTCTGTTCGGTGATATTTCATATGGGCATGGGCGCCGGACGGACAGTACAGATCTGCAGGCCAATTTGGGCAACCCGTGGCCCTGAAAGAGATAGTAAACATATTATATGAAGGAAGGAAAAACTTGACATTTTTCAATTATAATTATTCTTAAAGAACATCATTAAGACATTTAATTTACTCGCGTGAACTGTTAAATTAAATATGAATAAATCTGAACTGTTCATTTTTTGAAAATATTTGTTCATAAATTGTTAATTCTACTTCATATTATCAATATTTTCAAAGTTGTAGTTCACTTTTTAGAACCGAATTCTTTTATAATCAAATGGAAAAAAATATATAGATTTTTATTTTGCAATGCCTGGTTAACTTACTCTTGGATATGGAGATAAATATTTTTTATTGGAAAATTCATTATATGAGGTGATACTGATTATATATATTAATCGTATTAATAATAATTGTAATAAAAACATATCAGTAGCAAAGGATCTCTATTACAAAATTCAGTTCTGTTCTGTAATGTTAAAATTTCAATGGCAATTAGAGACTTGAGTTTGGTGTTGTTTTCCATAACATATATATGAATGATTTCAGTCATAATTCTAGCAACTCCTATAAATAACATATATTGAATGATGTACTTTTTATAAAATAATTAGGCATTTAATGTATTTTGTTAAGGGAACGGTGGAAATTAAAATTTACTTTTTTTTACTTTTCACCATAGAGATGCGAAATTTTGTACATATACACATTTCACTATAAATAAATAGAATACCTTAAAAGAAATTTCCAATCTCATTATAATTTTAAGATTTTTTTAAAAAATTTAAATTTATAAACAAAATATTTAAATGCTCCTTGCTACTTAATTTTTGAGATATTTCCTTGATTTTGCCTTTTAATCTCTTTAAACTGTATAACAAAAAAATCTTGGTATCAATTATTTAATCCCTTGAATAGTTAATTTTTGAGAGATTATTGTCTGAATTTCATCCCGATTTTCATCAAAACTTTGCCTTTTGAAAAGTTATAAATCAAATTTTATTACCTTAATGACGTCGAATTGTAAAATGCATACCCAGTTTTTTTTTGTAAACAGCATCAGGATTCTTACTTAACAATTTCATGAATTTTGAAGAAAAAATAAGTAGCATGGAGCATGTAAAAAATCTAAAAACCTTGAAAAATCTGTTTTGAGAAAAACAAATTTAAAATTTATTACTTCACTTACCCATTATAAATTACTTTGTAGAAGCTTCATAAATGATTTTTTACTGGAAAAAAATTATTTTGGTACCAATAATCTACAGAAATATATATATATTTTACAATAGCACAATCAGTATTACAATGACGAGATTTGCTCAAATAATGGTTCATCGTTCCCTTAATCGTGTATGTACGTCACATTGAACTAAATTAG
Organism: Dolomedes plantarius; assembly: GCA_907164885.2. Lineage (NCBI taxonomy): Eukaryota > Metazoa > Arthropoda > Arachnida > Araneae > Dolomedidae > Dolomedes > Dolomedes plantarius. Next base: position 106,671,792 of record OU015502.1, read on the forward strand.
TGAACTGATGTTATCGTGAAAATAAAACAACTAGTTAAAAAATTGCATAATTTTTTTAGTTTTACACTTAGTTATATTAAATTTAGAAATCTTAATGTCTTAACTTCTTACAATTCTTTAACTGAGCCTTAAAAAATCCCTTTTTGCAAGTTTAAAAGGAAGTTAAACTATTTGCCAAAATTTTATAGCAAAAAAAAATAATTTAATTGCAGAAAACGGATCTTTTTAAATTTAAATGACTACATTTTAATAATTTTCTAATACTGCGTCCTGAAACGTTAAATTATTTTTATTTTCCTAATAACTGAGAACGATTTAAAAAGATTTAAAGAAACAAGCAGAAGGAATAACTTTTCGAAAATGTTAAGTGAAACTAATGATTATGAGTTTCAGGAGTGTTGGTTTAAAGCGAGTTTATCAATTGTCATAAAAGTATTTCCTATAATGAGTGCAAAGGCTTGTAACGATACTTATTACACGACACCGGATATTGATTAATGAGGTAAAATATTTAGCCATTTTTACAAAAGAGTCATCAAGTAACAAGGAATTTTTCCATTTCGAAACTTCGAGAGAAATTTCTTAAAATTATCAATAGATATGTAATTTGAGCGTCTCCAGTATATTTCCGATCGGAATAACCAACAAAAAAAGCAATAAATAATGGATTTTCTTCACACTTAATTCTAAGAACGGATGTTATTTAAAGGGAATTACTTGAAAGATTAATTTTTTAGACTACCAGTTTTTTTTTAATTGTTTTAAATTGAAATGTTTTATTGAATTTACGAAGTTAAGGCTGTTGTGTACTAACCTTATTGGATTCGCTTACCTCAATGTAAGCCTATGGAGAAAATTTGTCCAAGGATTGTTGACTTGGACCCGTAATAGAGAAAGAAATCTTACACCTTGGGACATTTTTCATGTTTGAAAAATTTAAATAATATTTTAAAATTTTAATTATTCGAGGAAAAAAATATTTCAAGTAGTCTGTAGAGTATTAAGCTCAGTTCTACCCAGACTTGGGTGTATATAATTTGAAGTGGCACTCTAAATGAATTTGATACAAACACAGTTTATACATGAAACAATGTTTATTGAATATTCTTGCACATGTAGGCTTCGCTTTTAACAAGATTCATACGTACTACTTGTACAGATATATAAATTCAGCTTTCAAGAACAATATATTTTTCAATACTCACGAACAGTAAGAGAGTCAAACCAGCAGTACTGCCACGTAAACTTTGGGCCCCCTAAGCACTAGCTCAGGATAGTACTGGAGCTGCATACCTCGTAGCTCCCTATCGCTTATCTATCAACTTTAACAACACCTTCTTCTACCCTAACAACCTTGTTTTATTAATGACGCTGCATGGTATTTATACTAAGCGCGTATGCCGAAATTAGCATATCTCAAGCAGCTTCTTTAATTCATTCACTCAAAAGTTCGATTCTTGTGAATCGAATCTTTTGTATACCTTACAAGTCTCTTCTAACGAAACTACCGCGCGTTAATAATATAGAATTACTTATGATTGCTTATCTTTATTTTTTACGCATTTTGGTACTTTGCTGTTTAACTGTTTACTGCTACTGGGTTTGGCGAAGCTGCCAAAATTATAACTCGCGACGGACACTGAATTTTTTCTTTCCTGGGGACCGTTATTGAGGAACGTAACACTACGTTAAAATCTGGTTTACTGTGTTTCAAACGCTCATAAATTCCTTTGGTGGACGAAATTTAAAAAAAAAAATGAATCCTATTGCAAGGTGCAGAAAAGTTCACGTTATCTGAAAATACCATATTTATTGGATTAACCGCCTTTAATGTAGCTGTAAATTGGTTGACACATTTTCTCCATAGGTAAACATTGTGCTGAGCGAATCCAGTAGGGTTATCACACAACAGCCTTAAGGCTGCTATGCACTAATCCCATTGGATTCGCTCACCTCAGTGTTAACCTATGGAGAAAATCCACGGATTGCCGACTTGGATTCAAAAATTTAAAAAAAAAATTGTACTCCGTCATAGAGAAAGAAATTTTACGTTTGTGTACATTTTTCGTTTTTTTTAATGCAATTAATATTCTGAAATTTAAATTGTTCTAATAAAAATCTGGTATAGTGTGTTTTAAACTCTCGTAAATTCTTTCGGTCGACGAAATTTATAAAATGAATCCTGTAGCACTTTGCAAAAAAGTTCAGGCTATCTGACAATACCAATTTAATTTGATTATCAGCATTTATGTATCTGTAAATAGTTGACAAAAATATAATTTAAATAAAAAATTTGGGGGCAGCGCTTAACCCCCCCTATAGAGAGAGAGCCATTAGAATCCCTCAAAATGTCAATCCTAAGGGGAGTAGAATTCTTGAACTGTCAACTAGACTCCTCCCACCACAAGAGTCTGCAAAAAGCGGAAAAAGGAAATACGATTTTTTTCTTAGTACACAGCAGCCTTAAGGCTAAGATTAGCCTGAGATTTTTAATGTTAAGCGAGATTTAAATGCTGAAAAATACATCCATCTCCATCGTTCATTGGGAGTAAATAACATTAACAAAATTGGCGTGTTCAACTGAAACCCGTCAAAGATTTTTAGCGATTGGACGAGGAAGAAAGAAAAGATGAAACACAAGCAGATAGAAAGAGTGGTTTTTAATGAAGCTTACAGCATACAATGTTGCTCAGAAAAAGTCCCCTATGGCGTTTTGGCAGGCATCCTTATGTTTAGGAAGGCGAGGAATTCCGTGGTCGAAGAAAGATTTCGGCTGCTACTTGATCCATTCCTTAAGGATGCTTGTACAAAAAAACAAAAAAAAAATGTATTTCCCTTTTCCTCTTCTTGCAGACTCTTGTGGTGGAAGGAGTCCAGTTGACAGTTCGAGAGTTCCACCCCTCTTAGGATTGACATTTTGAGGGATTGTAATGGCTCTCTCTCTATAGGGGGGTTAAGCGCTGCCCCCAAATTTTTTATTTAAAATATATTTTTGTCAACTATTTACAAGTGCATAAATGCTGATAATCAAATGAAATTGGTATTGTCAGATAGCCTGAACTTTTCTGCAAAGCGCTACAGGATTCATTTTATAAATTTCGTCCACCGAAGGAATTTTTGAGCGTTTAAAGCACCTTATACCAGATTTTTCCCCGATTAATTTAAATTTTATAATATTAATTACATTTAAAAAAAACGAAAAATGTACATAAATGTAAAATTTCTGTCTCTATGACGGAGTACAATTTAAAAAAAAAAAAAAATCTTTGAATCTAAGTCGGCAATCCGTGGACAAATTTTCTCCATAGGTTAACATTGAGGTGAACGAATCCAATGGGGTTAGTACATAGCAGCCTTAACTGCAGCCTGTACGTCCTGAGTCGAATATTTGTCCCTCTAAAAGATAAAATTAAGATGGAGACAAATCTGGGCTGTATGCAGGATGTTCAAGTACTTACCATTCATTACGGGATAGGGTATCTACAACGACCTTGGCGACACGTGGCCGTGCATTGTCGTGGATAATAACGAACCCTGATAACAGGATGATTGGTGGCTTGTTATTGATTGCCTTACGCATATTATTGTGTTTTTGGGATTATTTGTGTGGTGCACATTGGGTTTACTGGTGGACATTAATCGTAGAGGTTCTTAAAATTACCGTAAACAATACTCCAACGAATCTCAACTGGCTCGCAACACTCAACTGTTAAAAGTTGAATTCCCTCTCACTTGTCCTATAGTTTTGAACTACATCAGCCGTATTGAACATACTGCCACGTGTCCACAAATGAAACCGGTGGAAATTTTGGGAACACTCTACTTCCACCATACACATAACTACACTTTAGATTTTGCTTCCCTCAACCAAAACGTCAAATAATGATCATCTGGTGTGCCTCGGACGGATTTCTTTTGAACACGCCTTATAATGTAAATGATGAAAACTGGTTATTTCTCCTAGTGACTGAATTAAATATAGTTAAAGAAAAAAATATTAATGTTTAGAAATTTATTGTTATCTAAGGTAAGGCTTAAAGATACATCTTAAACATCTTTAAAAAATTATTTAGGTAGGTTTTAGGCATTGAAATTTTCTATTTTCTGATTTATAGAGGTATTTATATGAAATATACTCTAATATATTACCTAATTATTAAAATGGTATAAAAAAGAGACTTCAAAATTAAAGATTATCAAAAATCAGATTCCTTTTTGTTTATTAAAGTTGATTTTTTTTCAGATTTTTATCCTTTAATATTTTCTTAAACGTTTATTTTTAATGCTAATATGACGAAGTAGTCAGATTGGCAGTAGAAAGCATTGCCGAGTTATGAACTTTTCCTCGTAAATATAGATCTGATAAGCTGCTGAAAGCATGGACATTTGTAGACAACTGGGTTGTTTGTGTACCGAATAAATAATTATGTATAGATACAGGTATAAAGAAAAAATAATATTTAAGAAGCAGGAAATAATGAAAAGATCTTCGCGAAACATCAATTAACAAAAACTTTGTGATATATGATGAAGGTTACACGAAATGTATTGCCAATTTTTGTCACTACTTTTTTCATATTTTACGAAAAAGATCAGAAATTTCATAGTAAATTTTAACTAAATGGTAACTGTCATTTAATTATAATTTACGTTCTTTCTCTAACACATAAATGAGATATTCAAAAGACAAATCGGTAAATATATTATGGAGGAACCCATTTTTGAAATAGCATCAAAGCAATTGATTGACACCAATTATAATAACAATTATAATAAGTTCTACAATTATAATAACTTTTCCAAATAATAAGGATTAACAACACTAAATCACAGAATTTTTTTAGTCATTGAATAATAAATTACTTTTCTCAAAAAACAATTAACTGAAGTCTAGACCCAATAACATATAACAAAGTACTCAAACAAATACTATCTGATTACAAATACTAGCTATTTAGATCTCAGAATTTTTGACGCCGGAATCGATTTCTTTATGCTAGAAATGTTAGCATAAGATTGAAATTATAGTTAAACGGAATATGATGTCTCAATGATATATCTTTCAAACTTAATCATCATTATGGTACAGACGTAGAACGAAAAACAATATTTAAAACTCTTAAAAATATTCTTAATGTAATTTGCATGTAGAAGATGTATTTGTATACACGTGTAAAGAATATAAATTGGCTCGTTTTAAATATACACACAACCACACACACACACACACACATATATATATATATATATATATATATATATATATATATATATATATATATATATATATATATATATATATATATATATACCCAACAAACACAGAAGCATCGGGCCGGGGTCGGAAGGTTCCGGCCAGCCGATTTCACCACTGCCGGGCCGGCGCATTAGGTCAGTATCGTTTCCGTCACGGCTGTGTCCTCTCGCCCGCGACTACCCCGTCGACTGCCGGGCCGCTTCCGGTAGGATTCGAGCCATCGTTCATCCGACTACGAACCGTTAGGCAGCCGCGATTAAGCCATCGATGCGGACAGATAGCCGGAACGTAACCGGAGGTTGACGGGCCGGTTACGGGAGCAATAATTGGTGTCGACATACCGTCATCTACCCATCTCGTAAACAGCAATGTGCCGTAGGTCCGGGCATCATGCCAGCATTCTACCAGAATCGGACCGCCGGCATTTTTTCTAAGTTTTACGTAGGACCCTTTTGTTTATATGCTTTTTATTATTATTTATTTCATTGACGATTAACCTCTGATATCAACCCTTTCACTTTTATTATCTTTTTTGCCTTCATATTTCTAGCATTTTTTCCAGTTTTGCCTTATGTATTTTTAGGTATTACCAAATACTGATCTTTGTTATTACCTAAAAATTTGTATATGAATCGCTAGTTTACTTGTTAGAACAAAACCTCATTTTGCATTAAGATACATTTACCCAAATTTGAAAGTTAAGATAACATTAATACCAACCATTAAAGCTAAATCATCTTTCCACTCGATCTAAGGTTACAGTTTGTTTTTTTTAAATTTAGAATGAGATTATAGTACGTAAAACAGTACTACTTTAATAATTAACCCAAAAAATTTGTACTTCCCCAGTATAAAATTTATTAACATAATTTGATAAATTTATAAACATAAATTTGATACATTCTTCTAACCTGAGTAATGTGTAGTGTGTAATGATGAAGCCCATCTTTGTGAGCTTGTGAAAACTTGCTCAGAATTTATTTAAATTATTTTTTGGTGTAGAGATAATAAATGCTCTACAGATAAGAAAATTATTTTTTGCATAGTTTTGTGAATTAAAGAGTAATTCATTAAATTCTTATGTCATTTTAAAAAAATATTTTCTTTTCTATTATATTGGACTTAATATCCAACACTTGATAGTACTATTTTTGAGAAATAGTACTATGATAGTAATATCTTCTATTGTAATTTTGAGAAAAATTATACACACACATGTTTTTAAATACAGAAAAGAGCTGGTTTAAAGTAAAAATAGTTTATTTAGAAAGTACATAGCACATTTACACAATTTTTTTCTATATTTTCTACAAAGCAGGATCCTTTCGCTGTACCTCTGGCTCCATCTTTACAGCATCTAGGGAAAAAAAAGAAAGAGAAAATCAGTTCATAAATTTATGTGAAAGGAAAATGACTCCCATCCCCAGATATAATTTATGAATCAAAAGAATTTATTTAAATTATTTTTCTATGTAGAGTTAGTAAATGCTCTGCAGATAAGAAAATTATTTTTTGCATAGTTTTGTACATTAAAGGGTAATTTATTGTTGTAAAAATAGTTGATTGTTGTAAGTAGTTGAAAAATTCATTGTTGATAAAGTAGAATTAAATAAATCCAATTAGGAAATATAAATTCTGAGACAGGGGTTTAAAAAAACTTGATACAAAACAGCACCCAACACATGAGTGCAGTTTTAAATCTGTTGTCATTTTATTGATAACTACTTCCAAGAAGTAAATTCCTACCACATTTTTTTTGTAAAACCAATTACATACTGTGAAAACTACATCATGTAAAAAATATTTACTTGATTAAATAAATATACTAATAGAAAATAGTTATAAAATATTTGTTAAAGAGTATTCCCCTTTTCACTAAATTTCTCTCTGTACAGTAGAAAATCCAACCATGTCGATTAATTTGTTATTATAGATATAAATAAAATAGGGTAGATTGCCTTGATAAGAGTACAATTAAGTTTTTAATGTTGAGCATAATTTCAGCTCAACGTTGAAAGCTGAATCAGAGACTTGTCTATAATGACACCAAAATTTCCTCTTCACTATTGACAATAATGCTGTTGAAAGTAGAGAAACACAAGAATAAAGATTGAATGCTAAGTAAAACATTAGCATACAAAATCTTAAATTTCTAAATTTGATTACAACATGCCATAGAGAGCATTAATACAGATGCTGGGTCAGATTTAGAAATTTAAGATTTTATATAGTATTCAATCTTCATTCTTGTGTTTCTTTACTTTCAACGTGAGAGTGATTCTCGATAGTGAAAAGAAAATTTTGTTGTCATCTCAAGTCTCTCAGTCAGCTTTCAATTATTGTACTCTATCAAGGCATTCTAATCTATTTTATTTATATCTGTAATAACTAATCATTTAATTGACAGGATTGAATGTCTTACTGTACTGAGAAATTTAGTGAAAAGGGTGAATACTCTTTAACAACTAATCTATTACTATAATAATGAATAAAGTAAAACTTTATTATATGATGTAGCTTTCACAGTAATTGGTTTTACAAAAATTGTGGTAGATAGTAATTTGGGATACTAACTTCTGCATAGTATTTTAATAGAGCATATCTTTTGTTACTTAATTGTCAAATTATGGTGGGGATCTGTGTATAAAATATTTTTTTATTTGTGAGCAGCTGTTATTAGGGATAACCACAGTAAAAAATTATTCAAAATATACTATTTAGATTCAATAATTATTAACAATTGTTATGATATATTGTTTGATTAGTCTAGGTTAATTTGAAAAATGAGGTGGGTAATATTGACTAGCTGTCAATGTTGAGTGAAATGGCATAGATTATATTATAAAGCGTGAAAAAACACTTAGACTTTTTGAACCAAGCTTCTAACCCAAATTTAAGTTTTTAAAAAAATATTTTGCTAATGAGAGTATTTTCACAGATCTTAACAATGGAATAGAAAACCCGTATAGTCAACAAATTCATGGATAAACGATTCAGTTCTAAAAGCAAAAAGCCTGGTTTCTGTATACTGTTGTAACATGATTATTATAAAAGTATACAGAAACCAGGCCTTTTGCTTTTAGGGCTGCATCTTTTATCCATGACTTAGTTGACAATACAGGTGTTATGTTCCATTCCTTAGATCCATGAAAATATTTCCAATTTTAAAAGTTTCATTAATTTTTTTTTAAAATTTTGGTTAGAAGTTCGGTTTGAAAAGTTAAAAGTATTTTATTGCACTTTGTAAAATAATCTATGCTACTGCACTCAACATTGACAGCCAGTCAATCTTTGTATGCTTGCATCATTTTTCAACTTAACTTAGATAAACCAAATAATACACCATAAAAAAACCTACACACTAAACATAACCTTATTATAGTCAACAATTATTTAATAATTAACTGAACCTAAATAATATATTTTGGAATATTTTTTTACTGCCCTTATCCTTACACTTTATAATAACAGCTGCTCACAAAAATATATTTTATGTGACAGATCTCCACCAAAATTTGACAATGAAATAATAAAATTAAATACTAGGCAGAAGTTAGTATTCCAAATGACATTCAACTACCTATTAGCTCATCAACGAATAATCTAATACATCTAAAAGCAATATTATTATTATTATTATTACTTCTGTAAGGAATTATGAATGAACCTCTAACTACTTCTCATGAAATTCTGATAATTAAATTAAAAAATTTTTAACATTAACTATCAAGAGTAAAATAACCCTTGGCATTTTATATCTTTATAATATAAAAATATAAAATTTTTTTTGGTAAGCAGTTATGATAAAAGACTTTCACAAGAGTCACGGTTAACTGAAGTCCCTGAACTGCACTTTCAGACATACCTAATACTTTAATAACATGCTTGCCAGTTAAAAATATAATGAATAAAGGAAATCAATATCAATCCACAAATTACTGCAACCAAAGTTTATGAAAATGTTCGGATTAGCGTATAAAATATACAAAGAGAAATTTGAAAATTTGAGTTGTTTATTAATTAAGAATTATGTAATAAAAATATTTTTTATGGTTTTTCATAGAAAAATTCAAATTTAAGTACAAAAAATAAATTTTAAAAAAATATATTATCAACTTTGTGATTTTGCCCACAAGTTCACTGCTGAAAAAAATAAAGGATATCTAGAGAATAAAAAAAAAAATGGGTTCAGTGAGGTTAAAATGAACTTACAGATTATGAATCGAGCACACTGCCAAGTGAGTTGTGGAATCTTTTCATGGAAATCACAATGTGAAGATGGATTCCAGTTTCAGAATTCTGTAAAGAAACCAATATTTTCTTACAATGCCATAATAAAAATTAGAGTGATTTGTGACACCAAGAAGCATTGAAAAGCAGAGTTCATTATTTATTTATTTATTTTACAAATGCCACACACTACCAAAAATAGCACCTATGCAATCAGTGCACGTGCTCTCCAATACTTCTCAACAAGATCAGTAAAACATTTTAGTGCAGAGCACTCGTCTATTTGCTTATCAGTGAAATAAAAAAGGTAGTATGACCCCCTTACATGTATACTTTGGACCATAGGCGTAGCGTGCTTCTAACATTTGGGACGGATACAAATTGAATTCAGCTAGGGCCCTTCTCAGCGCATTGACTACCGATCAATCCTTAAAATTTGAAATATGATTTTTTGAAATTGAGTAACAATAGAATTGATGTTTGAGTAGTATTCAAAAAGTTATACAATGAGAAAAATAAATGTAATATAAATAAAAGAAGAAAAAAAATGTAGCATGCTTCTAACATTTGGGACGGATACAAATTGAATTCAGCTAGGGCCCTTCTCAGCGCATTGACTACCGATCGATCCTTAAAATTTGAAATATGATTTTTTGAAATTGAGTAACAATAGAATTGGTTTGAGTAGTATTCAAAAAGTTATACAATGAGGAAAATAAATGTAATATAAATAAAAGAAGAAAAAAAAATGTAGCATCGAATTTTTGTTATGGATCATATCATTGTTAAAAACTATGTTAGGGCTAAAGACATAATCGGTATTTTCAGTGTCACAGTTTGAAAAAAATGGGAAAAAACCAACTTTTTAAAAAGTTTTCTACAATTTTCTGATTTAACTGAACCAAAAATTTCTCCTCACATGAATTTTCAAATCAGATTAAGTGAAAATTACACATAATGGAATATGCACTGAGCATATAATTTAATACCAAAAATTGCCTGGTGATTAAAAGTTGAGAAGTAATCAGACTTTCAATGTGCTGAATATGTTTAGCACAATATTTAAATAAGACTTTAATATACATGAACTAGATTACTACCTCGCAAAACTTCCAAGAAACAATTTCAACTAACTATTGTATAACTTTCCATATAATTTGGCTTTCCATAAAACTCCAACTGATGTTCAGAATCAGTTGAGTTATTTTTCAGGCACAACTTTATCAACATATTTAATTATGAAACTTTGAGAAAGTAAAGACAATTTACAATGCATTTCCCCCCATTTTTTAAACAGCTAAACAAGATGCTCAGTGGAATTTTAAAAAATTTAGTACAAATTTAGTACAGGATCAAAAATATAAAATAATGGTCTATTAGGATTTGAAGGATGATTATATACTTAAACAAGGGGGGTAGCAAAATAGGATATTGTTTAATAATAAAGTCAGTTGTTCAGTCAAGAAGTCAATTATTGTATTTTGATGATCAGAAATTTTATGTCTTAGAACATCAAGCAATTCAATTACCACATTTAATACATTTTCACCATCACTCATTACTGTTTTCATTTAATCCAAATTCTTTATATAAGTATTAAGACTTAAAATGGAATAAACATGTTTAACAGAGAGAAAAATTTATGGCATGCATAAAATTAAATTTTACCAAAATTTAAAATTACTTAGCCCATTAACTAATGATCTAATACATCCAAAAGCAATTTCCTTTTTACTACTTCTGTAATGAATTATCAACGAACCTCTAACAACTTATCAGGAAATTCTAAAAATATTTTTAAAATTTTAATGTTAACCATTAAGAATAAATAAATCTTGGCACTTCACATTTTCATAATATAAATATCATTTTTCTGTTATTATAAAAGACTCTGTAAACCAGGCGTTTTGCTTTTTGGAACTGTATCTTGTATCCGTGAATTCATTGATTATACAGGAGTTCTATTCCATTATTAAGAAAGGGTTATTTCATTCACTTATCAAACACACATTTTGATATAATAAACCACAACTCACAATGGATGTCTTATCTACAATTTTATAAACAAACTTTGTCTATGAACACATTTTATATTTTCTAAATAAACCTTGGCATTTTATAATTTTATAATATAAATCTCTTTTTTTGGCAAGAGTTAAAGTCTTTCACAAGAGTCGTGTTAAATGAAATCCCCGGACTGCACTTTCTCACTCACCTAAAACCTTAACAACAAGCTTCACAGTTAAAAAAGAATAAATAAAGAAAATCAATATTCTATCCACAAATTATTGAGACCAAAGTTTATGAGAAAGTTCAGATTAGCGTCTAAGTTAAAAAAACTAATTTGAAATTTTTAGTTGTTTAATAAATATTTTTAGTTTTTTTCATAGAAAAAATTTAATTAGTTAAAAATAAATCTAAAAAAATATTAAAAACAGTGATTTGGGCCACAAGTCCACTGCTGAAAATAAAAGTATATCTCGAGAATAAAAAAAGGTAGGCTCAGTGGCGTTAAAAACTTACGCAGGTTTATGAGATCCAAGTGGTATTTGTCTTTCAAGCCTGAAGCTCTGAATAGATTCCAGTTTCAAAATTCTGTAAAAAAACCAATATTTTCTTATAATGCCATAATAAAAATTTAATGTTTTATCAAACCAAGAAGTATTGAAAAGTAGAGTTCTTTATAAACTTGCTTATCACTAATATAAAAAGGGGAAAAGAAACTAATTTTACCCTTTATATATATATATTAAGCCAATAAGTTCACATTTATTTTGCACAGCATGACAACAAAATAATTTCCAAAAGACCTTTAGAGATGAACAGCTTATAGATAGTTATTGAGAACATTCTCAGATTTATAAAAACTCTTATCGTACAATATCTATTACAATAAAGCAATTTTTTGTATGTACACATTCTGATAATCTACAAATCTATATACTTATAAATATATAATTTATAAACATGGAATGCAAATTAATAAGTTAAGAAACAATTTATGTATCTAAATAGTCTATTTTGGAATAATTTTCACTGCCATCATCTCTAATAACACTGATAAAAGTGATTTCAAACACGATACAAATTAGAAAATTAAATGCACGTGGCATCTATATTGACACAAATTTAAAACTCTAAACTTCTCATTACTCCAGAGGTTCTTTGAATGAATTCAGGAATACAATGGAGTTCACATACATACAAAAATTAATAATTCTTGAAAATATATATACACTCAATTGCAAGAATATATACACTCAGTTGCAAAAAGTATGCACCATTATGTTATTCCTAAAGAGTGAAATTGTTTTATTTTATATCTTCAGAGAGAGTAGAAATATAATCTAAATATCAAAGCCAGTTCAAAATATTGATTAATAGCAATTGAAATTCAAAATGTTCCTTAAATAAGCTTTTTATTTAATGAGATATTCAAGATAAAAAAATGCTCCAATATTTGCTATTGTTTCAATATTTACTTGACATGTGGATACTGATTAAACAATATTTTGATCTGGTTTTGAAATTTTGAATATATCTTTGCTCTCGATAGACATAAAGAAATTTCACCCAGTAGGAATAACATATACATATATAGCAATTGAGTGTACACATAGAACATTATAAATAGAATTTTAAAAAAAATTATATTTTAAGGCTATTAAGATTATACATGAAAAATACCTATTAGTGTTTAGCATTTAAATTAAAATATATAATTATACTAAATACATTCTTTTAAATTATGAACACAAAAATTTTAAGAATATTTGTTCTTTATTTCTTTATAATGTATAAAATGCAGTGTATTTTATAAAGTTTACTCAAAACACAATTTGATAAGGAATTCAATAGATCCTTTTGTATGATTTACAAGTTCATTTTTAGAATCTTTTATAATGTGGAACGTTTTTGAATCCATCTTTTAACATTTAGACATGGATAATTTGTTGCCTATTCATACCTGGCAATAAGAACATTGTAAAATATATTTAATAGGAAAATGGACAATTTTTCCACCATTGAATACTATGCATGAATTTACTATGGAGGAATCATGTGTAACTGATTTATCAATCCAGTAGTAAAAAAATGTTTAATTTGGATTAACATATTAAAAAAAATTTCATTATAATTTTCTTTCAAATTTCTTTAAAGAAATAAAATGGAAAATATTATACTGGAAATGAAAATACATTTTTATTTTTCAACTATGTAGATTTGGAATTGATATTTGTGTCATGTATTTTATACTTTCTAAAGGATATAAAAATCTAAATAGTGCGTACAAATTACAATTCTAAATATTAATTTAATTAGCAAATACTTAAGACTTTCACAAGAGTCCATTTACTTCCTTTGTCCATCTAAAATATTAACTGAAACACGAATCTTAAATTATTCCGAAACAAAATGTTTTTATTTATACATACGAAAGTGCTCGTAAGTGCCATAAGTATTGCTAATTCAATACACTCAGTTCAGTAGAGTTTGATCTGAAATATGGTCAATTCATATATAACTTGGATTAAAACACTATCTTATAACAGAAATAGAATAATGTTCACTATGTAAGGGTGTTAAATAAAATCTAAAGGCAATAATTTAAGACTAACGAATGAAACTTACTTGTGGATTAATTTCAACGAACTTGTAATCAATCTTTAATGGCGCCTTTTCAATCACGTGCAACTGAATGTCCAATCAGATGACACTAGTGCATTGTAGTATGACGAGGCGAAAAAAAGGATGGTTTGAAATTTCATTATGCTATAGCTTTCAAAAGCTGCCTTTTGGTATTGAATATAAAATTTTATTGCTCTACTGAAATATTTTTCAGGTGCTTCAAAATAGATATTTTTGTGAAAAGAGATAAAATTCTTTTTTTCTGTTTATTTTATGGTATATTAAATTAATAATATATATTTTTTGTAAATAAAATATTCAAAATATTTTTACAAGAAACTTAGGTATTTCTAAGTATTTCTAATTTTTAGATGTCATTACAGAACAACTGATTTTGTAGAATTTCGCAATTTTCATCATCTTAATTTTACAGTAGTATATTCTTATAATACACATTGGAATGAAAAAAACAATTTTTAATTAACGGACCTTAGTTAAAATAAACAAATCACATTTATTTAGAAAAATATTAATGTAATGTCTTTAAAGGCAAAGTGTTATTTTGAAATAAACATTCATATTTTTCAAAAGTCCATAGTAATCATACATGGTTTGCTTTACTTATTTCACTGACACATTGAATTGCTTTCTGTTTGTCATCAGAAATATGCCTCTTCATAGGAAGTCCTGTTACTTTAACATCATTCCATTCAATCATATCAATATAATCCTTGGCATCAAAGTTTATACGTTGAAATAAAAACTTTTTGATGCCACCTTCATTTTCAGCCCTTGCTTTTAGATTCCGGGGTAATCCAAGCTCTCTCTTACATGACTGCGATCATCTGATATCATACAAAGGACGAGATTTTCAGAAGCAGATTTCTGGCACTGGAAAATGTATATAAGATAGCATAATAGCATTTTTCAATGACAACAACCAGAATTTAAACATTACTGTAATTGGAATGGGTGGAACTGCCGTGAACACTGGATTGAATAATGGTGTGGTTCGTTTCTTTGAAAAGGAATTAAGAAGGCCACTGCAGTGGTTGATTTGTCTATTTCATGGAAATGAACTGCGCCTACGTCCTAATTTGGAGGAGAAATAGGTAAACAACTAGAAAACTGCTATGAACTTCCAGTAATTGAATTATCACCTATTGAAAATGGCATTCCATTACTAGAAATTAAGGATGATTTAAGTGTGGACCCAAAATATTTGTTAGAAATGTCTAATGCAATCTCTGTTGGAAGGTGCTCTTCTGATTTGTCTATGAGAAAACCAGGAAAACTTTGTTATTCATGATAGCTTACATTAGCAAACCGAATACTTCACTTGTATGTGGGAACAGAATGTACTGCAAAAAAAAATCTCCGAATACTGACTGAGTACATTTTGTAAGTATATGCATCTGTTTCGTTTCACATAAAGCTGAAACTATCTTATATCCATGGATCGAAGCACTTGTGGAAACTTGTAAGCTATTCACGTTACCTCCATCAGACTCTTAAAAATGTAATTGACCCAGTCATTCAAAGAAATTCGTACTTCGCTGCTTCTGAAAATCTCCTCTTATGTATGATATCAGTTGATCGCAGCCACGTAAGACAGCTTGGATTACGCCGGATTCTAAAAGCAAGGACTGAAAAATGAAGGGGGCATTGGAAAGTTTTAAGTTCAACGTATAAACTTTGATGCCAAGGATTATATTGATATGATTGTACGTAAAGATGTTAAAGTAACAGAACGAGGCATATTTCTGATTATAAACTAGGAAGCAAAATAATCTGATCAGGAGAGTCAACGTACTGACTTCAGCAATTTTCCATGTCACACACAAGCAGTAGAAAGGATTGTTAAATTCGTTACCGAGTCACCCTTACCCGTCCGTGGCACTTCTGCAAGAGTTGCATTGATAAAAACGAAAATACATTCTCAAAAGATAATGCCAAAATTTAATAATAAAAAACAAAACAAAACACAATTCAATGTGTCAGTGAAATAAGTAATGGAAACCATGTGTGATTACTATGGACTTTTGAAAAACATGAATTTCTTTTTTTTCAAAATAACGTTTAACATCCCCAATCTCAAAGAACTTTTTAATCTTATGCACAGTAAGTGTGCGTTTAAATTTTCTTCTACACCCACTTTTGATTATATTCCTAAATCTGAAAAAGTTAAACCTCTGAATCAGGCTGATGAGCTTAAAGCAGGGTGTTTAACCTTTTGCAGCATCTGGGCCACATGGTAAATTTTTTCAAGGCAGGCGGGCCGCATAAAAAAGTCAACTACATTCAAAAGTTTAGTTTTATTATGAAAATGAAAAATACATTGTATATGTAATGTATAAAATATTATAATCTTGGTATGCAATGTGATGTGGTAATTTTGAACGAAATCGAACATAATGTGATTTTTTAAATTTTGGTCTAAAGCGAATTGCTCTCGACTCTAACTTAACTAGCATTAATGATCGAATCAATCTCTCAAACCAATTTTCTATCCTAGGAAACTGTCGTAATCCGGAGGAAAGAAATTCCCGCTGCTAATGATGAATTTCCTGTTAGGCGGGAAACCAAACCTGAGCCATGTTTTTTTTTTTAATGGCGGAAGGGTACAAAGATACCCTCAACAAAATGTACAACCTAGTCAAAATTCAATATCCCAAATCAATTTCATGAAACTTTCTCAAAATCTTATCTGAAAACATTACTGCAATTGGATTAATATCGGACCTTTCAAAATTACTTAATTTACTTACGCATTGAATTTTTTTGGAAAAAAAATCCCAAAACCGAACGGCGACTTAAAAATTAAAAATTTATGTTCCGATCTTAATATTTCAAATCTTACCCAGTCCATTAATTGTTCACAGGTTAATTCTGATAGTGTTATTCTGATAGTGTGGTTTCTGATAGTGTTTAACATTTTTCCTTTATTTTTCTGTTCCATGCGAGGCAGTTTCCTCTTATTGAAGTTCCACACTTGATACCCTATCAGGGAATGCTGGTGTGGGGCGTTCGTTTTTGCTTCCCATGCTTCAGTCCTCGGTTCGATCCTGCAAAGTGCAGTTCTGTTATCTGTACTCACGGATGTTCAAACCTGCCAATTTAATTTATTAAATATAACTTACTTATTATTTTAAACTTAATTGCCTTATTTTTTATTTCTAACATTTATTTAAACTAATTTTTTTGCCTTTTTTTTTCTTATTGTAAATATTATTTCTCGTATCCTGATTCAATTACAAAAAAAAACAATGTAATATATATTCTTCAATGTACGTACTGAGGATAAAGGGTCTTATTTTTTGATATTTTTTGGTGTCTCATGACATCTACTGTCTATGTCTCTGACATTACATTACATTAATATTTTTCTAAATATGTGTGATTTGTTTATTTTAACTAAGGTCTGTAAATTTAAAATTCTTTTTCTTTCATTCAAATTTGTATTATAAGAATATGTTACTGTAAAATTAATACGATGAAATTCGAGAAAAAATTCTACAAAATCAGTTGTTTTATAATGGCATCTAACAATTAGAAATACTTAGAATATGTAAATTTCCTGAAAAATATATTTTGAATATTTTATCTACAAAAATATATATTATTATTTTAATATAATATAGAAGAAATTTAAAAAAATACAAATTTTATCACTATTTCCTCTCTTATAAATAAAGAGTGGTGAAACAAGGACCCATTTTTAAGTAGATATTTAATTTCTCCAGTAATATATAAAATTGAAACTAATTTTCATCTGTTTTTATAAGCTTCTAGGGAGTTAAAAACATACACACAGAATACAATCTTTACATACAAGGAAAATTATGTGAATTTTTCACATAATACAATTATACAATTTCACATAATACTTTTCACATAATACAATCTTTACATACAAGGAAAATTATGGGAATTTTCCGCGTAAAAGAAGTTTCACAACAATGAAATAAATATTTTTGAAAAGTCTGTTAAATTTAATCTTCGCCTTCCCTTTCAAATCCATAATTCTGATGCAGATATCTGTTACTTGTGGTTACGAATCGGAGGTACAGTTCCGGGACGATGCAGGGTAAACGATTTCGGTGCGATTCATATCAACCCATAACAGGCCCTGAAACACGTAAACGGAAAGCGTTTCCCCTTCGGAGGTTCGTAAACAACCCGCCAGTGGCCCGACAAAATTCTCCCGTACTTGTCGTTCAACCGGTGCCTCCAGCACTGGCCCGATAAGCTGCCGTCAGTCCTGTGTTTGTTGGGTATATACTGCTGGCCACTGTAAATGCAACACCCTGAAGGAAACATGCAAAAAACATGAAATTTACAACATGCATTAGCGGAGGTGAGATATGCAAATGATTAGATTTTCAGCGCAGACGCACATCACGCGTGCCTCTGGCGCCACTTCAAAGCGCAATTTAAGGCTTGGAGATTTCGACGATTTCAAGTTCGGCAATTGTGTTTTTCTTGTGGTTTTTTCAAAAAAACGATCATTATGCCTCGTCGAAAACAGCGATCATCTTTTGATCAAGTATTCGAGTTCGACAGAGGAAGGATAGCGGCCTACCGAGATTGTGGATTATCTTTCAGGGAAATCGGTAGTCGTGTTGGACAAAACCAAACAACTGTAATGCGGATATGTGATCGTTGGATGCAGGAGGGTACGACGGACCGGCGTGTTCGATCGCATCCACCTCAGCGCACCACTTCACGTGGTGACAGGCAAATTGTGCCCGTGGCAGTGACGGATCGCTCAGTCACATCACGAACCATAGAACAACACATGCAGTTTATAACGCATCATCCAGTGTCTGCGCGTACCATTCGACGCCGTTTACAGCAGAGTGGTCTGTCCGCAAGACGTCCATTGCTATGTCTACCCTTGACGCAGAACCACAGACGTCTCCACCGCCAATGGTTGGATAACAGAAGGATGTGGACGGCAGAATGGAATGAAATTGTCTTTACTTACGAGTCACGCTTCTGTCTGCAACACCACGATGGTCGCATTCGAGTTTGAAGACACCGTGAAGAGAGGATGCTGAACAGCTGCGTTATGCACCGCCTCACTGGTCCTGCACCGGGTATTATGGTATGGGGCGGTATTGGATATCACTCTCGCACACCTCTAGTACGCATTGCCGGTATTTTAAACAGCCAGCGCTACATCTCCGAGGTGTTGGAGCCAGTTGTCCTTCCTTACCTTCAGGGCTTGCCCACAGCCATATTTCAACAGCATAATGCGCGACCACACGTGGCACGCATTGTCCAATGGTTCTTCGTCAATCGCCAGATTGAATTGCTTCCCTGGCCGCCTCGCTCTCCGGATCTTTCGCCGATAGAAAACATGTGGCCCATGGCTGATCTACGATTGGCCCAGATTCCATCCCCAGCTGCCACAGCATATCCACTTTGGCAACGTGTGGAAGTTGCTTGCTCTGCTGTACCCCAAGAACTCATCCAAAGTCTCTTTTAATCAATGCCGAGGCGTGTGGCAGCGGTGATCTCCAACAATGACGGCTACTCTGGCTACTGATTTTGGCAGGAACCACACTTCACAGAAGTCTATAAATTTAATCATTTGATACTTGGTCAACATGTTATCTACAAAATAAATTTTGTTGTGATATCTCTTGTCTTTCTTGGTGTTGCAATTAGGGTGGCCAGCAGTGTATATATATATATATATATATATATATATATATATATATACTCGTACAGTCAATAAATTCGAGGACTTTGTTTGCTACAACAACGAATACACTTACAAAGTCTTATGAACACAATCACCTTCAAAATAATACCCTTTCGCAACTATACACTTCTGCCAGCGTTGATACAGCTTCTGAAAACAGTCCTGGAAACCGTTGCGGAAGATCTGTCGTAAAGCGGTTGTCGAACGCTGCCATCACTTATTCGGCATTTGCAAACCGCTTGCCCTTGATGCGATCTTTCAGTTTCGGGAACAGGTAGAAATCGCAAGTACCGAGGTCTGGGGAATGTGGGGGATGTGGCAGAACTGTAGTGCCGTGTTTAGCAAGGGCTTGTTGCACCATCAGGGATCGGTGCGCCGAGACATTGTCATGCAAATCCATACGTTGGATTTCCAAATGTGTGGACGTTTACCACGGATTTCCTCCCGGAGACGACGAAGAACCTGTACATAACATTTGTTGACGATGTTACCTTGTATTTGGCGTAGCTTGTCCTTTCTGGTCTTTGCGCCAATAAACTTCAGCCAACCAAACAACCACTGCTCCTACCCGTTGGATGGTCACCTCCGTTCGTGGGGTCACTGGCCACCCATTTCGCGGATCATCTGCAACAGGGTCTCTCCCATTTTTAAACAAGCTGTACCATTTCAAAACTTTCGATCTGCGCATAGCTTCGTCTCGATACGCTTTTTGCAGTAACCGTAACGTTTCTGCAGTGGTTTTTCCTAAATTGTAGCAGAATTTAATGTTGCAACGTTGCTCCAAAAAGAACATTTTGCTACATCAACATCATTGGCTGACAGTCTGCAGCCAAATGGTGAGCTTCGCGACTTAGAAGTTGTACAAAGCGTCATGTGACGTCTCACGCGTACGCAGATAACCAGATTTGCAACCCACATCGTTATTTCGGTTCCCCCACACACCGGGCATGAGGGGGGAGGGTAGTCCCCGAACTTATTGACTATACTGGTATATATATATATATATTGTTGCGATAATGCAATTTAAATTCAGAAGCAAGTACCTGATGATAAAGGTAAATTGAATTATTTTTAATTTAATCTTTCATATCTTTATTCGCAGATCCATATAAACAACATGCGAATAATTCTTATTGCAAAAATTGCCCCAACTACTGAGTGATGTCGAGGAATCAAATCGGCAAAACATTATAGATCATATTACTATAATATATTTTAATATTCCTCAAGTTTCCCATTCATAAAAACTGTTAATAAATGACTTCACCTAATTAAAAATATGAAAAACTGATATCAGTAACGATAACTGTTTCCAAAGTACGTTATGATATTCATTCATGAAAAAAGTTATAGATAAATAGATAACCTACTAACCACAAAGCATTTTTTTAAATAAGCGGACTGGAAGAGTTTTTGCAGTCTCTAATAGCGACTGCAAAAACTCTTCCAGTTTACAAAAAACAAAAACAAAAAACCTTAAAAATCATCTTTTTTAGTAGTCGGAAAAAAATTCGGTGAGAGATCTCAGAGAAAGCGTATTTTGGATTGAAAAGGAAATCACGTGGCCAAGAATGTCATTAAGATTGATTGGATGAGAAATGTTCTAAAAACGGCCATTAGTCTTCAACTGTTCTTTTGTTTTTCTGTGTCCAGTTATATATATAGTAGAGGAATTCGTAAAGAAAAAAAAATCGAAAGTAAAAAGAGCGTTAACCTACTATATTGAAACAGTTTTATTTTGAATATATGTTTTGATAAAATATAAATTACACTGTATATGGAAACGATTTTGATAGTTACGTTTTACGTATAAATACCGTATTTTTTTTGAAGCGATTTGCTTCTACCTGATAGCCATGGTTGTTGACAATAGCTCTAACTCGAATTTTCTATGAAAGTAATTTTTTGCTTAGTACTGCCATATCAATTTTACCACATTCCTCTTGAACTGTTTTCCACAGTCCGTTCAGTGTTCTTGGATACCGTTTTCCTAGGTCTCGTTTTAATAAACCGAACGTGCAAAAGTTCATTAGAGAAGCATCAGTGGTACATACAGGTGTTTCATTAAATGATATACACTTTATTCTTGTTTGTGTTCTTTCTTTGTTAAATAAGCGGCAGTTGATTTAGACGTGTGACTAGATGCTTTTTCCATATGAAACTCAACTTCATCAATCATTTCCGTATAAGGCTGGAATTTCTTCATCAACTATTGGTTCTAAAATATTGTGCTGATAGTAGAGTGAATTAATTTTTATTTTACTTGAGACTTTTTTAATTTTTAATTTGCCGTTGTAACAAAATCCTACAACTATCATGAACCCCTTAGTGCACTTTTTCTGTACACTGATGAAACAATTTTGTACGGTCATTCCCGTCAGTTGAGCAATAGAAAATTGATCTTTTTTTACTACAGAGATTTCACTTTCTTGATATTTACCTGCGTTCGAACAGTCTTAGGATAAGGTTTGACGGTCATGTTTTCATTTTTACTGTCAGTTAGACTTTTTTTTTCCTTTCAAATTAAATATATTATAAATACCTTTTCTTGAAATGCCATAACCGCGAGTTTTACACCTTTTTATAATTTGTTGATACGAATATTTCTCCTCGGAAAACGCAGTTACGTAACCTTTGAGTCATTTATCAATTTTAGGAGCCATTTTCAAAATAAATCTTTTATTTTACATTCCAATGAAAACAAAACTGTAGCAGACGATTATTCTGAAGTTGCCAAATTTTTATTTTAATATGGAAACGCCAAAAATAAATTACAAAATCATTTCCATAAAGTGCGAACGACCTTCTTTATTGGTGCACTACATGTCGTATATTGGTACTGAAGATGAAAACATGCCATATTATCATCGCAAACTTATGCCACAAATTGGTGTAGCGTAAAAAAGTCACATAATAAGTCACCATCACATTTGAATCACCGTTAAGGTGAGTATAGCATCGATACCACAAAACGCTTCTCTATCTAACTAAAGAATCATTGTTAGTAAAATGATATTTCGTAAAGGACTCAGTTTAACATCAGTAATTAGTATGATTCTTGTCATATTCCAAAAGCCAATACTGTGCACACGTCAATCCAAACACTGATTTACCCTCTAAATTATCCAGTGGAAACGTTCGCTTCAGTATTCTCTTTCAAACATTTGCATAAAATTAAATCCAGTCTCTGGAAAACAGATTCTAGTGGAATCAGTTTTTCTTAGGTTATGTTCCTTATATATACCTACCTTTCATTGAAAGCTTACAATTACAATATTTATCAGGTGGAATTGATTAATGAAAGCTATCGACATTTTAATGGTTCAAAGACAAAATGAAGTAAGTAAAAAAATAAAAATAATAAACTTTAGCATGCTTTGATTGTTGTGAAATCTTAAATAGTGGATCCTAAATGGGTCTCAAAACAGTTTTTTCTGCTGACTATTTCGTTCTGCTCAACTCTATAAAATAGAGCGTATTTTGATTCCTGTTGATATTTTAAACATTGAAAACGAAACCTTTTAAACAAATCAAATTTTTTAAACATACACTTTATAAATATTTTAAACATACATATTAAATTACAAATTCTGTCACCTACAGCGGAACTAAAGTTTGCAACTCTCTGCCATGAGATGAAGGCTAGATTTGAAATCACAAAACACGACAAAACCCGATTTTGTCAAAATTTGACAAACTTCACTTTCTCAATGACTACCCCATTTATTTGTTAAAGTACATTAACGGTAAGCAAACTATTACTGCCACCGAAAAAAAAGAGATAAATACCATTAAGAAACGTAGTACAAATACTAGATATTTAGATATCAAAATTTTTGTTGCCACAATCGATTTATTAAGCTAAAAATGTTAGCAGTTTGAAATTATAATTAAATGGAATAGGCTGTCTCCATGATATATTTTTCACGCTTTATCATCATTATGGTACAGATGTAGCACGGCGAAGAATATTTAAAACTCTTAAACATATTGTTAAGGCAATTCACATGTAGAATATGCTTTTGTATACACGTGAGCATATGCAAAGAATATAAATTGACTCGCTTTATATATATATATATACACTCACACACACACACATATATATACGGGGGCTGTCCGTAAAGTATCCGAATTTAATTTATAACTAAAAAATATAATAAATATACATACTTCAATTTAATCCCCTTCAAAGTATTGTCCTTGAGAAGCAACACATTTAGCCCAACGTTGTTGCCACTCTTGGAAGAAGAATTGGAAGTCGTTCTTTGGAATGGTTAACAGCTGTTCGATCGCTTTATCTTTGATGGTCGTCACATCCTCAAACCGTCGTCCTTTAAGCGTTTTCTTTAGCTTTGAAAATGCGAAAAAGTCGCACGGAGCGAGATCTGGTGAGTAGGAAGGTTGCGGGACTTGAACGGTGCCATGTTTGGTTAAAAGTTTTTGAACCACATGTGAGGAGTGAGCAGGGGCATTATCGTGGTGAAGCATCCATTTCTCAGATTTCCACTTTGCTGGTCGTTTCCTCCTCACGGAATCACGAAGTCGAATGAGCATATCACGGTAGAACTCTTTATTAATGGTTTGTCCATCTCTCGATGGTCTTTCCACCTCCCGCAATCTCTCGAACTGTCATTCGTCGATCTGATCGCACCACAGTACGAACCTGTTCCACTTTCACATCATTTCTTGATGTTGATGGACGCCCTGATCGTGCATCATTTTCCACAGATTCCCTTCCATCTTTAAAACGTCTAAACCATTGAAACACTTGAGTTCGGTCCATAACATCATCACCGCATGCATTCTTAAGCAAATCGAACTTTTTGGTTGCCATTTTTCCAATTTTATTACAAAATTTGATGCAAACACGTTGCTCAGTAGATTCCGTCATGATCCAACCCGACACGAGACTTCCACTGCGTTCACTTTTCGTTATTGCTACAATAGAACCGCGCTTCGCAGTGCTTGGATAATTACCAACATAACACGTTTACATATGTTTAAACATGCTAATTTGCGTGCACACGCAGAACGGTGTCTGTATTATGTTTTATAACTCCAGTTCGGATACTTTACGGACAGCCCTCGTATATATATATATATATATATATATATATATATATATATATATATATATATATATATATATATATATATATATATATATATATATATATATATGTAATATACCAATTATATTACGTCCCTAAATTATAACCTGAAAGTGAAAACTAGCTCAAATTTACATGTCTGGAGGTAGACTCAGCCTGACAGGAATAAAAATTAGATTTAAAGGCAGTCGGGCCAAATTTCTTAGTACTTCGTTTATTAGAGTGAAAATACATCTGTTCATCCCAGGAGAACGGTTGGGAATAATATCACCTTTCAACATTAAACTCTAGAGGGCGACGCTAACTCAATCCTGAATCCGAACATATACACGTGTAGATATGCAATGGATTGCGATTCATAGGAAATTCTGAGACTAAGGGTTTTAAAGTGATAAATTAATATTACTGGGGGTTTGGATTTTGGAAAGGGAGTTCAAATGCTACAATGGAGGGCATAATATTTAAAATAATACTTACACACACACACATATATATATATATATATATATATATATATATATATATATATATGTATGTATGTATGTATGTATGTATGTATGTATGAATATATAAATTTATTACTTTAAAATAAACCATATTAAACAGATCAAAATATAGAATTAATTTCAGGAAGTAAAGCATGTTAAATTTATAAAAAATATCAAATTCAGTTAAAATGCCATCATTACAATGAGCTCAGAAATCTTCATGCATAAAGAATTACTTAATATAAAAGTTAAATTCCGAAATCACCATTCCTGGAATGTTACGTTCAATGATTTGCAATATTATTGATTAATTCTCCTATTTTCAATTTCAATGCCTTTTCACGACTAAAGTCGAATCACCCGCAATTACTATACTTCAAAAAGAAAAGGAAAGGT
The DNA here is from genome assembly GCA_907164885.2 of Dolomedes plantarius. Lineage (NCBI taxonomy): Eukaryota > Metazoa > Arthropoda > Arachnida > Araneae > Dolomedidae > Dolomedes > Dolomedes plantarius. The sequence goes on from OU015502.1 coordinate 106,697,616, forward strand.
ACTTATTTTTTTTTTCCTTCTCAAAGTTCGACGATTTCATGACCATGATTTACCCAAACCAATCAGCACGTTTCATTCGGAGTGAAATGTTCAATTTGAAACAGGGTTAAGTTTCAAGTGCGGCACGTACAACATTTCCTGCTTGTGAAATTGCAGCGATCGATAGGGACTACATCGTTGCTAGTGAAAACAATCTAGAATGAAATCCATAGGAATTAACTTTCAGAATTGAAAATTCAGACAGGAGTATAGAATGTAGTGATATATATTTCGATACATTCATGTTATCAGTAACAGTTTAGTGCAACATTTCTTTGCCTTATTAAGAAATATATTATTTGTTAACGATTTGTTGTTGTTTTTTTATTTTTTTTCTTTATTTGCTATAATCTTACTGGTTTAACAGTTGTCACGAGGAAAATATATTTGAAAATTCTTCCTAGAATAAACTCTACCATATCGATAAAAGTATTTTCAGTTTCTGATCGATATTTTAATTTTTTTCTATATTTTCTAAAATTTTATTGCTTTAACTGTTTTTACAAGGAAAAAATATTTGAAAATTATTTCTACAAGATAACATTACATAATCAGAAAATATGTTTTCAGTTGAAGCTTTGATGTTTTTAACGTCTTTGTTTAGTTTGTGTAATTTAGTTGCTTTAAATGTTTATTATGAGGAAAAATTATATGCAAAATCTTCCCAGAAGATAACCTTTTTAAATATATTTTTAGGCGATTATTTGATGTTTTTAATGTTTTTCTTTATTTTTTGTAATTTTATTGCTGTAACACTTTATTAAGAGGGGAAAATGTTAAAATATTCTTCTTAGAAGTTAGTCTTACGTAATCTAGATATATATTTTCAGTCGATGCTTTGATGTTTTTAATGTTTTTCTTTATTTTCTGTAACTAAATTTATTTAACTATACTTATTTTATTCTTAGTGAAACATTTCTTTACCTTATTTAAGAAATATGTTATTCGTTGACGATTGGTTGTTTTTATCATTTTCTTTTTCTGCAATCTTACTGAGTATAAGAATAGTTACAAGGAAAAATTGTTAGAAAATTCTTGCCAAAAGAAAACCTTACCTTATCGAGAAATATATTTTCAGTTGATGTATTGATGTTTTTATTTGTTTCCTTTATTTTCTGTTAATTTATTGCTTTAAATGATATTGCGAGGAAAAACTGCTTGAAAATGTTTACTAGAAAATAACCTTACCTTATCAAGAAATATACACTCATGGACAAAAAAATTAGCGCACCAAGAAATAATTGCGGGATCGTAACGAAACTTGCAATGAAGGTACATGTCGGGGAGATATGCAAATTATTAGAAATGCAGCGTGATTGCGCATTACGTATAGCCGGTAGAGGGCGTTGAACATCGTACTCTGTGGAGTATAAAACAGGTAACCAAAGCTTGTTTGAGTGTGCTGAATCATTTACAAAGGAAGAGCTGAGATAGACATGCCATTACGCCGTGTTCGAAGACAATATAAGCAGTTGTCGCAGTTTGAGAGGGGGAGAATCGTTGGGATGATGGAAGCTGGGTGGTCAGCTAGGCGAGTAGCTCGTCAATTAGGCCGCTCTGATTGTGTTGTGAGGAGGTGTTGGGACCAGTGGACCCGAGAGATGTCATGTACACGAAGACCAGGCTCAGGACGCCCTCGTCAGACCAGTCGTCGAGAAGACCGCCACATCGTAAGAAATGCACGCGTACAGACAACTGCTTCACCGGCC
>OU015502.1:106704363-106836863 GCA_907164885.2 Dolomedes plantarius
TTCTGATTCTGATGTTTCCATTTTAAGAAAATTATTTACCACAACTTATAGCTTTTTTTTTTTGCCTTTAAATTTTCATATTACATTACCCTTAGTTTTGGCCATAAATAATATAATCCAATTTTAGCCAAAAATGTATTTATCCTTAGCAAAATTTCAGAATTTACAATACGGCAAATGTTTTATATTCCACCTAATTTAGTTTGTTCCCTTTTTTGACACAAATATGTCTAAATCACGAACATTTTTTTATATTATTATTTGGAATGCCGTATTTTATTTGTCCAACAAAAGGGATTTTGTGTTTGTTTTCTTTTCCTATTTTCACAGATAAATTTTTAATCATAACATTTTGTGCAAAAGATCATTTCTTTCGGCTTATAAACAAGCAAAAACTATAATGATGTTTTGATTCTGATGTTTGAATTTTACGCATTTTATTCATCACAACTTATATTTTTTTCCTTTTAATTTTAATATTATAATACTCTTACTTTTGGCCATAAAAAATATAACCCAAGTTTTGCCAAAAATACATTTTACGTTTTTGCAAAATTTCAGAATTTGCAATACTGCAAATGTTTTATATTCCACCCAATTTAGTTTGTTTAATTTTTGACACAAAGGTGTCGTAACCATGAACAGTTTTTAATAATAGTTTTGGGAATTTTTAACATTGTTTCTCAAGTAAAGTTATTTTGGGGCTGTTTCTTTTTTATTTTCCGAGACACATGCTAATTAATATCATAACAGTTTTGAATATTAGCATCTTTATTTCTCCAACGAAAGGGTTCTCCTTCAGTTGGGTTTATTTTGTTTTCTATTTTCAAAGATACATATTTTAAAAAATTATAACAGCTTTGAATACTAACAGTATGAATTTTGTGCTTTATTTCTCAAACATAAGGTATTTAGGGACTATCATATTTTCAATTTTAAGAAATAGATATGTTTTAAAAATTTTAACATTTTCGTAGACAAAAGTTTCTTTTTTTCTTCTCATAAACCGGGAAAAATTTAATTGCTATCCTTATTCTGAAGTTGGACTTAAACGCATTTCGATTTCCACAAGTTATAAGTTTTTTTCGTTTTAATTTTCATATCATAATATTCCTTCTTTTGGCCACAGCAAACAGATTCAAAGTGTTTTCAATATGTTTGCGAAATTTCAGAATTTACAATATATATAAATTTCTTTCTTTTTTTCATTTTCATATCATAATATTGTAGTTGTTCGTCAAAATAAACAGATTCCAATGTCTGTCAAAAATACATTTTACATTTTTGCAAAATTTTTAGAACTTTCAATACTGAAAACATTTTATATTCATTCCATATTAGTTTTGTTTCTTTTTTGACACTCACTAAAAAAATTTAAAAAATAGGACTTAAGATAAAAAATTTTAAACCTAGTACTTTGAAAATATGTGGCTGATTCTCATGTATGAATTTTACACATTTCGTTTAGAAAAAGTAATACCTTTTTTTTTTAATATTGATGTATATTACTATATTTTTTTTTACATGTTGGCCTATAGATTTCAAATTTTGTGACACATACCTTTGATATTTTTGCAAAGTTTCAGAATTTACAGTAAAAAAAATTATATCCATCCTATTTGAATGTGCTTCCTTTGTGATACAAAGGTGTCGTAACCACGAAGAGTTTTTAATTTTAGCAGCGGGAATTTTGTACTTTTATATCGAAGAAAAGAGATTTCGTGTCTATTTTCTTTCTGTTTACATATTTTATTAAAATGTATCTTTTTTATGCAAAAGTTTATTCCTTTCTGCTCATAAACAAGCAAAAATTGTAATAAAATCGGCAACGGAATTTGTTGACAAAAAAATTATATATTGATATTCTAAGAATAATAAAACTCAGTACGAAATTTTGACATTAAAACGGTTTGAAAAAGAAAGGATCATTATAGAATGAAATATTTTATATACTAAGGATTTGTTAATCTATTTTTTTACCTAAGAGTTATCTATTATTTGTTTACATAAGTAAATAATTAAATAGTTTCCGAATTAGAAATTAATACCGGTAGTATTTATCTTTACAGGGAGTAACAGTTTACACTTTAAAAGAAGTTTACACTTTAAAAAGTTATGAATGGGAAATCATCAGATTACAGAAACTCATTTTTTTTCACTAATTTCTCCTCACTCAGTACGAATTATCATTTTTAACAAGCTAAAAGTTTTCATCATTTCCGTTTAGAAATATGATAATTAAAATTAAAAAGGGTCCTTTTTTCAAAATTATGTGATAAAAATTTTAAAAGCTTTTGATCCTAAAATCTAAAACTTGTGCGAAATAAAACGTCTTCTTAGACAATCAAATTTCATATTTTTCCGAATAAGAATGATATATTTTTATCTAAAAATTAACTCCTTTTTTCGAAAACACCAGAATATTTCAAAAGTATCATCATAAGAAATTCTATGTCAAACAAACTATACAATGTAATTTTATATTAAGAAATCGTCTACCATATCATGATCAGGTTACCTACTGAGATTTTGCCTTTACTCTGTCTCACAGAATTTATTTACTGTATCCATGTTTTTGTATCTATTAAATAATGTAATAATGAATATATATATATATATATATATATATATATATATATATATATGTGTCTGTGTGTTAATACTTCGAAGTTCCATGATAGATGGGACCGACTAATTTGCTCAATACGGGGTTGCAAGTTTGCATATAGATACATATAAATTTTGTCTAATTAGGACAAAGGATTTAAAAAAACACCAGTTTAATGGGAAAATATTGTATTAAAATTAAAATATTGTATTACATATTAATATTATATATAATGTAGAAGATATTTTTTTTTAAATAAGCTAGGGTTTCAAAAAATCCAATAAATTAGTATTAACTCATTTTTTTCCAGAAGAATTTCTATATAACAGACTAACGTTTATTTTACTACCTGCTTTGAAGCGATCACGCGATTTTTATTGGACTCTATATTTTCTAAACTTGTGACCCTTTCTCAATTGCCCTGAGACCTTCTGTCAAGTTTACATTTGTCATTAGGTTGACGTGGAATTGGGTCTGAAGTGTTGTATTTTTCAGTGATGATTTTGGCATCACATCTCCGTGAGATCATCAGCTGTCAGCTCCTCAAGATGAGATTCCAACAGCTCATTGGTATCTCATCCAATGAAAGGTTAGAACAGCTCCATCGACTTCTATATGTAAATGCCTGGCAAAATCGACAATTTCTTCTATCACATGAGCAATAAGATTAGTTTCTGACGTTGTTTCTGTCTCGTTTTTAAAGATATTGGATAAAGTTCCTTCAAACCCCATTTAAAGTTTTTTTTGAAAATTTCCTTCCAAAATTTAAAAAAAGGGGAAAATGTGTAAAATCAAAAATTCTAGGCAGGCCCCAGCCATTATAATGCCTGAGAAACGGAAGAAGAAAGCCATTGGCCCAGGAACTTACGCCACTAAACTTTTGTACTGTGTGCTCCTGTGGAAAATCAAAAACTGCGGAACTCCGAGTTCGTGTAAGTCAGGGTATTACTATAGATATACTACCCTAGTTATGAACGAGTAACGTTCCAGACGGACGTTTAATTCTTGACTTGCTCGTAAGTCGGAACTTAATGTAATTTTAAAATTACCATGTTTTTTACCCCTATTAAAGTATGATAGACTGTAAAGTCAATAAAATTACTCTAAAATAATTGGCACAGATAGTGAATTATATTAGAGTAGGTAAATGTCGCAGTTTGAGCGACAGGAGTTTTGCAAATAGGATAAGATACAAAGATAACCAAAAGTAATAGGAGAAGAAAGTATTCAAGAACGGGCCGTAAGTGGTGACCAGCTGTAGTTAACGAACCGCTTAGCTGTAACTGAAGACGATGAAGGCTATGTCAAGTAAAGAAACATATGGACAATAAAGGGTCACCAGCTGGAGATAATGAACTGGGAAAGTGAAAATTGGAAGCGAAGAGAGGGCTAAGTTAAAAAAATAGGGAAACGAGATAAGCAATTTACGAGGTTGACTTCATAAGGAGAACAGCAAGAGGTCAAAACCGAGCGTGAGACTCTGGAAAGTTGGAGGAGCCCAGAGAAATTGTGTCTAAAGAATCAAGGGCGCAACCCTTCAAGTTAGATTGGGCAAGGAAGAGTTAGGGATTATATGGGCAGCCAATAATATAGGCCCAGGTTGGCCCATTGGTCAGTAGATAGCCACCAATGGAAGCACTGAATAAAAAATTATTGAAGTTTAGCTCGGAGTGAAAACGATATAGAAGAATCAGATTCAGCTGAAACGTCGAGAGGCAGTCAGAATTAGAAGGAAATAGCCGCGGTTAAGATGGCATTATGGGTATGTTAGCGCGATAATTAGTGATGAAGAGAAACAGAGCTGCAGAGTCACTGATAGACTGAGGCTGAGATAGGAAGTCGCTTGATAGAAGCCACAGACGGGCAGTAGGCGGTGTATCCTGATAGAGATGTGAGCCCTTGAATTAGCGAATGAGAGAATAAATGATGATGAGCCCTCAAAAAAATAGTTTTGAGTCGTAGATAGCTGTACCAGCGAAAAGACTGAACTAATGTGGAACAAGCAGATGCAAGCAGCCTGTGTTGATGTTAGAATCGTCAGTCCATTGAATCTGACCTGTTGAAAGAACCAGAGACCGGAAGAGCCCCGTTCTCGACTGTCGGATGGCTGACGGAAGCCAGCCGATGTCATCCGAGATCAAGACGCGGTGATCAGTCCAGTATACCAAGGAAGACGCCCTCCAGTTCACCGGGGAATCGAACAAGAGAAAGCCTGACATCTCTCATCGTTAGTTTCGCGTCAGCTCCGAATACAGATCCTGTTCATCCGCCAACCAATCACGGTGATACGCTTTTCGCCTCTCCATCTATTGTCACGAGGAGACATCGTTTGTGATGAAAGCGCGCCTGACACCTGTTCGAGTGAATGAGTGATCGCAGGTAGGAAAGTTTCCGATCTTTGGCAAATTAATTGTTCAATGCTCACTGATAACGATATATGATATGAGAGTAATGATAATAGGTAATTTACAATGAACATTCACTTATTTGACCATAGATATCTATCGCATATTTGTTGTTTAGTACAATAGTGATTAGAATATTGTTAAATACCTGAGATAGTAGGAAATGGATCTGTGTATATGTATGATTATCAATTAAGAATCTTTGAGTAGTTAGATGACGATATTAGCAAGAGTAGGTAACTGATTAATATGAAATAGGAGTAGGAATTCACTAATGAGTATTATGAATTGTATTTATCGTGTTAATGTGTAATAAATTTATTTGTAATGGTACATTTGAGTAATCACTACATGTTGTTGAAAGTACTAACCACTATCTAATCAGTGCATTAATTAATTAAAAATAAAATTAAATAATCAAATACGAATCACTGTCACAGTAAACATAATACATATTTTGTCATCCTAAAACGCAATACAGTATTGTATTCTAGAGGCTACTTTATTAATAAGAATGATGGATGAAACCTAAAAAAAGTTTAATTATTTTACGTATAGTACACGTACTGGTGTTCTATCCAGTCACGCATATTTTTTTCTATTTCTTCTATCAGCTTCCCCACTTTCTTATAATTATTGACTGCATAGGTAAGGCACTTTTAACATGTTCCATAATACTGTCCTTCTTCATACAGATTGTACCGAGGAATGATTCACGCTATATGTGCGCGTCACGTTGACCATGTTTTCACCACAATCTAATTTCATTTTTTAATCCCTACCTTTGTTTCCATTGAGATGGCTTGCCGTCTTTTACCACAACCATCATCTCCATTTCTCTTACGCTTAGATAAAGGAAGGGCAAAGTAGTTCATGATAAAACCAACATAAAAATGTGGAGCATGTAGTGACCACCGGGACTGATTCCTCTAAATTTTGTCGATTCTCAATTATCTCTCTACACTCTCAATCTCCAACAATTCCCAGTTGTGGTCAACCCTGTTTATGGATGACCATACGATGGCTGTGTGAGGTCGACCATATTTTTCACACCCCGATGCCCTGCAGTCCTCTTTCTAAGAGTCACATAGAGGTCCCAGTGACAACCGTACAGCTTCTGCTGCTTTCTACGTTTAGTCCTCTTAGTTGAATATCCTATGTGGCCTCTACTATTCCTCAACTCTTTCTACACTTTAGTATCAGGTACAGCCTCTAGCTAAAGGTACCTGATACTAAAGAGAACAAGAGAACAACTGTTACCGACAGCATGGATGCAAAGGGTTGGAATTCTGACCGGCGTGGTTTGCGACAAAAATTCGTACTAAGAAGAATAGGTCGGGAGTGTAAAATTTGAACTTACAAAAAGAGGCAAAGCGAGTGCTCCGAAGAAAATTTGAGTTGCGACGTGTTGATTTTTTTTCTAAGAAAACAAATGACTGAAGAATTAATTTATTTCCGACTAACGGTAGATCACAATGGAAAATGAAATTGAAACACTTTTTAAAAGTTTATCCTAGACCTGAAAGTGTTAAAAGAAAGAGATAATTTTTTTTTAAATCTCTTTGAACCAATACAGTAGCGTCAACGGCACGCGACACAAATATAACTATGAACTATGTCGTGTGTTTAATCATCTAAGTTATTTAAGCGTCTCGAAAACTCTAATGAATCCTGTACATATCTTGCAAGAATCGCTAAAAACTTGATTGAGAAGGACTAAATTGCAAACACTGTTAAATTTTGGATATATAATGCATATTTTGCTTTGCCCTTCTTTTACAATGCATATGTTGGTATCTAGGGGACATTTACAATTGCTAATTATTTCTACGAAAGATGCTAACTGAAGGAAACAAATTGTGAATCTGCTTTACATTATTAACTTATTCATAAGTCTATTTGTCGCCCACTATAGCAAAGGTTTAACTTTACGATGACTGTGTCATTTTTATGAATCTGAATTATTCGCTTCTGTTACTACTTTACACTCATTACTACGTATAATATAACTGCATGTGTACCCAAATATGTATTTTCAAAGCTTTTATCTAAATAATATCTAGATAATCCATTGAGACCATATTGTCACTTTCTTACGTCATCCACTAGTTTATGCCTTCAAAAAAAAACAATTTTCATTCATTTTTTATCACCAGGCATCATATTCCTTCAGTGATGCTATATTTAAATTTTGCGTACTGCACATAATATGTAAACCAATTTCTTAGTCGTTGTCCATCAAAATGCAATATGAAAAAATGACATCATAGAAAAAAAAATTACATCATGAAATATTCACGTCAGTTTTTTTCTTCCATTTGTCATTTTATGTAATGGATATGTGTTTATAAATATATTCTTTTCTCTATTAAATAGCTTATAATGTAAAAGAAATGTCAAAAATGTCAGGCTCTCATATCAGTTGCACTTTACATCATAAAAATAATATACTGTCGTCAGACTCTAGCTATATTCAAAGAGTTGTTAGCGTAGACATATTATGAAACACAGTTGTATGTTACAGCCATGATAAATAAATTGAAAGAATTACTGAACATTACTGAATTAAGAGAAGCATTCTGGACTCTACGCCAAATTTGGCGTTGTGCCACAATAGCATCATTTTCATGTCATTGGTTATGAGAATAATAATTATTCCTTCATTTTGTGCTTGTAAGTAAAACCTGAGACAACTTATCAGAGATAATATATGGTAGGATGTCAGCGCTACAAGGTTATTATTTTGAAAATTTCTAGTGTAGAATACACAAATCGTTTACAAAAATTCTTTGACTTTGTACGTGTTTTAATAAAACTCTTAGAGAGGTACAATTCTTATTACTTGAACTGCTTATATTGATAGAGTGTTAATTCTAAAAACATTTTTGCATTGTAAAATTTCTAAACATGCTTTTGTAGATTTGAGATTATTTAACTATATAAATAATAATTTTATTAGACAAAGCACATTTCTAAGCTTTAAAGAAGTTCGCATTGTTACAAAACATTGAATTTTTTGCGATCAAATTGGGGTGTAGTGGCCCAACAACTAAACTTCACGATTCGCGAGAGGTGTTCTTTTAGAGAGAGGACAAACCCGTTCACTAGAGTTAAGCTGTTTATTAGTCTTGTTATTTCAAATTATATACACATTTGAGAAAACCCAGTTTCGTGCAACATCTAATCATCCCCGCCAGACAATAAACATAATGAATTATCTCACAGAATAGCAGGTCTGTCGATTCCTCTAGCGATGGCCCCCGGTGCTCTATCTCCGATCAGCAGTTCCTCAGTCAGTCTCTCGTTGCTCAAAAACCTCTAATGACTTTGCTAGATTGTGCATGCCCTTTTAAATGCCTTCCGAATCTTTTGAACCATCTAGATTTCTTTTCAGAAACTCCAGGAGGTTAAAGCAGACACATCCCCGCGGTGTTTAATGACTTCCTATGTCCTTAATGATAATGAATCCCGTGACAGCGCTACCACCGTCTTGCTAATGAAAAATAATTATAACCACATTTGAGTGCCGCTTCCGAGAATAGCTCAAGGAGGTCAATGGTGGATTAAAGCCACGTTACTACAATATCGACACCATCAAATATGATCATGAGGTAAAATATAAAAAAATTCAGGAAAAATATAATCCTTTATGATTTGTGTCACTTGAGTTATGTACCAGAAATATATATTTAAACTTTCCTTTTCTTCCTTTGCACCTGACGTTTCATTTCACCTCGGGACGGAAATGATGAACGACATCCAGGTATAAACACTTGGAATTTAATTTATTTAGGACAGACAATGTCTAAATCAAGTCCAACATTTCATAAAATACGAGGTTTAGAACGTTCTTTGTCTGAAAACCTTATTATTTTATTAAAGCCCAACACACGCTGCTCGAAATCAGGAGATAATAACTGCATTAGCAAAACTTAGAGCAGTCCGACTTATAAAGCTATAAATTTAAACACGCAAAACATCGCAAATTACCCCTAGTTTTTTCTCAAAGAGGTATTCGCGTGCTTTCGGGTATGCTTCATGCCTCCAAAGATACTGTCTTGATTGTTAGAACAGCCTACAAATCTTGGGATGGTATTAAAAATTTCATTAACCCAAAATTTTAACTTATTTATGTTTAATTTAAATTCATACATTCAGTACTCCAATTAGTTAGGGCTTAAGTGAAATTTAAGTATTATAGCTTCGAAACACAATTTTCATAGTCTATGAGAACACTAGCTGAATACCCTGTTTGTTAGGAATACGTGAGTTCCATAAGTTATGCCATTTGGTCCAATTACTTTCAATCAGCTAAGGTGGCTTCATTCCTAAAAGGATTTCACCCGAAAATATTCTTTAAAGACAGTAATCCAACAATAAGTACAGGTTTTGATTTCTTTTTATTTAAGTCATTTAAGCTCCTTTTCTAACTCCCTTTAGTGTTGAATTTTTATAAAAGCTTTCGAAGTGAGCCCCTAGGGCTTCAGAAAAACCATCCTGCAAAATCCTCCTAGGATGTAGGGTTCTTCAGATATAGTCATCAGTCAGCCTGTAACCGAGTGGTATTTGATTTCTAAAACGAAAATACGCAATTCCTTTGAATACATTTTTAAGAAATGAAGATTTCACAAAATTCTAGTTCCTTCCATTTCAGGCCGATTTTGATAGATCTCGGTATGTTGACGTTTCCTGAGTAGTGCATTCATTTCAAAGTAGTCCGGTTGCGGTCTGACATTAAGGCTTAAAAATTCGTTTTTTGAATTATTTAAAAATAAAATTATTTTTTAATTTACTTTTTTTTTGGGGGGGGGGGGGGCTTAGCCCTTTGTAACCATCTTTAAGGCTGGTCATTTTTAAAAGAATTTCTTATTGACCACATGGGGTCTAGGAGAAAGCAGCCTGCCATATTTCAGCTTCCTAGGCCTTATAGTTCAGAGATATAGTGATCAGTCCGTCAGCGTTTCATTTTGCAGGTTGAAACCCGTGTAGCCACTTAAAGTTTTGAAAATTTTAAAAGATGCCTTTTTTTTACATTGTGGCACCTCTTAGTTAACACCTTAGCTGCAAGAGGAACTATAATGAAATATTTCAGATTCCCAGGCCTTATGGTTTCAGTGATACAGTTTTCTGTCAGTGAGTGTGTGAGTGAAGGTATTTGAATTTTATACTCGTATTATACGAGTCGTGTATATAGGTAAATATTTCAAGCGCTGCTTACAACCAAAATAAAGTTAAAAATTAAGCATTTCTTTCATGTTTAACAGATATCTGAAGAGCATTTTTTAAACATTTTCTTTTCATTCAAAAGCAAATAAACCATTGATTCATTTTTCTGAAATTCTTATGATTTCAATTTGGATCTAAAACTTTCAAAACACATTTTACTCATTATATGTTTTTTTTCTTATTTATCAAAATCTTTCAGATTTCAATAACTTTTTTATGATTTTAAAAAATATTTTAAACCTATAAAAATATTTTAGACTTACGCCTAATGTATAAATGTTTCTTCCTGCCGAAAGATTTCCAAACAATTCACTGATTGCCATTTTGATGACATTCGTAATTCAGAAACTTTACATCTAGAACTGAGAGTCGAATCCAAGATCTATCGATCGCCAAGCAGATATCCATCCATGATATGAGACTACTGATGAATTTCTCGTAACCCATCGTATTCAAATGATTCCCACAGAAGACAGGTATGCATCAATTTTCGATCAAGCGAAACATTAGTGAATCGTTAAACATAAAGAGTCATATAATTTTGGTGTACAGAAATAATAGATAGCCGAAAATTTTCGTCCGAAGTTTTGAAATCATGATATATATATATATATATATATATATATATATATATTACTGAGGAGTTTAATACAATTTTTTTTTATATTGGGTTTTCATATTATTGAAGTGTATAACATTTCCCATGCTCTTTTTATACTATGTTATTTATAATGAGTTTAATTTTTTATACAGAGTTCACAAGGCCAAAAGATAATTTGTCATTTTTTATTTTCAACTTTAAGTGGTACAATGATGGAAGCCTGAAGGTAGCTAAATTCTGACGAGTTTATTAAAAATGCATATATTTTAATGTTGAGCTTTCAACTTAATGATGTATATAACATTTCTTATGTATATATATATATATATATATATATATATATATATATATATATATATATATATATACAAAGTTATTTATGCCGTGTTCATTTCATGGTTCGATTGGAAAATTCGGCTAAACTTGTAACTTTAGCTCTTTTTGCTGCACTGATACCAGACTGAATCAAGCTAAATTCTAGGATTATTTTTTTTTAAATTTATATTTTTTATTGGGTTTCCATATTATTGATGTATATAACATTGCCCATGACTCTTTATACTATGTTATTTATATTGTGTTTAGTTTTTAAAAGAAATTTGGTAAACAAGCATTCTTAAAATCCCGGGTAACTGCGGGCACTTCAGCTAGTACGTAAACGTACACACACACACACACACACACACATATATATATATATATATATATATATATATATATATATATATATATATATATATATATATATATATATATAAATATATATATATATATATATATATATATATATATATATATATATATATATATATATATATATAAATATATATATATATATATATATATATATATATATATATATATATATATATATATATATATATATATATATATATAAATATATATATATATATATATATATATATATATATATATATGTTATACTCCAAAAAAATCTCTTATTAATTACCGTTTTAAAACGCACTGTATTAAAAATGCCTCACCTAACTAAATATGGCCGACTAATTTCTAATTTTTCTGACCCCTGAAAAAATTCCAGTAATTTTTATATCTACCCTCAGGTGCGCAGTCAAAGCAAAGCCGGAAGAAACTAGCTAGGTCCCAATGTTTAGACTTCTAAATTGTAACTGTATAAGGAATCCTAAACGAGGAAATTGATGACTCTTGATGTCAACCACTTTAACACTCGTCTGCTCAGGTCGATCAACTTTGATTTCCGCCCACTGTTCTACTGCACAAATAACACCATTCCCAGGTTTGTGCAGGCTATCATAACCCATTACACTGACTGGTCCTTGAAGCACCCACAAGATTGGCTGTTCTTGACAAGGATGCTCCAGCGAAGCGATTTCCTAGTATCATGCCTTTCGCATGTCGGACAGGTCGGACTTAATGGCGCTATGTTGGGAACTTTGTCATACAACTTGTACAGTATAGCTCACTTCTACCCGCACCTGGGTGTATATAATTTGATGTGGCACTCTAAATGAATTTGATACAAACACAGATTATACATGAAAAAAAGTTTATTGAATTCGTTGCACATATAGAATTTTCTTTTACAGCAATAAGCAAACGTACTACTTGTACGGAATATATATTAGCATTCAATAAAACTACACTTTGCAATACTCACAACCTAGAGAGTCAGACCAGCAGTTCTGCTACGTAAACTTTGGTCCTGCTAAGCACAAGCGCCGGTTAACACCTGGAGCTGCTTACCTCGTAGCTCCCTCTCGCTTATCTATCAGCCTTAACAACCTCTTCTTTCTAAACAAGCTGCATGGTATTTATACCAAGCGCGTATGCCGAACTTAGCATATCTCAAGCACCTTCTTTAATTCATTCACTCAAAAGTTCGATTCTTGTGGATCGAATCTTATGTATACTTTACAAACTGTCGCATCGGTCATGCTTGACTGATACCATCCCTTTCACTGCTATTAGATGGCAGACTGTTGCGACACGTGGCAGGGTTGTATTGGACGATTGTGAAGTGCGACACATTTCGAAATGGGTGTTCCTATTATTTTGTCATATATATATATATATATATATATATATATATATATATATATATATATATATATATATATATATATATATATATATATATATATATATATATATGTATATATGTGTGTGTGTGTGTGTGTGTGTGTATATATTCGATTAACATCTTACATTCGCGCATCGCACTTGAAGTTTATGAAAAATTGCAAAAATCACGATATTTTGCAATTTTTTTCTCTTAGTTAAAACTTTGAAAATAAACATTCTTTAGCTTTTTATGCTTATTGTATGGTTTAAATGACCTAAATAATTTAAATTCTGATCATAAATCTAATTTTCTGTTCGCGGAACGTCTTTGAAAAAACAGAAATTTTGCAATTTTTCACAATTTTCACTCTGCAACTCTTAGCTCGATTTGCTAGAACAAAACGACCCAGAACTCATCACGTGAAGATGGTTGCACTTCGGGTTCCACCCACAACCTACCCAACCAACCATCCAATTGTTGGGTGTGGTGTTTACATTATATTTACATGTATTTACAAAGATTTTCCATAGAGTAGGATTATTTGGCTTACTCTGTTTTTTACTTTTTCTTTTTTATATCTATACATATTTAACGTCTGATTTTTTTGAGAAATGATGCATAACAGATCTAGACTCCAGTGTTGCTCAGATATAGCCATCTCTAGCTTCATGTCCACATACTTTATTCAAGGCCTATGTTACAATTTTGACGCACCTCTCCACAGCCTGTGTGTGACCGGGAAACTTTAGTATTTCTCTCATTGGCATAGTATCAGGATTGATGAATGATTTAATATCATCTTCACTTAGTTCCAGCACAATTGGGGGAGGATACACCACACAAGAATTCCAATTAACAATTTCAATGTAATCGGAAGCTTGAACGTTTATCTTTGGTGGTACGAAATTTCTATCAGTCTTCTTATTTGGGACTGGTCTTGCTTTTAAGATCATTCTGTAACCAAGCTCCCGAATATGTTCTCTTCAACATATTTAGATTATGTTTCCTCAACAAGCATTGCCAACAGAATATTCTCTGGGGGCTCAAAGAATGCATTTCGTTGAATTGCTGGATCGACAACTGGAAGTAATTCGTTGGATAAAAACCGTGATGTTTGGATTGCTTGAAAGACATCTTTTCGTCCGTCAGTAAAGTATTTGTTCTTTTTTGTGGTATACCACATAGCCATATATGATTTCGAGATGAAGCCAACTATTTCTTTTAAGTTTCCAATGGATCTGATGAACTTATATAAAACCTAAGGACTCGGTTGGCCGCAGTTAGCCATCTGGTATGGCACAAAGGACAGGGTCCCTATTTCCCAAGTCTTCTGGACATTGTCCCAAGGTGAATTCATTTGAAATGTCAAACAAATACTGTTGGTCTTTGCTCGACAAATTCCTGTCTATATCAGGAATCGAACAATCTATGGGTTCATAATGAACCACAGGGAGTTTTTCACAAAAGGGAGCTGCTGCCCGATCGGCCCACTAAAAGAATTAGGTCCTGCAGATTGACCGTCAATATGTTGGAAAATGTGGCGAAAAGGAAGCTCATTAAAATGCAGGAGGAATATGCACCTCTGTAGCGGGCGCCCTATATGATTTTCTAGTCGGTGGATGACACCGTTCTTCCATACAGAGTTGGTGACATTGCCATTACACCCTACTACTTGTAGTTTTTCTAGTGATATTGATAGTTCAGACAAACGAGAAAAAATGCTATGAGTTATATCATTTAATAGACTCGAGGAAGGAGATACATGTTCAATATAAATTGATCCAGGTTCCCGAATAAGAGAATAGTGTTCTTCTTTCCCATTCCTGCGAAATTACTTGGCATTCTATTTTTCAACGAACAAAGTATCATCTTTTTGTCAGTCAAAGAAAAGACCCCATCTGTCCTCAGTAAGTGGGAATTGACTTCAATTGAGTTTAAACCAGTTCAACCTATTTCAAGTGAGTTCTGGTGCGTTTTGTTCAAGCAAAACGAACGAAGAGCAGAAGAGTAAAAATTGCAAAATATTGATAAATTTCTGTTTTTTCTAAGACGCTACGCGAATGGAAAAAAATTGATTATTGATCAGAATTTAATTTATTTAGGTTATTTAACCCATAACACAAGCATAAAAAAGAAAGGATGTTTATTTTTAAAGTTTTAACAAACATTAAAAAATTGCAAAAAAAATCGTGATTTTTGCAGTTTTTCATAATCTTCAAGTACGATGCGCGAATGGAAGATGTTACCCGATTTAAATTTTTTATGCCGTTTTCCTTCTTTTTACAATAGACAACTTTTTCGCACTAAAGCGTTCCGAAAAAAAAAAATTTTTTTTCGACCCACCCTAATATGTATATATATATATATATATATATATATATATATATATATATATATATATATATATATATATATATATATATATATATATATATATATATATATAGATATATATATATAAATTTATATATTTAGAGAGAGAGAGAGAGAGAGAGATGTAGATTTAGCTATAGATATGTGTGTGTGTAAGTAAGTAAGTAAGTAAAATAAAAGTATATTACTTTAAATAACAAAAAAAACTCCTGTTTAAATTTAACCACCGATAATTTATATTTGATAGTCCTTAAAAGAATATATCCCTATAAGCATAAAAAGCGAAAGCTATTTACTCCGATTTAACTGCATTCCATTTCAACTCCTATATTAGTTACACTTCTTCACTCTCAGAATTGAAGAATTAATTCCCAGTAAAAGCGGAAATAATTATTTGAAACTTTTATCACGCTTAAACTACATGTAAAATATATTATACATTTTAACTAAAATGTTATCTAAAAGTACCAAAAAATTTTCTATGCTCTAACTCGTTTTAAAATTCTTCGGTACCTTAATCTGCCGTAATTTTCTGAAGCCTTTCATCAAAATATCACAGCTCCGAGTTAGTTTTCAAATTATGTTGAGTTAAGTACGATTTTAATGTAAGTACATTGCTAAAGTTAACTAGCCTTAGGATGTTAATGCTTATTAGAAGTACTTTTCGCTATTTTTTATTTTGTACACGTGGAAGAGAAATATATTCAATTAAGGAATTAATGTTGACTTAATTGTCCTTAATCTACTCAGTTCTATGTCTTAATCGATTCCAAAAACATAATCGATACTTTGGTATTTTGAGTAATTTTTTTCAATCTCGATCAATACTCTTAATCAATTTAATTCCGAATATAAATGCCCGTTTTCTATGGTAGAGATTTTATTTCTGTTTTATACCTTTTTAATCTTCTTCAGTTCAACGGATTTGGAAATATTTTGTGTTTTCCCTAATTTCATCTGCAGACATCAGCGATAATGTGCCTTAGTCATGAAATTTAAATAGCGGTCACATGTGTTAGTGGCACGAGAAAAGGTATTTTAAACCATACACAAAACTAAATATTCCATAGTTTTATGTTTTAGTTGCATGAACATTTCGTTTTAAACAAATGCTGTCATTAGCATGCCAACATGCTATAAAATTAGTTAACCTTTTTTTTTCAGAAATATCAAATTGCCTAGTCATAGGATTAAACAAATAGCAGTAATTATGTGTTTTAATAAATAATAATGTTTAATAAATAAAATAATTAGTTTCATAATGTCTTATAAACACTAATAAATAATAATTATTGCTTCTAAAAGTTATATTTTAAATTTGTATATCCAGTCAAACATTTTATATCTTTTCTGATATATTAAAATTCAAACATTTAAAATATAATAATTAGGGAACGAGGTAGCATTGTCGTAGAACTTTGGGCTTGCAACTGGTGATGCTCGTGTTGAATCCCAGCGAAAGCTTATAAATACCTTCTTGTCTAGGCTGGATATGAGTATACAGGTGTTCCTAGACTTACGACTGCTCGCACTTACGACTGAAATTTTTAAAAAAAAAAAAAACAAATAAAGAAAACTCAAAAAAAATATATATATATATATATATATATATATATATATATATATATATATATATATATATATATATATATATATATATATATATATATATATATATATATATATATATATATATATATATATTATATATATATATATATATATATATATATATATATATATATATATATATATATATATATATATATATATATATTATATATATATATATATATATATATATATATATATATATATATATATATTTATATATATATATATATATATATATATATAAATTATTTTTTTTCAAAAATAATGTTTCTCGAATGTACAGTACATACCTATATGCATTACATAATTATTAAAAAATATAATGCAATATTCTGCTATACTGCAAAAATGTATTACGCAATAATAAAAATGTATGATGCAATACTTTCGATATCCGCAAGATAAATCAAATAAACCTTCAGACATGGCTTCTGCTTTTCATTATATTAGTAAAAGACTACAACAATTAGAAGCAATGGATCCAAATGAGGAAATATTTACAAGTGTAAATCGTTGTATTAAGGTAAATATGGCTTGCTACCAGACAATATACAAGGAAAAGAAGACGCAAACTGTTCAAACTACCTGGATAACTTTGTTAAAAAAACTTGCAACGTATCTTCTGTCGAAAATTCTGAACCAATGGATTGTACTAACATAATAAGTAGTGATGACGAAGAATGATTTATGTCTTCTAAATACAATGTATTTTAAATTATGTATATATGTATGAAAGCAATATATATATATATATATATATATATATATATATATATATATATATATATATATATATATATATATATATATATATATATATAGTGGAACCTCTCATAACGAACATAATTCATTCTAGAGTCTTACTCGTAATGCGAAACACTCGTTAAACGAAACAATTTTTCCCATATAAATTAATGGAAAATGCGATAATGCGTTCCATGCCAAAAAATACTCACATTTTTTTAGATGCAACGTTTATTATTTAAAGAAAATTACTTATACATAAATTCTTAAGGAGAAAAATCATCCATATGTAGTATACTATTTACGAATTTATGACACATATCTAATTTTTTACTAGAAAGCTCTCTAGCGACATTTGTTTTTCTCGGCGCTTCAAAATTTGCAGAAAATGTGCCATTGCATTGTCAATGAATAAATTTACATCGTGCATAGCCACCGTCTTATCTGGGTGATGCTTTGTAACTTACGATGCAACAGTTTCCCATGCTTTCATCATTTCTTTTATTGCGCCAGAAGATTGTTTCTTTGTTGTTTTTTCGTCCTTCTCCATTGATAAACTCTCCTCTACAACTGCTTGCTGTGAAGGACAATGCAATCTATTAGCTGTTCGGTGGACAGCTCTTGGTTGTGCTCTTCCACAAGCTCCTCAATATCATTATTATTCTCCAGTCCCATGATATTTGCTTCTCGAACCATCCATGACTACTGTTGAGTGCAACGCCTGCCGCATTTAAAAAGAGCGCTGCTGTCGCTGTATATGTACTATATGACGTGTTGTGAGCAGACGAGACGAGCTCCAAGTGGAGAATGGAGTGAGCGTAGCTAAGAGATGAAATAATAAAATTCGAGTAAACCCATGAAGGCAATCATGTTTAATTTTGAGTTGAGTCATTTTTATATAAAGAGTATTGAGCTATCGATGGGACAAACAACTACCATTTAATACTTATTTTTCGGCTGTTGATGATCCTGGTGACGTGAAGATCTGAGTGACATGAAGAGGGGACTTCCTTCGACGTCACTTGTTATGTGAAATGTTGCTCATTAAGCGAGCCATTTGTTCGATTCATTTTGCTCGTTATGCGAAATATTCATCATGCGAGGTGCTCGTTAAGCGAGGTTCCACTGTATATATATACATATACAAAAAAATTCTTTGTTTGAAATCCCACTTATGACCAATGTTTAGGTACCTATCTCGGTCGTAAGTCGAGTTAATATCTGCATTTAATCTGTAGCCTGGAAAGTCCTTCTATGAGGTTAAGGAGGATGGGAGAAGGTACGAGGCTCCAGATGTCGCACCTAGGGGTGCTCGATCAAATTTGAGGTGGTGGCACCATTAGGTGGTGTTGGTTCACAAACATAGTGTCCCCATTGGCAGAAGCCAACGATTTTCGTGGATTAAAAGCAAAAGTCCAGACTGAAAATTGCTCTGAATTACCAAACAAAGTACAAATAATTTAATGAAAATTTCCTTTATTAACCCTTCAGCGGGCGCGCCCGTGTACAAAGTGCAACATTTTCGTAATTTTGAATGGTTTATTTTTTACATGTCAGGTTTGGATGTTCTAAGCAGTTTCTATTTATAAGTACACCCTTTCTAATGCAGGTCTGATTTTCTAACCCATGTATTTCTTTCGATTCATTGTTAGTCGGGATTTAACCGTGATAATCCAGCGATTTTACTGAATTACAGTACGACAGAATACGTGGTTTTATGTAGTCGATCCAATGTTCAGCTATTACACGGTATCCGGCCTATCACAAAGATAGACTCTCTCTCACTCTCTCTCTCTCTCTTTTACATAGCAGGAATCAATCCGCAAGTTGTCCTTAGACTCAGTAAACCGAACAGTTTCGAAATAAGGCATTTTTATCTACACTCTTTGGCCTTTAACAATGAATATATCTCTGTATTATCAACATGTTATATCTTGTCATAAAACCCAAAATTATTATTTTCAATTTGAAAAAAAAAGTGTATTACAAAAGGAATAATCAAAGTTTAAAGAGACGTTGCACTTTGTGTTATGGCATTCCAAAAATTGGTCAGCCCGTTCAGGGGTTAATAAAAATTCGATCATGTATAAGATCTTATGGGGAATGTTTATTTTTCTGTTTCCTTTGTATCACATGCTTGACTGGGAATATTATGATATCAGTGTATTAACAGTACTTTTATTTTATAGGACGCACTGTTAGATTGTAGATAAAAAAAAGGTTTATTTACAAACAAATTAATTTTTTTCCTTCTTTTTGTGAAAATTTACGTGAGAATGGAATTTAAGCTAGAAATTTAGCACTACTTGGAATTTAATTACTTCTATAATCTGACAGTTTACTTATACAAAAAAAGGTTAATTGAAAGCATCCACTAGATGGCTCTACGCATTTGTCAAATACACGACAAAGCATAAACTTATTAAATAAAGTCTAATATTATAATTATTTATTTCAAATAATTCATTTTTAATCATATAAAGGAATTCTTTCTAAGAATGAATAACACGAGAAAAAAATCAAATGTAATTATATTAGTAACAAGATGTCAAATATTTCAGTTTTCAGATGCTTATTAAATGTAAAAAGTAAAATTAAACCATTTGTTTTGTAATTTCTTTATCAGCCTTAAAAAAGCCTACATTTCAAACTGACATTTCTACCCGATGTAATTTTCTAACAAATAATTCAAGTTATTCTCCTGCACACGTGAAATCATAAATTCTTGTTACCAATGGTAATTAGCTAGCAAATTTAATAGATTAAATCTTAAAAAAAATTAGATTTAATTTATTTAATCTTTTTTTAACGTTTCTCGCTGGGAAGGTTAACTTCATATTTTTAACGAGTTATTATCATAATAAATATCCAAAGTGTTCGTTAAAATTAACCAAATGGACGAATATTTTCAATTATATCTACAACATCTACCAAATATAATCTTGAAAGTTTTGAAAGTTTGAAGAATTTGAAAGTTTTTCCCACTGCACGTGGGCTCCTAAACCCTCTTTCCAAACATCTACATTGAACTAAATCAGAACTTTTCTAAAATAAATTATAAGAACTGTTACAAAACATTAAATTTGTTCATACTGCTAGCTATCAAAATTAACTTTATGATTTTTATAGGCTTATTATTAAGGCGAAACTCTCATTCGGAATCTATATATTTTAGTTGCTAAGCGGATTCTTTTGGCAGTTCGTGAGAGAAAACTACTGCATCATTACTTCATTTTGGTCTTAAATGAAATATTTTAATCTACAGATGTGTCAAATTTGGTTTTTCTAGCCGCAATTTCTATTAATTAGCGATAATTTACGACAAAAAAAACATTCTGCCCATGCTCTGTGATATGTTTAAATCTGGCTTTAAATACTCACTATGTACGAGGCCGCATAAACAAATTAATTTCATTTTGCGCATGCTCAGTGACATGTTTAATTCTGGATTTAGATACTTACTAAGGCCAAGGCTGCATATACACGTTAATTCCTTTATTCCGAGGAATCTCTCTAGATCTCTCTGCCACTTTAATTTTTAATTATGTTTGTGAGCTATAGATTTAAACCTGACGGAAATTGTTTATTGAGTAACAATGGTCTTTTTATTGGGTTCAATAGTAATTTTTTTAAGTGTATTTCTCTATTCTTAATATTATGATTTCCCACATGTAGCAATGATGTGTTGAGTATAATTTGTGTATTAGTACATTGATTTACTATCCAGCCGTCATGTTTTGATGGGTACCAACAAATGGTCATAACCCTTTGAGGGGCGCCATTTGCACAGTGCAAACGCTTTCTTTTCTAGTCTTCTTTTCATTTGCATTCAATGTATTCCAGTTAAACGAGCAGAAAAAGGGTTAGTACTGCCATCTGATATCATTTTAAAGAAGTAAAAACATTTTGCAACCTTTAGTTGGAAAAATTTTCAAGATTTTTTAGGTTAAAAAAAATCGGGGAAAAAATCTACACCGCGCAAAAAGGGGGAGGTTGATGCCCCTGAAAGAGTTAAACTAATAACTGCGTTTTTTTGTTGGACTTCAATTCGTATAGAGGCCTTATGCGCTATTCCTTATGACATAAGGTCTGTTCACTCTGAATCCGAAGTGTTAAGAACCGTCAGCGTTAAAAAATGTCAGCCAATTACAAGAGCTTAGTTCATTAACCACCGTGATGCCTCAAAACAAAAAAAGGTCATGTTAACAATCTCGGATCCAGTGTAGTAAGGTCTCGCAAAGTTCCGGATGCAATGTGAACTGGCATTTACTACGCTAGGGCTACATGATCCAAAGGAATTACCTTAGGACCTACAACTGCCCAAGACTAAAAAACAGAAAAAAATCTTCCAGCTTTTTATTGCATATTTAGGTCATTAATTATAGTACAACTAAGCTTTGCCAGTGTTTTCTGTAAATTGTTTATTGATGTATGTATTCCTGCTACAGATGCGAACGCGGTTTAAACCTCTGAGAGGCGCCGTTTTCACAGTACAAACGCCTAAATCTAGTCTTTTTTCACTTGTATTCAATGTATTGCAGTTAAATGAGCAGAAAAATTGTTAGTACTGCCATCTGTTATCTGTTTAAAGAAGTAAAAATATTTTGCAACCTTTAATTGGGAAAAAAAAATTCAAGAGCTTTAGCATATTCTTTTGCTTAAAAAAAATCGGGAAAACTATCTGCACAGTGCAAACGGGGAAGTTGTTGTCACTGAAAGGGTTAACAAAAATTAATAGAATCGAAACTATTTATAATTGATCTATTGTTTTTTAATAGTAAAAAATTAATAATTAATAATGAAAAATTACTAATTATTAATTAAAATTAATAATTTTATTAAAACTATTAATTATTAATTAGTAAATCCTTAATTATTAATATTAATTACCAATTTTATTAAAATTATTAATTATCAATTAAATTATTAATTAGTAATTACATTTTATTAAAAGTATTAATTACTAATTAAATTATTAATTAATAATTATAAATTAAAATTATAAATTAAAAAATTTAAAATTATTATTATTAATTAAAATAACAATTTGTAATTTTAAAATTACTTTTTTAATTATTAATTAAAAATTAATAATTATTAATAATTAATAATTAATAGTAACAAAAAATAATAGAATCGAAATCTATTTATAATTGTCTATTTATAATGTATTGTCTATTTATAATCTATTTATAATGTCTATTTATAATCTAATGTCTATTTATAATCTATTTATAATGTATTGTTTCTTTCATACTAGAAGAAAAATTCGTTAAAATCTGATAGAAATTTTGAACAGTTTGAAAGCTTTTATCCTAAAGGCGACATTCGGTTTTGCTGTTTCAATAAAACTTTTTTTTTCAAATAATGATGCATTTATGATTTTTAGCTACTTATGAATAACAAACATTCAAAAAGTTCCTTTAAATTAGTCAAATATTCGTTCTTTAGAAATAAAACACTTCCAATTCTATCTGCGACTGCTACCAAATATAATCTTATATCTACCCCCATCAAACCATCTGATATCGACAATCAGCTATATCTGCCAAGTAAATATTTTAAAATAAATTATAAGAACTATGACTGAATATTAAAATTGTCCATACTCCTCTCTATCAAGGTTAACATAATGAACTTTAAAGAGTCATTATCAAGATAAACTTCCGGAATGTTCATTTAAATTAATAACTGCGATCTCTGCTACGCTTCACTTGGAATCGAGGTCTTATGCTTTATTCCCTCTGACTTACTTAGGGAAGGCTAATTTATCCGAAGGAATTCGTTTAGCGAGAGTCTTTAACGTTTGCAAATGTATATCACTTGCAATTGACCAAGGTTAAATATCAGAGTGAAAAGCGTGCCGCATTTCATTACATATTTGGGACATTAATTATGGTATAACTAAGATTTTCCAATTCTTTCTATCAAGAGATTATTAATGAATGTATTCCCGCTGCACATACGAAAGTGGTTTAACAAAGAGGGCAGAAACAATTTCTTTTAGAACTGCTCCATTGTTTTTTGAACAGTAAAAAAGTTTCTTTAAAATCTATGACAGAAATTTCCCCCAAATAGAAAAAAAATCATTTGAAAGTTCTTCACTAAATCAAAAAAAAAAGGATTTAGTGCGAGAATACTTTATAACCTTTACCTTGCGGGGACTATTTTTTCCGATTCCCTCTTTAGAACGAGAAATTTCATACCCCCTCTTTAAGAACAGCCATTAAGGGGTTATATATATATATATATATATATATATATATATATATACACTGCTGGCCACTGTAAATGCAACACCCTGAAGGAAACATGCAAATAACATGAAATTTACAACATGCATTAGCGGAGGTGAGATATGCAAATGATTAGAATTTCAGCTCAGACACACATCACGCGCGCCTGTGGCGACACTTCAAACCGCTATTTAATGCTTGGAGATTTCGACGATTTCAAGTTCGGCAATTTCTTCTTGTGGTTTTTTCAAAAAAACGATCAATTATGCCTCGTCGAAAACAGCGATCATCTTTTGATCAAGTATCCGAGTTCGACAGAGGAAGGATAGTGGCCTACCGAGATTGTGGATTATCTTTCAGGGAAATCGGTAGTCGTGTTGGACGAAACCAAACAACTGTAATGCGGATATGTGATCGTTGGATGCAGGAGGGTACGACGGACCGGCGTGTTCGATCGCAAACACCTCAGCGCACCACTTTACGCGATGACAGGCAAATTGTGCGCATGGCAGTGACGGATCGCTCATTCACATCACGAACCATAGCACAGCACATGCAGTCTGTAATGCATCATCCAGTGTCTGCGCGTACTATTCGACGCCGTTTACAGCAGAGTGGTCCGTCCGCAAGACGTCCATTACTTTGTCTACCGTTGACGCAGAACCACAGACGTCTCCGCCGACAATGGTGCGATAACAGAAGGATGTGGACGGCAGAATGGAATGAAATTGTCTTTACTGACGAGTCACGCTTCTGTCTGCAAAACCACGATGATCGCATTCGAGTCTGGAGACACCGTGAAGAGAGGATGCTGAACAGCTGCGTTATGCACTGACATACTGGTCCTTCACCGGGTATTATGGTATGGGGCTGTATTGGATATCACTATCGCACACCTCTAGTACGCATTGTCGGTACTTTAAACAGCCAGCGCTACATCTCCGAGGTGTTGGAGCCAGTTGTCCTTCCTTACCTTCAGGGCTTGCCCACAGCCATATTTCAGGATAATGCGCGACCACACGTGGCACGCATTGTACAATGGTTCTTCGTCAATCGCCAGATTGAATTGCATACCTGGCCGCCTCGCTCTTCGGATCTTTCGCCGATAGAAAACATGTGGTCCATGGTTGCTCTTCGATTGACCCAGATTCCATCCCCAGCTGCCACAGCAGATCAACTTTGGCAACGTGGGGAAGATGCTTGATCTGCTGTACCCCAAGAACTCATCCAAAGTCTCTTTGAATCAATGCCGAGGCGTGTGGCAGCGGTGATCTCCAACAATGGCGGCTACTCTGGATACTGATTTTGGCAGGAACCACACTTCACAGAAGTCTATCAATTTAATCATTTGATACTTGGTCAACATGTTATCTACAAAATAAATTTTGTTGTGATATCTCTTGTCTTTCTTGGTGTTGCAATTTGGGTGGCCAGCAGTGTATATATATATATATATATATATATATATATTTATTATTTATTTATTTATTTATTTATTTATTATTAATTTTCGGGACTGTAGTATATGGATATATGCTATCCCACCCCGTAAGGAAAAGGGTGAATAATGATACAAATAGGGTTTTCAAAGAGTTATTTTTATAACAAATATCCGAAATGTTCATTTCAATTAGTCGAATTATCAGCCTTTTAAAATAAAACATTTTCAATCCTATCAATACCTTCTACCATTCATAATATTACAAAAATCTTCCACAGCAAGCCAGCTGAGATCTACAATGATTTAAATCTGCGAAGAAAATATCTTACATATAAGTAATAAGAACCACGATTGAATACTAAATTTGTCCATACTACTCTCTATCAAGGTTAAATTAATGAACTTTAAAGAGTCGTTATTAAGATAAACTTCTAGAATGTTCATTTAAATTAATAACCGCCTTGTCTGCTACGCTTCGCTTGGAATCGAGGTCTCATGCTTTATTCCCTCTGACATACTTAAGAAAGGCTAATTGATCCAAAGTAATTCGTTTAGCGAAAGTCTTTAACGTTTACAAATGTATATCACGTGCAATTGCCCAAGGTTAAATATCAGAGTGAAAAGCGTGCTGCATTTCATTACATATTTTGGTCATTAATTATGGTACAACTAAGCTTTTCCAATGCTTTCTACAAAAAGATCATTGATGTATATAGTGCTGCTGCAGATGCAGAGGTGGTTTGACAAATACAATAGAAAAACATGCTTTTAGAAGCGTTCGATTATTTATTTAATAGAATTCTTTTTTTTTACTGTGAAACTGAAGCCACGGCTAATAGAAACAAATTATTCGAAAGCTTTCTCGGTAAACTGCAAAAACTGGTTCACAGATTTAATAATATTATTTTTTAAGTAACTATACGAGTTCCGTTAGGACTGATTCAAGTCATTGCAGTACTGCATGAAATAAAGTTTTATTTTAAGATAATTTTATTCGTTATATAAGACTTCTCGTTTTATTTCTAACTTAAGAATTGCAGTTGTTTTTTCGTCGCCAATCTGGAAAAAGCTCATCAGTGTTTGTTAAACAATGCATTCGATATCAATAAATATGAAAAAATCTGGTTTTTTTTTTTTTTTTGAAAGAATTTTTTTCTTGCAGAGCTACATAGAACAATGAACAAAACTGATGCTTTAGATCTACTGTTATAAAAATAAAACACATTTATCCAGGCCAAAAAATTCCGAAGGGCGTTGAGATGAGACTAATGAAATCTGAAATCGGTCTCGAATTGTCATAGACATTTTACGATGAATGGAGTGTGAAATATAATTACAAATACCTATATATCCTCATTGTCCCGAGTTGAGCATAACTTGTTTTATCCTGTTTTAAATTGTATCTTGCTTACGCTGTATTTGTGTTTTATTTTTTTGTTGCTAATATGGAGTCCACATGTCGTATAAGAGTTAGGGAAGAGGATAATCGTCGGTTGCTTTATGTGTGGACATCGTAAGGGTAGAACCAAAACCACACACCTGGAGCCCTCTCAGCTTTGGTCGATCACAGAGAGACATATGGAGGGGGCTCGTACCATCTCCCACCTACTCTGACATAATAGAAGTACTTTTCAGTTCACAGATTTAAAGTTCCCTTATCTATGAACTATACGTATTGACACGAACGTAAGTTTTCGTTGTGAATCCCTGTCGCAATACCAACGCAAACTTTCTAGCAAACCGGCTCTCACCAATTAAGTAAAACATGACGTTTATCAGAGATAATAATGCTCAATTGTTTTAGTTCTTCATAAGACTCCTCCTTTATGAATACTGAATTCACTGCTGTATTTAAATTTACGTAGAACATTGCCTATCTTTTAATATAGTTTTTACAAAGTAAGCAGTAAAACAATCAACAAGCTTTCGTATTCATCTAAGGAGATGGTATATAAATAGTATTTATTTTAACAGGATACTTAATGTTTGCTTACAGCGACATTTATTTCACATTAAAAAAACGTACTTTAAAGTCTTTCAGGAAATATTTAGAAAATAATTAGTGACGATTTAAACAGTTGACAAAATAGCAGGATTTTATTGATCATGACCTTTTTTTTATTATCATATTCTATATACCTTAGACATAATTATAATAACGATCATCGAAATAAATAATAGTGGAACTTGTATTCCGTGTATATATATATATATATATATATATATATATATATATATATATATATATATATATATACTATGTATTACATTGTATAGCTTTTAGCTTTTTTCCAAAGAGTCTCGAACTTATAGAACAGATCAAAATATGGATAAAAGTATAAATTATTTGGGACTTCTGTTTAAGATGTGCAGATGGAAATGTAAAATATAGTATATACGATAAGCGTGATAACTATACATTTCCAATTAACAAAATGCTATCATGGCACACATGCCTCCATAAAAATGTTAAAGAAATGTAAGCGTCAATCAATTCCTACGTAACTATAAATTGAACAGCGATAAAGATAAATTAGCCCGCGAGAACTCGCACCGGTTATGACATACCCAATCCATTTTCATTCAATGTTTTTGTTATCTTCTTCTTATCGGATTAGGCCGAAATTTCATGTACCTGTATTCAAGATCACATTCTTTCAGCGGGGTAAAAACTAAGTCTGCTCAATAATACATTTGAGAAAAATATTTCGACGGGTATGTCATACCCGTGCGAGTCCTCGTGTCAGTCAGATCTTTCCTTTTTTTCTGTCAGTTTAGTGCATCATGGCGCGATTTTTTAATTACGACGAGGAAATAAAACAATAGCGACACCTTTTAGAGACTGTTTATAGTGATAATGAAGCTTTATCCCAAGATAATGATGCCTCTGAGGATGGAGAATACTGTAGCAATCACGATTCTTCTACTGAAATTGAGACAGAAACCGAAGATAAAGGTTCACTGTCAACAGCCGATTTTTATATTGGTAAAGATAAAATTACAAAATGGCTGAAGAAAAAATACCGGCAAAATGTAAGAGAGCCTTCAAGGAACGTAATTATCCAGCTTCCAGGTAATACAAATTATTCAAGAGATGTCGCTTCTCCCGTAGATGCATGGAATGTTCTCTTCAATAGTAACATGCTAAATATGATGGTGCCTCAAACAAAAACAACTTATTCAAGCCCTTCAATGGAACTGGAAATGACTAATAATGAACCGCCTGCAAAAAAACTCAAGACAAAATATAAACGATGTTAAATTTGCCCAAGTAATAAGGACTGATAAACAAAGTTTATGGGCCAAAAATGGGAAAAATGTCTGTGTTGAACATCAGTATGTAGTTTGTAAAAAATGCCTATAAAAATGTAAGTATTAATAAAATTCACTAAAAATCTTTAATTTATTATCTTATGTTCTTTAGTTACGTAAGGTTTGCATATAAACAATATTAATTGATATTTAAATAGCAGAAATGAACTAGGGTATGAGATACCCGGCGCGAGTTCTTGTGGTCGAAATTGGGCGCGAGTGCTCTCGGGTTAGTGTATGGTATACGGGGAATTATAAAATTAGCTAAGCTAAAAGGATTCCCAAGAAATTTTCTAACCAATATCACTAGCAAATTTTTGAAAATACCTAGGAAAGATTGCATCAATCGATTATTTTAACAAAATTGAATCAAAATTGAAAAAAAAATCTTAAGACATGTCAAAAAGATCTTCAGGTGTTGGAGGGGGATATTTGCGTGTACGGGTAAGTGCATTTTCATCTAAATACCTATTTTTATATATTATTACTTAGATTTATCCTGAGCTATTTAGTTTTGTATTTGTATTGATCTAGTGTATAGGTATAGATTCTGACTTGGTGTTTTTCTTTTTGTGATCACATTAATATGTGTTGGTTATAAGGCTTAAATGTTTAAATTTACATAGTGATAGATTGAACTGCTTTTTATTTCATTCCTTTTGTCTATTTTATTTGTTGTAGTTTTTAAGTAAAAGTATGCTTTTAACGTATGGGTAATCATGTTGTGATTATTCTGGTTAAAGGGTTGTAGTTGATACATTTGCATATTGATACGTTTTTGGTTATCATCTCAATAGTTAATTCTGGGCTATATTCTTTTTAAGTATTCTTTTTCATTTATAGTGTCTTTTTTGTTGTCATTATTGTGTTGTACTTTTTAGTTAGATTTTTCAACTTCTTATTGTAACGCATTTAGTTTGGCTAAAGGCACTGCTTTATAATTAGGGGAGGTACCAGACCACCGAGAGTGTTGCCATGGCACATAAACATGTTTAATCGGAGAGGGGTGGTCACAACTCCCCGGTCACTTAGGTACATCTCCATATAAGTATTCTTTCTGTGGGACTTTTAAATTGTTCATACTGCTGCTGTACGGTTTTGACTTTTTCTTTTATGTTTTAAATATCAAACTTTAATATATATATATATATATATATATATATATATATATATATATATATATATATATATGAAATAACATAGTAGAAACAGTTGGAAAAGCAGATACTCGAACAGCTGTAAAAGAATTCTTGTACGCAGTAAACAGGCGAATGAATTAAAATAGTTATATTTGTCGTTCATATGGAGTTCCCCACAGGGAGGGAGCTAGATCGAGTGACATATTATATGTACAAAACACTATCAGAAAAAGACCCGGCTTTCAGCCGTGTTCACATTTTTATATCCGGAAAGTACAAAAGGGATGGTGCAACGGTAAATTCCTATGCCTCTACGTCACGTCATGGACTAGGGCGTGTCAGATGATTCTTATCGGCTCAGTCTCTCTAGACAGGGGCTGTTCTAAGAGGATATTTCTCCTGTCTATAGAGAAACGAAGGGATTAAGTACTGCAAACTTTATGAGCTACTACATCATCTTAGAAATCGAATTAATTATGTTTACAGGAATATGGAGAAGTCAGATTATTAATATAAAAATTATATTTATATTATATATATATAGATATATATATATATATATATATATATATATATATATATATATATATATATATATATATATAATATATTATATACACATATATACGCACACATGAAGTAGTGATTTTGTAAAAATATATGGCAAATTTTCCTCGCCTTACCGGGGTTGAAAACTTTTCCTGTTCATTTAAAAGAATTAAGCGGAAGAAAAAGGACATTCCAGGAAATTCATGCCCTATTTACCGACTCTTTTTCACAGCGTTCCAGGTTACTTCTAACTATTTCGTTTGAGACCGTATAATTCTTTTCACGTGACACTGCCTTCCAATTTTCGTTCGTAATGTTCCCGGTGCCGGCGTTTATATGTTATCTTAAGATTCAATGCGGAAGATATGACGGGTTGTTGCCGTGAGAACGATCAGTAGTTTAATGAAAGGATAGATTGTAACTCTATAGAAAAATCTTAACACAACTGCACTCGGAATGCGAGATTCCGGGAGTTTCTACAGATGATAACACAAGGGTGGTATTTGAGGAAATAAAAATGTTTATATTAGATTATATATATATATATATATATATATATATATATATATTATATATATATATATATATATATATATTATATATATATATATATATATATATATAGTATATATATATATACTATATATATATATATATATATATATATATATATATATATATATATATTATATATGTGTGTGTATATATATATATATATATATATTTATATATAACGAGGATTGATCCGAATAAAAGGTTACAAGGGTAAGATTCGATATATTTACGCCGTCCCCCTCGGTAAGCATACGCAGCGTGAAAACACCTACTAATAACCGGCAATCCGCTCCACTCTGGCCACTGAGTCAAATCCCGGCCCATACACCCGCCCCGTGTAATCGGTCCACTTCACCACCATCATATTCCCGTCAATGCCACATGATACCATTCCCATGCGGTCTTACGATCAGAGTCATCGAAGAGCCAGAGTTATTATTCCACTTATTTAATCCCAATTTAGACCGCAGCCACCACTCTGCGAAATTTATCACCTAAAGTTTATTTAACTTTTAACATAAGTTTTACAGACGTCCTGCACCACTTGGGCAGGTAAACAAATCAAATTGACAAGCAAAAAACATAATTATTAGTATACAAAGTCACCACTTGTGACCCAATAACTTAATAATCAATATTATCAAAGTCCAAGTCATCATATCTAGCCGACGCAAAAGTCCGCGTCTGCTCACCTCCGTATAAGTCAATTCGAAGATTTTTTCGACCTGTGCTTGATATCTGCTACAACTTTGGTTCGTTGGAAGACGTTTAGTTTTCAACTTTCTCCCTGTCTTTCCTCATATATTATGCAGTAGCACAGGTATGTTCCTGTTTGCACGGCTGGCCTTGGTGTTCCTCTTCGGCACATATTTTGCACCTCTTCTTATTACGACAATGTTTGGCAACATGGCCAAAGCCCCAACACTTATAGCATATCACCGGCTTTCTTTGACCGCTTTCTATAATCCTTCCAGTTACAGATTTTCCAGCCAACTTTCAATTTCTTATTACATTCTATATTTCTATAAATCTCTCCTTTCACGCTAATGATCCAATTATAGCCATTCTTCGTCTTAAGTTGGAAAAAACTTCGATTTCAGCGTCCTTCAGTGCCAAGTCTGCATCTTCAAGATCTCTCTAATTATTTCTTTTCAAACTTTTATTCAACATCGTATATGATTATTTTCGAATCTTTAAATTTAGGCTTACGTGTAACAAGGGCAATAATCAATTATTTATTAATAGACAGAAAATACAAAGGTGATTAGGAGGACTTCTTGCTGATCATTTTTTCCACATAATCACCAAATCAATTTAGGCATTTATCTGAACGCAGGACCACCTTGTTTAACCAGGCTTGGTAGAGATCATGTCCTTGCTTACTGAGCCAGATCTCGGTAGCTGTTTTCACATCACTGTCTAAAGAAACCTCATTCCAGATAAACGTTCCTTAGAACTCGGAAAAACGGAAATAGTCACTGGGTGCCAATCTGGGCTATATGGGGGATGGCTCCAGAATTCCCACTTAAACTTTTGCAGCAGTTCTTGAGTTTCGCAAACAATAAGAACTCACCTACAAGCGAGGGCCACTTTATAAAACGTCTTGCCATTTCAATCACTCTGATGCGGCTTCTAACTTACTCGACCTGCCCGCACAACCGCTGCAAAATAAATATTGCCATCTGTCTACACTTGGGAAAATCTATTCCGTCCACTAAAATTACATTTCAAAGGCTAATGCTTGTAACCTTAATATAAGTTACTATCAATATGAACCACACACAGGATAAACTACATAAGAGTATAAAATACAAAAAATTATACATTTATATTTGTATTTATATATATATATATATATAATATATATATATATATATTATATCTATATATATATATATTATTATATATATATATATATATATATATATATATATATATATATATACATACACTGAAGTGCCACTGAATTAGGATACCTACCTAGTAACGAGTTGGGCCTCCTCTGGCCTTGATAACGGCTGCCACACGACGAGCCATAGATTCAACAAGTTTCTGGAAACGTTCCACGGGAATGGCTTGATAAATATTGGCTAAAGCTGTGCACAATTCAGTAAGGTTATTTGGTTCTGTGTGATGGCCTTTCACGCCGTGTTCCAAAACATCCCAAAGATGCTCAATAGGATTTAAGTCTGGGCTTCTAGGTGGCCAATTTATGACAGAGATGTCATCCAACCAGCTCATCCAAGCAGCCAGTAGCCAACCGGGACTTGTGAGATGTACAGTTGTCTTGCTGGAAAACTCCATTACCGTGCGGATAACAGAACAGCATAAACGGATGGAGGTGATCACCCAGCAACTCTACGTACCGAATTGCATTGAGGGAGGTTGGTACACGCACCAAAGATCCCAAACTGTGCCACGAAAAATCACTCCAGACCATGATTGAGCCACCATACCCTTGTACAGTTCCAGCCAGGCATGCAGGATCCATGGCTTCATGAGCCTGACGCCATATTCGCAGCCTCCCGTCGGCGTTAAGTAGCCGGAATCGAGTTTCATCACTCCATGCTACTCGTTTCCAGTCCTCTACACTCCAGTCTCTGTTCTCATCTTGCCCAGGCAAGACGTGCAGCCCGATGGCGAGTATAGAGCAATGCTACTCTCGTAGGTCGACGGCTCCCGAAACCCATACGATGAAGCGAGCGTTGCACAGTCCATTTACTGACTGTACGACTGGCACCGTCATTAAACTGGGTGGTAATTTGAGCTAATGTTTGTCTTCGCTGGCTACGTACAATACGTCTGAGCCGTCTGTCACCACGCACTGTCAAGGCTAATTGTCCTTTGACAGTTTGCCCGATTGCTAGTTTTTTTTTCCACCATCCATGTATTCTTGGTATACTCTTGACACTGTCCGACCTTGAAAATCGTAGCTGTTTGACGATTTCGGAAATTGAATGGCCCATGCGTCGCGCACCTACGATTTGTCCGCGATCGAAGACGTCTAAATCAGGCAGATTACCATACCAGCAATTCCAACAGCCAATTCAGAACAACCACACTACGCGCTATATATGCAGTTACCACAGCACCCTCACTTGCTCATACATGATGCGCATGACTACACAATTTGCATAGGCTTTGCTATCCCTAATTCAGTAGCACTTCAGTGTGTGTATATATATATATATATATATATATATATATATATATATCAAATAAATTTCAAACCCCCTTTTTACTATTTGACACGCCCTTTCAAAATTCTTCAACATAACGCAACAGAATACCGTCCCATAACCTTGGATTGTGTGACCTATATTCAACCAATGGCAATAATTTAGTTTTTCTCCTGAAGCCACGCGCGGAGCATTACATAACAGTTATATAACGCGAACGGCGTGAAACATTCGAAAACCATCACCCCATATGACGCGACTTAATCACGTGTTAGTTTCTGACAATTAGAAGTTTCATAGACCCGTACTCGAGAGAGACTTCAATGGTGTCGGGTGTGTGTTTCGCCGCGTCTCTAAACAAATGGCGAATAATGAAATGCGTAGATCTGGAGAGGTGGTCTACATGGAATCAAACTGAACAAACTCTATTTAATTGACACCATACTGAGTAATTTTTGAGTGTATGCCTTACCTCGATGCCATGGATTGTAAAACAAGAAGACTGCAAACGATATTTTAGGATGGCAAAGCCAAAGCCTGTCTCATATCTATATTATATATATATATATATATTATATATATTATATATATATATATATATATAATATATATATATATATATATATTATAATTACACACACGCGCACATAGGTAATTATATTTTTAAAAGATACAGCGACATAGACCAGCAATTAAGTTTCCTTCGTCTGCACGGACCAATTCTTTTCTGTGTTTTTTTTTGTTTTTTTTAAAGATTGA
This sequence comes from Dolomedes plantarius, assembly GCA_907164885.2. Classification (NCBI taxonomy): domain Eukaryota; kingdom Metazoa; phylum Arthropoda; class Arachnida; order Araneae; family Dolomedidae; genus Dolomedes; species Dolomedes plantarius. The sequence continues at coordinate 106,739,167 of OU015502.1, forward strand.
CGAGGAGTAGAGGGGTATTCCTTGGAAATCATGAACTATTTTCCTACTCTTATCACATCGTTACATCATTTTCCCAAAATTCCAAAAATTTAACGTTTGTTTTGAGACCATATAATTCTTTAACGTGTCACTGCCTTCCAATTTTCATCACGGTAATTCCCGTTATATTTATGGAGACGACCATACGATGTTATCTCAAAACGCAATCCAGAAGAGATTTCGGATTCTTGGCAATGAGGGCTGAAGGTTTAATTTAAAAGGTAGATTGTATCTCCGTTGAGAACTCTTACCGAAAACTGCTGGGAGAATACGAAAATTCAGAGAGATTTTAATGGAGAAATACTAAAATGTCTGTAAATATATATATATATATATTATATATATATATATATATATATTCATTATATATATATATATATATATATATAGATATATATATAATATATATATATATATAGATATAGATATATATATATATATATATATTCATTTATATAGATATATATATATATATATATAGTACATATATATATGTCAAGAATAAGTTGGGAATGAAACAATTAAGTTAAAATTTAAAGGGGGCTTCATGAAAGATTAATTTCGCGGCGAACGCCATTAGTTTATTACAGAAGAGAACGAGTGCTCCGTGATTTTTAGGGGAATACCCTTTTTTGAGAGATAACCTTGACTCGCGTCTGTGGACGAGGGAACGAATATATTTTTAGAGAAGGTATGGACAGCGAGGAGTGAAACTATTACATAATGGAAGGGTCCCGAATATTCTATAGACATCACAGGGCATGGCGAAAGTTTTGCTCTTAAGTTTAACAAAGGATTATGGCAGAGAGTTTTTGGATTTCGGTTTAGGCGGAGCGCTTCACGGGGTGAGAGATCGAAACAATGGCAACGATTGAATCGGGTTAATTAATAGTTATTGAATAAAAGTTTTAGATGGAAACTATTGTCTTTAATTCCACAGGCCTACGATGTTACTGACTGCCATATTTTTAGAGTAAGTAGTAGGGGAACGAGTAAGACGGAGTACGAGAATTTTAACTCGTCACGTATATAAAGTGATTATGTTGTAAAAATGAACAACGATGGTTGAGTTAACTGCTAAGTTTCCTCCGTCTTCAAGGGGGGAAACACTTTTTCGGTTCTTTTCAAAACAGTTACGCGGAATAAAAGGACATTCCCAGGAAACTTGTGCCCTATTTACTAACTCTTTTCACACAGTTTCCAACCTTTTCCGGGAAAATCTTAACTTTCGTTTTGAGACCATGTAATTCTATTCACGCGTCACTGCTTTCCAATTTAAACGGGAGAAACTCCCGAAATGTGTCCGGTGCCGATCTAATATATTATCTCAAGATGCAGCCCGGAATAGATGACGGGTTGTTGGAGAAAGCCGCTCAAGATCGAATGAAAGGGTTAGAGTTTATCTCCAAAGAGAACTCTTAACAAAAATGTTGGAGTTACACGAGATACTGACAGTTATTAATACCGACAGAAACAAACGGTAATTAATGTATTCAACAAATAACAAAATGTATATACATCTCTCTCTTCCTCTCTCTCTCTCTCTGTATATATGTATATATATATATATATATATATATATATATATATATATATATATATTTATTTATAAACGAAATGACCCGAATTGGGGTCATCTCTTGAAGAAACACAATTGAGCCGAAATAATGAAATTCGAAATCATAAATAAGAATTGAAGTTTATTCCATGAAAATAGCGGACATGTCACTCGCTTCGAAGCCAGCCCGCGTCTGTCACAAGAGCGCCAAAACACAATTAGCACAGAATTTGCGGAGGAAGTTAGTGTGTGGAAAAGCGAGGCGTTTACGCCAAAGAGAAGAAAGAGGGGTTACCAGAACAGAGATAAATGTCAGAATGAGCGATTATAGGTAGTTAGTATATTATCACACCACACACACACACACACACACACACACATATATATATAGATAGATATAGATATAGATATATACAGTGCTACATTTCTAGGAATAGAATTGTCGGACCGGTAATCTTCCGGGGTGTGTGGGGGGGTATTCCAAATTATTGATAAAGAGAGGTACCTAAAGAGAGGTACCGGAACGCCGTTCCGGCGCGTTCCGCCTCAAATCTAGCCCTGTATATATATATATATATATATATATATATATATATATATATATATATATATATATATATATATATATATATATATATATATAATATATATATATATAATATATGTAGAGTGGAAAATCCACCAGCGGGCGCTGTACACAGCTACCAGAGCGAACGTCTACACATCTGGACATTCGGCGAGTGGAAGCCGTCGTATGCGGACATAGCGGGCCGTATACTAAGCTAGAACTATATCAGAGTTAAATACTGGACGAGTTTATGATTTATGTTATATTGTAGTTTCATGTGATGTGCCGACATTTCTATCTTTAATAAATATTAGTCGGTAAATTAACGTTTAGTTATTGGAAATACCCCTGGACATTACATTTGGCATTCGGTTTCTCCTCCCGGATCTGACAGTGGGGGTCTGGCCGTGATGATCCCTTGGCCGTGATGAACACCACTATATGTGGATATTTTTTATTCCGATTTTGAACTAGGACTGACTCCAGCTCAAGTGAAAACAGGTAGGAGGATTTCGATTTGTATTTACCTGCTAGCGAATATAAATGATTATAAAAATGTATAAAAATTCAAAGAAAGAAGATTTAGTCAATTTACTAAGTGAAATTGAGGAAACACCACCTGCTGGGTTGACAGTAGTACAATTAAAGGATAGAATTGAAGGATGTAAAGCATTAAAGATGACCACGAACATGTTTGCATACTTACTAACGTCCATAATTGAGGACAGGACAATCGAAAATCGAAAACGAAAGTAGAGCGAGGGAAGAGCAGTTAGCTCTAGAAAACCAAAAAATTGAATTAGAGAAATTAAACTTGCCCAATTAGAAAAACAGGTTGAATTAGACAAAGTTAGGAATGAAAGGGGCAGATCGAAATGAAATCGCTGATTCGAGTAGTGACATAGTATCTAGTTCATGTAACCTAGAAAATTGATTCACAGTATACGTACTTTAACAATTTCTATTCCAGAAAAAACAGAAAACTTTAATTTGTTTTTTAGAACTTTAGAAAGGGCCTTTAAGACTAAAAATGTACCAGAAGAGTATAAAGCAGAAATTTTGATCAACCTTCTCGGTGATAAAGCGAAAAACATATTGTTTTACATAAGTGAAGATGATATTAAATGTTACAATACCGTTAAGTCGTTAATATGCAAAGAATTCCAACCTACCGCGCAAGAATGCTTAAATAATTTTCGGAAAGCCAGAAGAGAAATTAATGAAACTCATACTCAATTCGCGTCAAGATTGTCAGTAATTTTCAATATTATTGTAGTTTGCGTAAAGTTAATGATTTTGAAACGTTGTGTCAATTAATCGTATCCGATAAGCTTTTTCAAACTTTGGATAAAGAAGTGTCATCATACATCAATATAAAGTTCGGTGAAAAATACGTGGATCCGCAATCTTTAGGAAAGGAAATTGACATATACTTTGTAAATAGAGGTAGATCTTTTAGTTAAGTAAATTTTCAGTCACAGGAAAGCACTAATAAATTTCAGAAATTTCCCAAAGAGGCTAAATACACTCCACCTCCTATGAGAAACAATTCATTTAAATACAGATATCCGTCCAAAGAATGCTACACTTGTGGAAGTTTTAACCATGTTGCAAAATATTGCACTAATAGAATCAAAAACCAAACCGAAAGACAATCTATTCCCTAGAAACAAAGTGAAAAAACTGAAAATAAATTGGTAGCTATAGTCAAAATCCCCTCTTCACAGTCTCTTGAACGTGTGAATATTAACGTATATGGAAATATAATTAAAGCATTAATTGATTCAGGAAGTGAAATTTGTGTTTTAAATCCGAATTACATCCCAAACGTCTCAATCAAGTGTGACGGGAAAATCGAACTAACTTCAGCGTTTGGAGAAAAAATAATTGCTGATACCGCAACTATTTCTGTGTCGCTGGAAGATTCAAAGTAACCTTCCAATGTAAATTGTGCTGTCACAGATAAATTACACGTACCATTTATTATTCCTCCGAAAGTTTTACATACATTGAAAGAAACAATCCATAAACATCCGATGTTTGTTGAACAAAATGATGACTCAGTGATTCATACTTCTGAGCGTGAGATTTTGCGTTGCCCTGAAACGAATAATCGAGAAAAACAAATGGGATTAAGCTATAACCACAGTTGTTTAGAAAACGGAAACGAAAAATGTTTTGAATCTTTTTTAGTTAATTTATCGCTGACCGAGGATTGTAATTACGATTTGAGTCATATTTCGAACGCGGAGATAAAAGATGAATTAAATAAGTTAATTTCCGATTACAACCCAATTAAAACAGAGACAACAAATTTAAAAATGCAAATAATTTTAACGGACGAGGAACCAATTTCGATTCGTAATAGACGTCTACCGCTAATAGAAAAAAGAGAGGTTGAAGCCAATCAACGAGTGGTTGAAACAAGGTATTATAAAAGAAAGCGTATCAAATTATTCATCACCAGTTGTAATTTGTAGAAAGAAAGATGGAACAATGTGCCTATGTGTTGACTATCGTGAATTAAACAATAAATGATTAAGGATGAATATCCTCTGCCAAATTTAGAAGAGGTTATAGATAAATTAGAGAAGGGTAAGGTATTTACTACTCTTGATCTTAAAAATGCCTTTTTTCACGTTGACATCGATGAAAATAGCCAAAAATACACGTCGTTTGTTACAGAAAGCGGACAATACGAATTTTTGAAAGTTCCTTTCGGGTTAGCTAACATTCCCGCGGTTTTCCAGAGGTATATAAATCATATTTTTAGAGATTTGTTAAGGGATGGTACTTTGATTATATACTTAGATGATATTATTATTAACTCTGAGGATGAAACTGAAGGTGTAGAAAAATTAGTACGAGTTCTAAATACAGCAGCTAAATACGGTCTTGAGCTTAATTTAAAGAAATGCAAGTTTATGAAAAAGAAGATTGAATTCTTAGGACATATTATTGAACAAGGTACTATTCGACCCTCTAAAGAAAAAACAATAGCCGTCCAAAAGTTTCCTGAACCTAAGAATAGTAAAGAAGTTCAAAGTTTTCTCGGACTAACCGGATTTTTTAGAAAATTTATCCCACACTATGCTACGATAGTGAGGCCTTTAAGTGACTTGCTGCGTGCCTCAACACCTTTTAAGTTTGATGATGATCAAAAACAAGCCTTTCAGAATCTCAAGGAACTTTTAAGTAATGAACCCATTTTACACCTGTTTAAACCGGGGAGAAGCATAGAACTCCATACGGATGCCTCTAAGCTAGGATTTGGAGCAATCTTGCTACAAAAGGACGATGATGATAATTATCACCCAATTCATTATATGAGTCGCAAAACCTCATTACAAGAGGAGAAGCTATGTAGTTATGAGTTAGAAGTACTGGCCGTTGTAGAAGCTCTTAAAAAATTCAGACACTACTTGTTAGGTACAAAATTCAAAATTTATACAGATTGTTCAGCTTTCGTGGAAACCATAAATAAAAAAGAAACAGCACCTAAAGTGGCACGATGGTCTCTTTTCCTACAACAATACGATTACGAAATCAAACACCGCCCTGGTAAACGTATGAGACATGTCGATGCACTTAGCAGACATCCAGTTATGAGTGTCACATGTGAAGGTATAACACATAAAATAATTAAGTCCCAAGAAGATGACGAGTATATAGAAACCATTAAAAAATTATTGGAAGATGGTAAGACAACAGATTTTATTTTGAAGAACAATGTGCTATATAAATTGTAAATGATTCAGAAGTCTTGGTAGTACCGCAAATGATGCAGACTGAGGTTGTTAGAAACGCCCATCAGTTAGGACATTTTGGCATAGCAAAAACTGAGGATGTTGTTAAACGCAATTTTTATTTTCCCAATATTAAAAAATGTGTTGAAAACGTCATAAATAACTGTGTTAAATGTATCTTAGTAAATAAGAAAGCAGGAAAAGCAGAAGGTTTCTTAAATCCGATTCCTAAAGAAGACGTACCTTTGTCTACTTGCCATGTTGATTTTATTGGTCCCCTTCCGACCACAAACAAAAATTACAATCACATCTTTAGCGTGATAGATGTTTTCACAAAGTTTGCATGGTTATATCCCGTAAAGACTGTATCCGCCCAAGATGCCATAGCGAAGTTAAAACAACAGCAAGCGATATTTGGAAATCCTCTCCGTATTATCTCTGATCGTGGTGGAGCATTTATTTCCAAGGAATTTCAAGACTATTGTGAGTACAAAAATATTGAACACATCAAAGTTACCACAGGAGTTCCACGAGGAAACGGACAGGTAGAGCGATTACATGCAACGTTGATCCCAGTTCTCTCCAAATTATCATTAGACGATCCAACCAAGTGGTACAAATATGTAGACATTTTGCAAAGAACGATAAATTCAACAGTATCGAGAAGTACGAGAAAGACACCATTCGAATTGCTAACAGGAGTCAAGATGAGAAGCAGAGAGGAATCCAGAATTTTAGAAATTTTAGAAGAAGAAAGAATCAACTTCATGATGAATAACCTTAAAGAGATCCGCGAGGAGGCGAAGAAGAATATTTTAAAGATACAAGAAGAATACCGAAGAGGATTTGACAAGAAAAGGAAAAAATCCCATGTCTATAAAGAAGGAGATCTTGTGGCTATCCAACGTACTCAATTTGGTAGTGGAATGAAGTTAAGACCAAAATTTCTCGAACCCTACGAAGTGATTCGTGTAAAGCCCAAGGACAGATATGAAGTTAAGAAACTAGGAGAACATGAAGGTCCAAACCTGACCAACACTTCGGTTGATATGCTAAAATCGTGGACAAACTAACCTATCCACACACTTCTTTGTAAATACCCTCTCTCTCCCCCTATTTTATTCTTTTTTTCAGATTTGTTCCAGTGCAGCGAGGACTCTGCAGGTCTGATGGCCGAGCGATGTAGAGTGGAAAATCCACCAGCGGGCGCTGTACGCAGCTACCAGAGCGAACGTCTACACATCTGGACATTCGGCGAGTGGAAGCCGTCGTATGCGGACATAGCGGGCCGTATACTAAAGCTAGAACTATATCAGAGTTAAATACTGGACGAGTTTATGATTTATGTTATATTGTAGTTTCATGTGATGTGCCGACATTTCTAATCTTTAATAAATATTAGTCTGTAAATTAACGTTTAGTTATTGGAAATACCCCTGGACATTACATTTGGAATTCGGTTCTACTCCCGGATCTGACAGACATATATATATATATATATATATATATATATATATATAGTTTCTACCAAATATGAATTCACTTTAACAGGTGCTTAATGCTAGCGTACTGCATCCAACACTATTTTCAACGATACAAATTTACATTAATGGACCTCTTTTTTTAGCCGATTAGCAAATGCATGTTTTTGAATCACGCTTTCTTGATCACGCTTTCTCGGTCTATCAGATGCGTGATTAAGTCAACGCAGATTGTTACTTTTAATTTCTTTTAAAATAATAAATTTTTGGTGATACGCACCAACTGATTAATGAGTTATATATATATATATATATATGTATAGCGGGTGGTTATAATTAAACTTCCCCTATAAACGGCATCCCACAGCGCAAACGGGGAACGGAATGCAACGAAATTTTGTAGATGGGCTATACACGAGATGCGCTCACGGAATTTCGAAAAAAAAAACAGTTCCAAAATGTCCACCAGAGGGCGTCTTTTCGGGAAAACATGAAATTTAACACAATAAACGACCGAAACGGAATACAGAATGTTAACATTTATTGACTAGTTTCTGATCACCTTGTGATCGAACCACATTAAGTAAAGGTAAGGGATAAACAAAAACAGTTCAGTTTGCAGAAACAAGAACAGATTAGGACGAAATTGCACAAGAGGAGCAGTTGTTAATCGTGTCCAGGACGATGTAGGGAAAGGTGCTCATTGTGACCACCGTCAGTCACATGCAAACATTTACCGTCACAAATGATCAGTTCCGATCTGCTGTTGAACGCACTGACCATCGGCTTGAAACTTTGCATGTGACTGACTGTGGTCACATTGAGCACCTTTCCTTACATCGTCCTGGACACGATTAACAACTGCTCCTCTTGTGACATTTCGTTGTAACGTTTCGTACCTGTTTCTGCAAACTCAATTTTTTTTTTTTTTTTTTTTTTCCCTCAAACAGCAATGGCGCACTGTTATTTATTTCCTTGCCTTTATTTAATGTTGTTCGATGACAAGGTGGTCAAAAACTAGTAAAAAAATATTCAAATTGTCTATGTATTCCGTTTTGGCTGTTTATTTTGTTAAATTTCATTTTTTTCCCCAAAAGGCGCCCTCTAGGGGACATTTTGGAACTTTTTTTTTCGAAATTCTGTGAGAGCATCTCATGTATAGCCCACATACTAAATTTCATTGCATTTCGTTCACCCGTTTGCGCTGTAGGATGCCGTTTATTGGGGAAGTTTAATTATAACCACCCGGTATATATATATATATATATATATATATATATATATATATATATATATATATATATATATATATATATATATATATATACAAAATGACCTATCTAGGCGTATCTGAAATTCCGTGGTTCTAGTGTTAAAATAATTACGCTTAATAAAATGTCATTCCAGGAAATTCGTGCCCTATTCACCGAATATTTTTCCAAGTGTTCCAACCTTTTCCCTAGAAAATTATAACATTGCGTTTCGAGACCATATAATTCTTTTCACGTGTTACTGCCTTCCAATTTCGTCCGTGGTAACTCCCGTAATGTGTTTTGTAGCCGGGGTTAATACGTTATCTTGAGAAGCAATCCGTAAGAAATGACGGGTTGTTGGCGAGTTGAAAGCTCAAGGTTCAATGAAAGTGTAGATTATATCTGCATAAAGAACTCTTAAACTGCTAGCGGAATACGAGTTTTTAGTCAAGAAAAAAAAGTCTCCATTCTACGCCTGGTTACTAATTTTGTGAAGCACCTAATTAAATTTGTTTACGTTTATTTCTCTAAATATGATGGTGTATAACTTCTTAAACTATAGGCATCATTCTGTTTTCTGTATGTACCGCAGTAATTAAAATATTGTGTGTCATGTTCGCAGGAATAATCGTGAGTTTGGTTACCACCGTAGTCTTGGATGTTTGTAGCAGTTTCGGAATTAAAATATACGTAATGGTTTAATGAATTACCGCAAACATACACACACACACACACACACACACACACACACACTCACACATACACACACTCACACATACACACACATATATATATATATATATATATATATATATATATATATATATATATATATATATATATATATATACATACACTTAAGAGCCAAGACATTATGACCACCCCTACATTTTGCAGTGAATTCGCCTGGATGACGTGGAAGGCACGTGATCAGGTGGAAGTGGTATTTAACTGCTGCTGGAGATTCTGAAGAATCATTCTTTCACTTACTTCTGTGTGTGATGGGAAAGGCTGCGGATCTAAGCGATTTTGATAGAGGGCAGATTGTAATGGCTCGAAGGATTGGAACAAGTATTTCCGAAACTGCACGACTCGTGGGTTGTTCGCGACCTACAGTTGGTAGTACTTATGCAAAGTGGATGAAGGACGGCGAAACCAGCAGTAGACAACATGGTGCTGGACGTCCCCACGCTATCAAAGAAAAAGGTCGTCGGAGACTGTCTCGCATGGTGAAGCAAAACCGGAGCCAGGCAGTGGCTCAGCTGACAGCCCAATACAATGCAGGGCCAAGTAGAATAGTGTCGCAGCACACTGTCAGCGGACACTGTTGGATATGGGGCTACGCAGCAAACGTCCCAGTCGTGTGCCTTTGCTGACCAAGCGTTATCGACAACTGCGCCTGCGCTGGGCCCGGGAACATCGCGACTGGTCCATGGATCAGTGGGAGAGAGTTGCCTGGTCAGATGAATCACGGTTTGTCATTTATCACGCCGATGGCCGTGTCAGGATACGCCGTCTTCCAGGCGAACTGTTGCTCCCTCAATGTACAGTAGGTCATACACAGGCCGGTAGTGGTGGTATTATGCTTTGGGGGACGTTCTCTTGGGCGTCTCTGGGACCCGTGGTTGTGGTAGAACAGACCATGAAAGCTACAGGGTATCTGATCATCATTGCGGACCAGTTGCACCCTTACATGGCCTCTGTTTTTCCAGCTGGAAATGGAATGTTCCAACAGGAAAACGCCCGGTGTCACAAGGCTAAAATTGTGTTGGAGTGGTTCCAGAAACATGATGCTGAATTCCAGTTAATGTCCTGGCCGCCTAACTCACCGGATCTCAATCCGATAGAACACATTTGGGATGTCATGGGACATCAGCTCAGAGTTCAAAGACCACCAATTCGCAATATCTCGGGTTTGCGTGACCGTTGCTTAAACATCTGGTACAATCTGTCTCTGGCCATCTACCAAGGACTTGTGGCATCCTTGCCAAGGCGGGTTGAAAAGCTGTGTTGCGCCCCAAAGGTGGGCCAACTCGTTACTGACAGGTGGTCATAATGTTTTGGCTCTTGAGTGTGTATATATATATATATATATATATATATATATATATATATATATATATATATATAATGAAGCATCCTCTCCATATAACTATCGTTTCGTAAGAACAGGTATTGATTACATTTTCTTATGTTAACTAACTAAATTTTAGATGAAGGGTAACACGTGCATTTGACTGATTTTAACCTCCAAATAATTTTATTTTGTGACATGATCTTGCAAGTCTATGAAACTCGTTTTTAAATAATGGTAAATGAAATTTAATACATTAACGATGAAAAATTGTACATGATGTAACTTCTGAATCCCTTTATTCCTATTTAGGACCTCTAAAGTTTGTACTGGAATTCGTGATAGAGGATGGTTCCGTCGGGGCTCGAAGTACTGCACTTTGTTAGACACCAGAAGACTTTTAGTGAGATTCCGCTATTGGGGGCGTTTATTTTCCTGTTTGCAGCTCACTTGCAGGCTTCGGTTTGCTGATAATGTTTAAGCAAGGCTACGTCTAAGATTGCAAAGATGCATGTATTTCCATGACTATAATATTTTCCCATGATTAACCATTCTTTGAAGCGATATTATGTTTCAACCTGCCGCCCACATCGTATAGTGGTTAAAGTTCTGAGCTGCCACGCTTGGGTTCGAATCCCGAATAAAGCTTGGTCGTTTCTTTCGAAGCTTGGAGGAAACTGCACTTTGTCATACACCAGAAAACTTTTAGCAAAATTCCGTATTTGAGGGACTTTTATTGTATTGTTTTCAGGGCAACTTGCAAACATCGGTTTGCCGAAGATGCTCAATGAGGGCTAGGTTCAGGATTGCAAAGACGCATGTATTTGCATGACTATAATATTTCCCCCCGATAAACTATTCTTTAAAACGATATTATATTTCAAGCTGCCGCCCACATAGTATTGTGGTTAAAGTTCTGATCTGCCACGTTTAGGTTCGAATCCCGAATAAAGCGTGGTCGTTTCAGAGTCGTTCCCTTCATTGGGAACAATGCTGGCAAACTTATATCGTTCTTCCATAATGAAGTAGCCAACAAATCTCCCCGGGTTCTCATGAACTAATGTCAGAAATTACCTACCATCAATTGCCTGCGGCGTTGGAAAAAAATTCGATGCAAAATAATACTCTCTGTTCACACTGTACTTCAAATTTCGAAAAAAAAAATACTCTATTTTAGAATTAAGAACCAATTAATATTTCCCAAGTTGCTCATATTCACCATAGTTTTGAAACAATTCCATACATATTATCGGCACCCTTCCATATAACATTGACTCCGGTGATAACAACCCGTTAACCCCCCACTGCTTCCGTCTTAGGCATCCTATAACGAGGGGCTCAAGAAACATTACGGGGCTTGATCCGGTAGAAAATTGAAAGGCAGTGACACGTGAAAAGAATTATTCCTTATCCTGCCGGAGTTTCGCCGAAAACGTATATGACTGGGGAAATGTATCGGTAGGTTTACTCCAGAGTCATTCGGCGTTACATTTCTTTCAGGGAAAGTTTCATATTCCAAGTTCAGAAAGATAAATTATAACGCCCTACGCCATTCCCACATAACGGAAAAAAATGCTTAAAAGTTGGACTTAATTTTTTATGATACCCAGGATAACTGAATGGAATTTTTGTGAGGAACTGTGAGCTCGATGGGTTAATAGAGATTAAAACTGATGATTTAATATTGTCTTTTAATATATTCTATTAGTTTCCAAGAACGGGAGTTACGAAAGTTTGAGTTAAATCATCACAATCTAAATGTTTAATCTCATTTCCACTGAAAGATAAATGTTTCTTTCGCAATGCACTGAATCGTAGAGATTTGTATAGATGACAACCAGAGTGTGGATTTCCTCTCCGTTATATATATATATATATATATATATATATATATATAATATATATATATATATATATATATATATATATATATATACATACATACATACATACATACATATATATATATATATATATATATATATATATATATATATATATATATATATATATATATATATAATATGAAGCTTTAAGCAGACAGGAATCATAGGAGTCAAAATCTATATTTTTGGTATATTTCGTAGTCTTGTGCTTCGAGTGAAATCTATGGCTAAATAATCCACCATTTAATGATACAAATTTCCTACATTTTTCAGCATTACTATTTTCTTTATATCCTATTATTAATACTCATATATGTATATATACTGTAAAATGTTTTGAAAATGGAATTGAAATTACCTATATATTTTTACTGTTGATTGATTTCACCGTGATTACAAATTTCCAACTGTTTCTAGTGACATCTGGAGGTAGCATATTACGACTAGCTTCGAAAATAGTCACTGACAAGACCCGTTGGATTTTTCCTATGTAAATTACTTCTCATATGCATCCTCAGTGTATGTCAAAGTTTCTTTTATAGATATAGGGTGAAACTGTATATCAAACTGCGTTTCCTAAGATTTGATTTTGGGAGTTCCAGCCAAGGCTGTTGCGTAGATCAGATGATGGCTGTTTATCGTCATTTGCATTTAGCTGTTGGCACTGTTGCAGAATGAGTTATTTCTTTGTTATATGAGGTATTGTTAGGTGTCTGTCATGAGTAATATGACCAAATAATTAAATGTGATTAAAGGTTGAAATTATTCAAAACTTCTGAAATGTACATAATTTCCGTAGAAACTATGACCTACGGAAATGTTTTGTTATAAATGCAAATCATTCGTATTTTCATTATCAGAATTTACTCTTGGTGATTTTACTAGGTACAAATGCAGTAGAAAATGTTCATGAAATGCAGCAGGATTATCTTATATTTCCCAAAATAATTTGCTTCATTAAGGACTTGCCGTTCCATTACAATTACAAATATATACAGTCGAACCTCCATATATCGAACTTCCCCATATCGAAATTTTCTATATATCGAACTCTTAGCAAATCTTCATGTTTATTACATAGAAAAACTGTTTCTATATATCGAACTCTTAGCAAATCTTCATGTTTATTACATAGAAAAACTGTTTCTATATATCGAAAAAATCTCTATATATCGAAATTTTTTTCACGACATATTGGGAGATTTTATCCCACTTTAGGATGAAATCTCCCAACTTTTGGCGTTTGAAACAATACGTCGTAGACTTCAATTCGCGGAAAATGTCCCTGATGAAGTTTTTAGTGGCCTGTATAAATGCGAGCATTTCTTTGATGAACTTTCCGCAAAACTGGCTGTTCAGCGAGATATTCGTAGTTTTTTTTTAAAGAATATAACTGTGATCACTGTAACCACTGTCTGGATTGTTTTTTTTTTTAAATATAGTACTCAATAAATATTTCCTATTAATTCATTTTTTAGTTATTAACTTTCATTTAATGTGATTCGCATATAAATTAGAAATGGAGTGTCGTATAAGAAAATTAGCTTTAATCTTAATGTTTTAGGAGCATTATGATAAAACTAAAATCAATTCTATATATCGAAATTTTTTATATATCGAATTTTTTTCCGGCGTTTTGCTATTTCAATATATGGAGGTTCGAGTGTATTTCAAATTTATTTAAAATAATTCACATAAAAAAGAACTAAAATTAGACAGGGATAGAAAAGTTATAACAACCTAATTATTCCCTGCAATTTTATAATCGTTTTCCCCATCCTCGCAAAATGCACGCTGATTTTCCACAAACAATTTTGTGAAGACCTTCCCGGAGATATAATCTTTCAGGAAAACTACTGGCGCCACGCTGTAAACACCTCAACTCTTCTGGTTTCCGTCTTAAGATAACATATTACACGTGGCTTTTGGAAACATTACTGTGCTTTATCCGGGAGAAAATTGAAAGGCGGTGACACGTGAAAGGAATTACATGATAGCAAACGGAAGTTCCGGTATTTGTGCGAAAAGGTGGTGGAGATATGTTTATTATATAACGGAAATAAACTTTTGGGATGTACTCTCTTTATTCAAATGATTAATGTTGTTTTCTAATGTGATTTATGTTCATTATGCACTCGACTGTGTCCTTCAATGTACTATTTTAGTGCTATTTTAAAGTAATTTGCTTAACACGAATTGGACAAAAAATGTATCTCTTCATAATCTAGTTTAAGGAATTTCAAGTTTCTATAATGATGTTTTTTCTCCAATCTGTAATAAAATGGTTAGAAAGGTTTCCTTTTAAAATGAGTGTTTCAAAATGTCTTTTATCTATAAATCTGAGGTAAAGTGCTGTATTGTAGCGAATTTTTTTTAAAAGCAATTCTAAATTACGTCATCTTCATCTAGAACATGTAATTTTTTTCTAAATGTCTATGCGGTATGCATATTGAAATCAACGGAATAACACTAAAACAAGTTATACTAAACATAAATTTAATTCTTTCGGGTGGTTAATGCTAGCGAACTACATCAGTCCCCATTTTAAACAATATAAAATTACTCAGAAGGGCCTCTTTTTTACTGGCGGATTATCAAATTGCGTGTGCTTGAATCACGCTTTCTTGATCAGAATTATGGTTATTTCAGATACGTGCTCATGTTAACACAGACTGTTACTTTTAACTTCTTCTAAAAAAAATTAATTTTCGGTGCTACGCACGGACAAAAAAATGACTTATTAAAACCGAAATTTCCTTTTAAAGTATGAAAATAAAACACATGTCATCACATTATAAACATGTATCTTTTCGTTTCCCACCATAAACATTTGGAAATTTAAAATTTACGCACTCCAGCTCAAATCTCTACCTTTATGTTCAACAACAAAAAATATATATATATTTTTTTTTTATCTGCATCTAAAAATATATTCAGGGGAACATTCCTCGTGGTTTAGAATTCGGATTAGGCCAACTTCTGCTTTGACTTAAAGCAACGTAGAAAGTACAGAGCGCCGATTTTATTAATGTTTATAAATATTTCTGAGCCTAAATCGAGATTAAAGGATTATGCACTTTAGATAAAAGATATATAACGTGCATCACTTCATTTAGGTGACTGAATATAAAGTACTCACCTTAAAATACAAATACTTACCTTAAATGTATAAAAAATGTGTTCTGTTTTGCATAAATGAAGAAATGCAAGTAAATACCTCTCAAACCAATGAAGACCCTTTTTAATAATACATTTCATATAAAAATATGTGTATTGCATGTGTAATTTTTTCTTTTAATTTATAAAAAGAAATTATGTTTTACGATCATCTTTTTATTAATAAGCTTTTACCGTAATATTTTACAAAATTGCATATCCAAATTATATCAAATTTTACAACTGGAGTTGCCTATATTTTCCATTTTGCTGTTAAATTTTTTAGTTTCTCTTAAATTTATGTGAGTTTACAATTATTTTCCATAGAAACTATGGCTTACGGAAATGTTTTTTTATAAATATAAATCATTCGTATTATCGTTATCAGAATTGAATATGGAGATTGACCAAATTTTTCCCTGCAATTTTCTAATCGTTTTTTCCCATCCTCGCCCAATGAACGCTGAATTTCCACAAACAATTTTGTGAAGACCTTCCTGGAGATATAATCTTTCGGAAAACTACTGGCGCCGCGCTGAAAACACTTCAACTCTTCTGAGTTCCGTCTTAAGATAACATATTACACGTGGCTTTTGGAAACATTACTGTGCTTTATCCGGGGGAAAATTGAAAGGCGGTGACACGTGAAAGGAATTACATGATAGCAAACGGAAGTTCCGGTATTTGTGCGAAAAGGTGGTGGAGATATGTTTATTATATAACGGAAATGAACTTTTGGGACGTACTCTCGTTATTCAAATGATTAATGTTGTTTATTAATGTGATTTATATTCATTTTGTGACCGATTGTGTGTCCTTCAGTGTACTATTTTGGAGGTATTATAAAGTAATTTGCTTTACACGAATAGTGCAAAAATTGCCTCTCGTCTTAATCCACTTTAAGGAATTTCAATTTTGTGTAATAATGTTTAATTCTCCAATGTGTAATAAAATGGACAGAAAGATTTCCTTTTAAAATGATTATTTCAATAATTATTTTATATCTACATCTGAGGGGAAATGCTGCATTGTAGCAGAATTTTTTTAAAAAGGTATTTCTAAATTACGTCTTCTTCATCTAGAATATTTTGTTTTTTAAAATACTATATGGTATGTGTATTGAAATCAACGGAATAAGACTGAAAGAATTTCTACAGAATACGCTTTCATGTTTGTTCCGACCGAACAAACGGTATTAAATGTATTAAAGAAATAGCAAAAGGTATATACATCTCTCTCTCTCTCTCTCTCTCTCTCTCTATATATATATATATATATATATATATATATATATATATATATATATATATATATATATATATATATATATATATATATATATATATATATATATATATATATATATATATATATATATATATGTATATATATATATATATATATATATATATATATATATATATATATATATATATATATATATATATATATATATATATATATATATATATATATATATATATATATATATATATATAGTTTCTACCATATATGAATTCACTTATTCAGATCCTTAATGCTAGCATACTGCATCGAACCCTATTTTAAACAATACAAATTTACTCTAAAGAACCTCCCTTTTATTGGCAGATAAGCAAATGCGTGTGTTTGAATCAAGCGTTCTTGATCTGAAATAAGCGGTGTATCATATGCGTGATCAATTTTACACAGATTGTTACATTTAACTTATTTTAAAAAATTAAATATTTGGTGATACGCACCAACTAATTAATGACTTATTAAAGACGACATTTGGTTTTAATGTACGAAAAGAAAACATAGGTAATCGCATTATTAGCAATTCTGTTTTCGTTTCGGAACGTAAAAATTTGAAATTTTAAAATCTACATACTCCAGCTCAAATATCTACCTTTATATACAACAAACAAAATCAAATATATACATCCTTTAATCTGTATCTAAAAATATATTCAGGGGAACATTCCTCGTAGTTTATAATTCGGATTAAGCCAACCTATACTCTCAGTTAAAGCACCGTTGAAAGTATAGAACGTCAATTTTATTAATCATTATAAATATTTCTGAGCCTAAATCGAGATTAAAGGTCTATGCACTTTAAATAAAAGGCAAATAACGTGCATCACTTCATTTAGGTGACTGCATACAAAGTACTCACCTTTAAATACAAATGCAACAGAGTCCCGGTAATCCGAAATGATTGGGACCACACCTTTTTTGTATTAACGAATTTTTCGGATTAAGTGAAATCTTCTTTAAAATAAAGTTGAGTTGCATAATAACGTGTGATTACACAAATATCACATATTACGTGTGATTATACAGTTTATTTTATAAGCTCTGTCTAAACATAACCAAATCTCGGTACCAAACGGGTGATAAAAGAGCTTACCGCTGCCGAGTACAGTACATTAGAGTGTAAGTTGTTCTAATAATACGTCACAGTGCTTGACAGTTGGATTTTAGACTATCATCAGATTGTTTAAATGGTTTTGAAAGAACCTATCAACATCTCAGACGATAGTAAAAGTGAATCAGACGGTGGCAGTGAGCAAAGTGTATCCCATTCAGACGATGCATTTGACGCTGCATTTGAGCTACGCTACATGGAGCAACACTACACCTCGACCCAGAGGACACCATTTTTCTGACACGTTAGCGTAATTTGGATTCAAGGGAGAGGTATTCTTATCTTCGAAAAATTAATTAACATATTTTTCAAACCAATGAAATTCTGTAATAATTAGTTCAGTGCATTGTCTAACTTTGAATTTTCTTGTAATTTTCAGAAATATACTTTATATTACTTCGTATCACTGTGGTTTTATTGAAAACTTAGTTCTTCTTGACTTTTCGTTTCGGATTAAGCGGACTTTCGGATTACCGAAGTTTGGATTATCGGGACTCTACTGTACTTACCTTAAATATGTGTTCTGATTTGCATTGTATTTTGAAATTTAAAAAAAATGTGTTCTATTTTGCATAAATGAACAAATGAATACCTCTCAAAGCAAGTGGGGCATTTTTAATAATACATTTCATATAAATAAATGTGTATTGCATGAGTAATTTCTTTTTGCATTTAAAAAAATATGTTTTCAGATCATCTTTTTAATTTGGTAGTTTCTCTTAAATTTATGTCAGTTTGCAATTGTTTAGTTTTATGCTGTTTAAAGTATTCTGCTCTTAACAACTTTTAACGTATTATTTCATAAAATTGTATATCCCAATTTTAACATCTTTTACAACTGGAGTTTTCTACATTTCCCATTTTTCTGTTAAATTTGGTAGTTTCTCTTAAATTTATGTCAGTTTGCAATTGTTTAGTTTTATGCTATTTAAAGTATTCTGCTCTTAAAAGTGACTAGATTTTCCACAGTGTTACTGCGATTTAAAAATGTACCACCACGTTCTGTTTTAATAGATGTATTAACCGAGTCAACGTTCTTTCTTGCTCGTGAAACTCGGTTGGTGAAATTGGTATTGCGGTGGCTTTGCTTTCGTGTTTCTTCCAGTTATTGTGTTGTTGTTGTGGATTATGCCCCTTGACCAACAGAATATCAGATCAAGTCCATTAAGGCTACTGTGTAGAATGGTGCTGCTCTGGATTTGAATAGCACCACAAGGGTCGCAGTCCGACTTGGCTAAAGGACCGGTCCCGTAATTTTGAACCGAGTCAAGTGACGAGACCGGAACCTTTGATCCCGAACGTCCAGAGGTAAATTTGAGAACTTAGAGGACTTTGCAGCCATGAGCTTTTTCACATGCCCCGGCCACCATTAGTGAACACGGCGGTAGATTTGCAGCGACGAGCATCGAACCAGGGACGTTCAGTTCACTGGCCCGCTGCTGTTGATAACTGAGCCACCGCCCCTTAGTTCCAGTTGTTTATACCTCTAAGCCAGAGGAAAGGATTTAGAATATCCCTTATGATCAGGACTCCAAGACCTGGATTGTTTATAGGGTTCAATTTAATTTATTTTTTATCTTCAAAGATTAATGTCTTTTAACAATCATAAACATAAATTTTTAAGGTTATATTTACATACAGATTTATTACATCCGATCTATATCATAAAGGTAGAAAACAAAATAAATGCTTTTCTAAAAGAAAATGTAAACCCTATAAATACTTCAAAGAAACCTTTATAAAACTACGCTTTGAATTTTTCCTACACCCACAATTCACATCCCTGATTTATTGCATGAGCTTTCTTTTTTTCGCTAGATCCTTTTAGTCAAATACATAAATCCCTCTCTACTAGAAAGTAGTGAATAACATTCTTGCAAAAAATTATCATCTACATAATATCCTAAATGGATCATAGTCCACGCAGAAAAATGAAAAGTTAAAAGGAAAACTACATTCCTATTTCACATACCAGGTGCTATATTCTTAATACCAGATAATTAATTTTGACCCCTACGGAAAAAAGTGAAAATTGACTATAAATTCTATAACTGTTTAAATGTAATGGCATTGCTTTGTTTGAAAGTCTTTTTCTATATCTCAATTTCTTAGGATAATTATTAATCTCTAGACCACGGATATCTCACTCAGGCTATGATACCTATTAAACTTACACAAATTATCATATTAGCTAATTATTAAATTTGTATCTCTTTATTATTTATGTAACATTTTATTTGTTTATATTTATCTAAACAAATACGTGCGAATTTTGTTTAAACAATCATTAATATCGTTTAACCTAACCTAAAGTAATTAAAGTAATTATTCCGCATAAAAATTATATTTTTCAACCATTTATGTCAATTCAGTATTATGTCAATTCAATATTTATGTCAATTCAGTATTATGTCAATTCAATATTTATGTCAATTCAGTATTATGTCAATTCAATATTTATGTCAATTCAACTAGTTTAATCCCTATTTATGACATTACTTACACACACACACACACAGAGCTGTTTTTTGTGCGTGCATAACGCGTCCGTTTTTTGTGATACACGTACCGTTCCAACGCTCTTTAGGGTTTTTGCCTGCTCGGAGCATTTTGCGACAGGAAAAAGTGGGTGTTGCCATTTGAAAATTTCGAATTTCTGTACATATAACAGTAACCGTTACTGTGTTGCCGTTCTCAGAATCAGAATCCCGAGCCGATACCTCTGAATAACTATATCTGAAATCTCATTCCGATAGGTTGAACAGAACGGCCGCTAGAGGTCCATCGGCAATTTTCTTTATGACCACCCGGTATTATCTTTTTATACACATAATTATTTACGAACTTAAGTACTTACCGTTCCATTACCATTATAAATATAGCTTCCATATTTATGAAAAATAACTCGAAAATTTCTGTTATTGTAGGTGACTTGAATTTCTCATCTTGATTTTAGAGCCTTAGTGAGATATCCTTGTAGACCAAATTTTTCCATATCCGAGGAAATATCTTTATAATATAAGAGTGACCCAAATGAAAGTGAGAAATTTGGATTTTTGTGTATTGGTTCATTAGTTGGAATTTGTGAATATACAGGAAGAAATAGTGATAAATGAGACATACATCCGCTAAGCATAGTCGCCTTGTCGGTACAAACAAGTGTACCAGAGATTTATCGGGTTTTTGATAACCTGAGAACGTCCATGATGCTCTGTGGAACTAGTCTTTTACCGCGTATAAGATATCAGCATCAATAGAAAATCGGCGGTGATTGAGGATATTTTTCAGTGGACGAAAAATTTGGTGTCACTTAGCGAGAGGTCGGTAGTTTAGAAGGGCAGGTCGAGGACCTCCCAAATGGAACACACGAGTAAATCTTGTCCAAAAAGAAATCGATTTCACCGTGATGATCAAGTGTGCTTGAGCAATCTTCGGCACGTCCTGTGCCCACACGTCCCCTATGAAATTCACTAAACCATATGAATACTGTACACTGTGACATATACTCATGCCTATACATATCATTCATACGATGATAAATTTCGGCTTCCTAACAGCTGCTGTTGTCAAGAATTGAACAAGCGCTAACTGGGTCTGTTTGGACGAATCCATGTCCTGGAAATTATGCAGTCACCTTGCTTAAAAACTATCATTCCACATGCTAACAATTTTCGACAATAACAGCTTTGCTTCATACCATTCGATTGGGAGTCAAAAATTATCCGCAATGTTGACATAACTCTTCTTACATTGTTCATACTGACCTCTGTCCTCGTTTATATTATTGTTATGCTGTTGTGTTCTTGCTATGGAATTTCGATCCTAATTCCTCCATTAGTATTCCTTTTATGCAGATAGATCATGGCCGCTCCATTAGAAGTTTGCAAAAAAGAGGAACAACGAGCAGTGATCCGGTTTTTGTGGTCGGAAGGTGTATCAGGGACCGCAATCCATGAAAGACTTTCGGCACAATACGGGAACAGTGTCTTGCCACAACGGAGTGTCTACGAATGGATTGAAAAATTCAAAAATAGTCGTACGAGTGTTACGCATGCGGATGGAGCCGGACGACCATCTACGGCCACAGATGATGACAACATTGACCGTACATTTGATTCGACCATTTTTGAATTTTTCAATCCATTCGTAGGCACTTTGTTGTGGAATTAAATTTAAAGAAAAACACCTTTTTTCTATAAAGAACTAAGAATTTTGATTTTATATTAGTTCATTTTAAAGATATATTACACAACTTAATTTTAAAAATGAAAATATGTATATTCATTTATACACGGAGTCAAGTCTGCGCGCATTGCCATAACAATGAAAAAACAATGGTTGAAATTTTAAAAAATAAAATATTTATCTTCAACGTAGAAAAAATTGATAGCCATATTTATAAAGAAGAAAATGTATTTAACTCACAGTAAAATTTTCATCTTTCTGAATAAATTATTTTAGTAACTACTGATGATTGAAAATTGGGATACGTTTGTCAAGTCTCTTGGCCTTTAAAAGGTTTGTGTCCCCTTAAAGAAATTACAACATTTTGATACAAACATTTTTCTTTTATATATTTCAGATTAGTTGAGACAGTTCAGCACTACTTCGTTATCAAAAGATATTCAGCAGGATTGTAAATTGAAATTTTCCTTTTATAAAATGTATCAAAATATATAATTCCATGATACAAGAAAATTCCATATTTCAGTGAACTCTTTAGGCACATACTTACAGATGTTATCATGATCAAGCGTTTCTGGAATTGTAAGGGTAAAATGTCATACAACGGGCATTAATACCTATGAATACTGAGTTTTACTGAATATCTCAATGGCACTACGGATTTTGATACTATCACTTTAGGGTGAACATTTCAGAGTAGTTCATACAGTTCAGAGTAACTTCGATATCAAAAGAGACGAAACATAATTTAAATCGGAAATTATCGTCATTTAATATGTATCAAAATATAAAATTCAATTACACATTTTCTACTCATTAAGTGGACTCTGTAATCGATTTGAAAAATATATTGATTAAACTTTTTTTTGCCTGTTTCAAATATCATAAAACAGCAATTAGAATCAAATTGCTTTAAAAATCAATAGAAAATACATATGTATCAAAATATATAATTCCATGATACAAGAAAATTCCATATTTCAGTGAACTCTTTAGGCACATACTTACAGATGTTATCATGATCAAGCGTTTCTGGAATTGTAAGGGTAAAATGTCATACAACGGGCATTAATACCTATGAATACTGAGTTTTGCTGAATATCTGAATGGCACTACGGATTTTGATACTATCACTTTAGGGTGAACATTTCAGAGTATTTCATACAGTTCAGAGAAACTTCGATATCAAAAGAGACGAAACATAATTTAAAACGGAAATTATCGTCATTTAATATGTATCAAAATATAAAATTCAATTACACATTTTCTACTCATTAAGTGGACTCCGTAATCGATTTGAAAAATATATTGATTAAACTTTTTTTTTACCTGTTTCAAATATCATAAAACAGCAATTAGAATCAAATTGCTTTAAAAATTAATAGAAAATACATGTGTATAAAACAATAATGTTGATAATGAATAATTTAATTATCTACATTATTGTTTTTAAATATGTTTTCTGACCAATACCCTTTTAAAAATTTGGGACTATATCTCCGGAGTGCCATATACAAAGTTCAGGATCACATCAAAAACTGATTAAAATCGTTCACCGTCCAAAATAATTATCATATTCGCGGCAAAAATAAAACACCCGAATCTACTACCAAATACTTTAAAACCATAATAGTCCTTTATAGTTTAGATTTTCAATATAACTGATTTTTTTTCTATATGGAAATTAGAAATTTCCTTTAGTAAAACCCTACTGAATATATAGTATAAAAATAAATTCTTCAAATACCATTCGAAGCTATATCTTAGAAAACATGCTCAGCTACAATTCAAAAAATACAAGACACAACTTCAAAGGTTTTAGCTATTTTGAAAGCGTAGGAATTAGAAAAAAAATCATTTCTACGAAATATATTATCCAGTCTATATAGTCGTCTCATATCCTAGTTTCAACGTGTTAAGGGTGTCAGAGTAAATTTTCAGCAAAATTATCTTAAGACCTCTTTTTTTATTAAGCTCATATTTGGCTCGTATTGCAAATTAATGGCAGATGTCACTAAGTGTATGTTTATGAAAAGCATATTAGAAATCTGAACTGAAACAGCTGTAACTATGGTGATGGTCACATGCGAACACTCGAATATAGAAGCAAAAATTATCGTAAGAAAAGCAATGCATGTAAGTATGTATATGTAAGTATGTATATGTAAGTATGTATGTATGTGTATGTTTTTATAGTTTTCAATTCTCCATTGTTAGAAGTTCCGGACCAGGTGAATATAGGCTTAACTCAAGTAACTGAAGTATGAGACTCCGGTTTATGTATAGTGTTACGACTCAAAACTCCGTCTGTAACTGTTTGTCCCAATAAACAGGGAATTTTGGTTTTACTCTCCTTACGGGAGGGAAATACTGTATGTGTATGTCACGTGTCAAAACGAAAGCAACTTGTCGCTTTGGAGAGCCGATTTGCGCGGCTCTTAGAACCATGTGATGGCTCGACGTAGTCGAGTGGGAAAATCTGGGAGGCATAAATGAAAGGCCGCAATTCATTATTGTAAGAATACTGTAATTGTGCTGTGATTGTGAATGTTAATAAATGTACAGTGTTTCGTAAAGGAAACGGAGTCGGATACGTTTAATTTATGGTACATATAGCACAAGGGTCGGAGTCCATTGGTGACTCCAGACACGGATACGTCCATCATGATGACGCACGCAAAGGAACTAACTCTAAACAGGACTAATGAAAATAATCAATTTGCATCTTCTCTGGATGTAAAAATTAAAATTCAAAATAGCGTATTAAAAATTGGGATATATGATAAAAGATTCGATTTTAACTTTGAGGTTATCACGTTTACCAATTTCCATAACAACCTGAACTATAAAATTTATTATAATATTTTTCACTCAGAACTTAACAGAATAAAAAAAATTTGTAATAACGCTGAAGATTTTTTGTAGGCATGTGGTATTTTCGAGGAAAACCTACGTAAGAACAATGTCCCTAATAATTTCGGCAATTTAAAAGTTTTTAAAAAATGGCATTTAGACTCGGGTATATTTTAAAGACGTTTAGGATAGGGCTTCTGTTTCATACTTTTTTAAAACTTCATTTGGGTGTGGCGCTGTGGTTTTTCTACAGTGACGTATCTACTAGGGTAAAACTGGCTGCTGTTTTAACATAACCGTCACTTACTGTTAGAGGGAACGTATGCATCTTTGCTTTTTTCTTTGCATTAGGATTGTATGTGTACTTACATTTATGGAGCATAGAGCCCTTAGTAAATCTCCCAGGCTAATTTGCCCTCGTATAGCGACATTTGACCATAACTCCCAGGACCAAACAAAACCAATGGAATTAAGTGATTAAATAGTTTCAGTGTTTAAAAAAGATTAGCATGTTCATGGCAATAATTAAACGTCCGAATCTACAAGATAATTCTTTAAAAGCATGAATTTCGTTTATGCTTATATAGAATTTTGCAGCCATTGGAGACTCCTTTGTTTTCCAGCATGATAATGCCAGACCGCATACAGCTCGTCTTGTGGAGAACATGCTTGAAACTGAAACAATACAGCGTATGGAATGGCCCGCGTGCTCTCCTGACCTGAATCCAATCGAACATGTTTGGGACATGCTCGGACGACGAATTGCTGCGAGACCAAGGCCTCCTTTTACTCTCCGAGACTTGGAGATTGCACTTCTTGAGGAGTGGAACAGTATTCCCCAAAGTCTTATCGATAACATCATCGCATCCATGGAAAACAGGTGTGCAACAGTCTTAGCTGTTCGAGGAGACCACACACCATATTAAAAATCTTGCATCATTTCTAAACAATACTTTTTTATCGTTTGCATGTAACCAAATTGTTGCCCTGAATCAACTTTTCATGTTTTTTTCCATATTTTCAAAAAATTAAAGCTTAATTACATTTTTTTACCTCTTTTTTTCTGTATTGCGCATTGATACGCGTGTACTATCCATTTTATGCCAATACGTGGCTGTCTCGCACGGTTTTGCTTAACTTCTTTGCTTGCTCCCCTAATTTTTTTGAACAGTGTATATATATATATAAAATACTATACGGAATAAGGTTAAATTCTTCAAACTGAAAACAATATAATAAGTAAGAAATACAAACTTAGAATATCACCATTAATATGCTTTAAAGTGTCATTTAAATACTTAGTGTAGAAGAGGGTAACCCTAACACCTAATTAATAAAATTCACACATATTTTGAGCCAGTGCTAAGATGCTTAACCACAGCACACTGTAATTAAAAAACATTTGTCTTACATATAATACGTTGCTTAATGCTCCCCATTAGACACGTAATTACTGTCAAAGAACAGAAAATCGTGACTTTTCTCCTGACGTTTCTGCAAGCGATTAGAATAAGGGCATAAATTACGAAAGTATACATACAAATCGCGAAAACTGGCTTACTTATCAAGTAAAATGACATCCGGACATTGTGGCAAAATTTATGCTGTAGTTTTCATTGAATTTTTAGTTGATTTAATGGTCAGTTAATTTAAATGGAAAACAAAAATAACTCTCATCCCTTAGAAAAAAAAATTGATATTGTTTTCCTGATTATAAATATTTTTGTATATTCGTTTGTGCGAATACATGTATATTCATTGTTATAATTTTTATAGTTTACATTTTCTTTTCTCGATCTTATACGCACACATACTCATTTCTGTGTATACATATATACACTTGGTGACTTGGCAACCTTAGTTTGAGAAAAGCGATAAATAATTCAACTTTAAAATAACTTTTTGCAAAAAATTTACTTTGAAATCTGTAGCACATTGAAACAAGGTTTAGAGACTTCTCGGTAATATGTTTTGTAAAGATGTTTTTCTTATATTTATGCTTTTGACAGTTACGTATTGAAGTTAAAACCTTTGAACTTGTTTCTAGGAATAATTTTGAAATGCTACTTTTAGCATGGTAAATGTTAACCTGGTATTTTCAGAATTGATTTATAGTATATTTTGTCAGCAGGGTTTAACTGGCAGCAATGTTTAATTTTGTTAAAAGATAAAAATAATAAATTTTTAAATACTAAACTGTACACGAATGTATGTTTTGAAAGAATCTTTGCATAAATTTAGACATTTTGTTCCGAATATGCTGAACATTTTTGAACACTGTATCATTATAATTACTCTTTTGAGACCTTCCTGTAAGTTAATATACATATATATATATATATATATATATATATATATATATATATATATATATATATATATATATATATATATATATATATATATATATATGTATATGTATATATGTATATATGTATATATATATATATATATATATATATATATATATGTATATATATATATATATATATATATATATATATATATATATATATATATATATATATATATATATATATATATATATATATATATATATATATATATATATGTATATATATATATATATATATATATATATATATATATATATATAAAGGAGTATATATAATAAAAAAATTCTATTGTAGTAAGAAGCCTATTGTAATAAGAAATAAAACGACATAAAAAAATTAAAATCGGTTAACATCTCCCGTTCGCGCATCGCACATGAAGTTTATAAAAAATTGCTAAAATAACGATATTTAAAAAAAAAAATTTTTGTTAGTTGAAACTTTTAAAATAATCACGCTTTAGCTTTTTTTCCTTGTTTCATGTGTTAAATAACCTAAATAAATTAAATTCTGATCACTAATCTAATTTTTCCCGTTCGCACAACGTCTTACAAAAAACAGAAATTTATCCATATTTCGCAATTTTCACTGTGCTACTCTTCGTTCGTTTTGCTAGAACAAGACGAACCAGAACTCACTTGAAATAGGTTGAACTGGTTTGAACTCAGTCAGTTCACACCGCTTGACGAAAGTTGGGGTCATTTCTTTGACGGACGAAAAGATGATACTTTGATCTTCGAAAAATTGAAAGGCAAGCTATTTCGCAGGAATGTGAAAAAAGAACACTATTATATTATCCAGAACCTGGATGAACTTATATTGGACATGAATCTTCTTCCTCGAGTTCATCAAATGATATAATTTAAAGCATTATTTCTTGTTTGACTGAACTATCAATATCACTAGAAAATCTCGAAGTAGTAGGGTGTAATGGCAATGTAATCAACACTGGATGGAAGAAAGGTGTCATCCACCGACAAGGAAATGATGTAGGACGCCCGCTACAATGGAGCATCTGCCTACTGACATTTAATGATCTTCCTTTTCGAAACATATTGACGATCAAACTGCAGGACCTAATTATTTTAGAGGGCCAATCGGGCAGCAGCTCACTTGCTGTAAAAAACTCCCTGTGGTTGATTATGTACCCGTGGATTGTTCAATTCCTCATATAGACAGGAATTTGTTGAGCAAAGACCAATAGTATTTGTTGGACATTTCAAATGCAATCCTGGGACATTGTCCAGAAGACTTGGCAAATAGGGATCCTGGTCCTTTGTTCCATTTCAAATAGCTAACTGCGGCCAATCTAGTCCTTAGGTTGTATATAAGTTAGTCAGATCCATCCGGAAACTTAAAATAAATAGTTGGTTTCATCTTGAAATCATATATGCCTATGTGGTTTGCCATAAAAAGAGCAAATATTTTACTGACGGACCAAAATATGTCTTTCAAGCAATCCAAACATCCTGATATTTATCCAACGAATTGCTTCAAGTTGCCGATCCAATAATTCAACGAAATGCATTCTTTGCGCACCAAGAGAATGTTCTGTTGGTAATGCTTGTTGATGAGAGAAAGCATATTCCAGCACTTGGTTACAAAAGGATCTTAAAAGCAAGACAAATCGTCCCAAAGAAGAAGACTGTTAGAAATTTCGTACCAACGAAGATAAACTTTCAAGCTTCCTATTACATTGAAATTATTAATTGGAATTCTTGTGTGGTGTATCCTCCCCCAATGTTGCGGAACCTAAGTGAAGATGATATTAAATCATTCATCAATTCTGACACTACGTCGATCAGAGAAATACTAAAGTTTCCCTGTTACACACAGTCTGTGGAGACGTGAGTCAAAATTGTGACAGAGGCCTAGAATAAAGTATGTGGACATGAAGCTAGAGATGACTATATCCGAGAAACACTGAAGTTTAGATTGGTTATGCCTCATTTCTCCAAAAAATCAGACTTTAAATGTGTATAGATATAAGAAAGAAAAAGTAAAAAACATAGTATGCCAAAGAAACCTACTCTATGGAAAATCTTTGTAAAGAGATGTAAATATAATTTAAATATCACACCCAAGAATTGGATGGTTGGTTCGATAGGGTATGGAAGGAACTCGATGTGCAACCATCTCCGCTTGGTGAGTTCTGGGTCGTTTTGTTCTAGCAAATCGAGTGAAAAATTGCACAGTGAAAGTTGCGAAAAATTGTTAAATTTCTGTTTTTTCAAAGACGTTGCGAGAACGAAAATAATAGATTTATGATCCGAATTTAATTTATTTGGGTCATCACAACCATAAGACAAGCATAAAAAACTACAGCGTATTTATTTTAAAAGATTTAACCAACAGAAAAAATTACAAAAATATCGTGATTTTTGCAAATTTTCATAAATTGAAGTAGGATGCCCTAACGGATGCTGTTAACCGATTTCAATTCTTTAAGCCGTTTTTCTTCTTATAACTATAGGCAACTTTTCCGCACTAAAGCGTTCCGAACAAAATATTTATTTTTTTCGACCCACCCTTATATACACTCTGTCACAAAAAATATATGCACCCAGAAGGAAACGAGCTACTATCACGAAACGTAACATGTATGTAGTGTAGGAGGAGATAAGCAAATGATTACAAATTCAGAAAAACAGATTGTTTTATTAAGAAGATATGGCATGAAAAAAGTTACAAATGAGTAAGTAGTAAATCCACCTCTGGAAGCTATACAAGCCGAAACACGGCGTGACATCGAATCATTGAGGTCACCTATGACCTCCTGTGGATGATCCTGCTATACCCTTTGCAACTGGGCAGTGAATTCACCAGTATTCCTGGACAGCTGTAGTTCCCTTCCAAGCACGTCCCAGACGTGCTCTATTGGCGAGAGGTCTTCCCTGACTCTCCGCGACAGTAGACTATCCCTTCTGTGATCCATTGTTCCCAACACCGAGCAAGTACCATCTCGCTCCAACCGAGGTGGCGGCCGATACGCCTGTTCGACCAACTTGCTTCTCTGAGGACTACTATACGCCCCTCTCAAAGTCCGACAATTGTTCGTACTGCCGCCGGTTGCGTCTCAGAGGCATCTCTAGTCACAATACCGTCCATTCAAGTAGACAGACTTGTTGGAATAACCCTAACGAATAACCCTTAACGAGTACCTTGGAACACTTAACCTTGGAATAACCCCTAACGAGCAATCATGCTTTTAAACTCTCACAGCTGCGCATCCCATATGCGCATACCGGATTTTCCTTTGTCTCATTGGCGTCGAAATTTTAATTATTTGAATATCTCTTACCAGACTACCTTGCAGCCAAGTTTCGTGATAGTAGCTCGATTTCTTCTGGGTGCATATATTTTTTGTGACAGATTGTATATATACTATATATATATATATATATATATATATATATATATATATATATATATATATATATATATATATATATATATTGATTGATTGCTTTGCACATATTATTTTTTTTTCTAATTCCTAGACTGAACAAGTGAGTATTACGGTAGTTACAGTTCTTTTATCTCACACTTTTCTTTCCCTGATCTCCCAAACCTACACTTTAAGGTGACAACCTTTATTTGATAAAAAAATAAAAATACCCACTTTGAAAATTATGTTTTGCTAAAAATTTACTTTCACATCTGAAACACATCGAAACAAGGCTTAGAGATGACTCTAATGCGTTTTGTAAAGTTGTTTCTCTAACTCTCAAGTTTTGAGCATGTTTATATTAAAGTGAAAAGAATTTTTTAAGTTGCATCTTGTGATTTTTTTGAGATGCTGCTAGGTATTTTTAGAAAGTTAAAGCTTTGACTTGTACATGCTTAACTGATTTTTATTATGTATCGTCAGCAATGTTTTCCTAGGAGAAATGTTTAATTTTGTAAGAATAAAAAAATAGAAATTTTTGGAAAGCTAAATTCAAAAAGAATTTAGGCTTTCAAAGAATCTCTTTATATATTCGGAATTTTTGCCATGAATATGCTGAACTATTTTGAAAACTGAATTTACTTAATTACTTAACGGAATTTATGGCAGTGAAAGAATAGTATGTTGTTATGAGTAGTTAGTACATTGCATAAATTAAATTAGAATTTGTTGGGACCCTAACGATTGAAAACAACTCTGATTAGAATGAAATCTTGATTTATTGAATTGAAATGAACGTATACAATTATACGATATGACACCTCACTGATTATTACACTTACAGGACCTTATTATAATTCCTCTACTACAATTGATTCATTATCATTAATCAAGAATTGGCATTGATTCATCAGTAAATCCTAATATATTCTTCATCAAAATGAGCATTAATTTATATTCAAATCAATCGCATAAGCTTAATCAATAATTATCATTAATTCCTATCATAGTTATAATACAGGGTGATATTTTTAAAACTGACACTACTCAGAGCCATCTGTAGCGCGATCTATCAGACGGAAATCCACATAAATTGATAGAAGGACTAAGGACGACATAGGAAAGAGTTTCCATGAAAAAAAAATAGTTCCAAAAGTCGCCGATAGGGGATGATCTGGCACTTCTGTTAACGGCGCACCTGAGAATGTGCATAAAAAGGAAGTAAAACATCAATAGAAATTTACGGCTATGTAGTCGACAGCAGGGCCAGTATATCGGGCTATAAAGATAAGGGATGAATACCGAAAAAGCTGGAAGCAAACAAATAAATAACAAAGAAATTACACTGCAACACCAAATAGCAAAATTTTGTGAAGCAAATTCACTTTTCCCTCCTCTAACCTTTAGCTTACGAGATATATTTTTCCCATTCCCTCTTTAGAACAGAAAATTTCATACCCCCTTTGTAAGAACGGCCATTAAGGCGGTTATATATATATATATATATATATATATATATATATATATATATATATATATATATATATATATATATATATATATATATATATATATATATATATATATATATATATATATATCCATTCTTGGGTTCGTATACTTGGGATACATGCTATCCCACCCCGTAAGGAAAAAGGTTAATGTAACCACAGTCCTGGTGGACGACACATTGCATCCTGCACACTACGTTCTCAATGGCCAAGCGTAACATGTCACCAGGAATGTTCATCTTAGTCACGGATATGTTGTCCTCTGTTGCCGACAAGTTCGAGACCCCACCAAGATACACCTTAGACTTTAAAAAAAACCACAGAAAAATGGCACATGGGTTAGGTCTGAAGAGCGAGGGGCCATGCAAGTGGAACAAAGCGAATTATGACCCTTTATTCTGTAAAGCGAAGGTGCAACAGATTCCGCAAAGATCTTTACAGCCTAAATTACTTGTGCTGCTGTCGACTATGTAGTTCTGAATTTGCATTTTGATGTTTTACTTGCCTTTTATGCAAATTCTCGGCTGTGCCATCAGCAACAGCGCCATATCGTCCCCTATCGGCGACGACTTTTGGAACTATTTTTTCTTCACGGAAACTGTTTCCCATGTCGTCCTTAGTCCCTCTATCAATTTTGGTGGAATTCCGGGTGGTAGATCGAGCAACAGATGCCTCTGAGTAGCGTCAGTTTTTAAAAAAAATCACCCTGTATTTCCATAATCAACAATTATTATTAATTCATATACAAATCAAGTTACTTTATACTATATAAGATCTTATTTTACGAATTACCGCATATTATCCTCTTAACTTTCGTCTTGAAGTTAAATCGCTATCGAACTCTATATACGCTACCACGTTACATGAACAGTTAAGGGTATGAGAAGCAATGATGGTAAGTATGAAATGGAGAAAAGACGGTATCTTTGCAGACAGATTGTTGAATAACCTTTGATTACGGAATACTGCACAGAACGCTGGATTCCTCATTAATCGTTCAGCTGTACATCTCATTAACGGATGCGCTGCTTTCTCATCCTATGTTCGTCATGGTCACTCAGCACAGGGTTCCTTTGGTCGTCTGGCGTTCTCAGCACTGGAAACTGGGTGCACAGCTCTTCTTCGGACTATCTTGGCATTGGAGACGAGATGCACTGTATATCATCGGCTCTATCACTTGGCGCTTTATATTAAACACAGAGCATCATAAACGCTTCGGCTTAAGTATCGTTAAGTAACCATCATACTATGTAGGGGCTATTCCTTACTGCTTCTTCTTCACTTACATTTTTCAACTACTAGCTTGCTAGCTGTCTTGATACCACTTATTTCTCTATCTAACCTTCTTCTCTCTATCGTTCTTTTATATCCTTTTTGTATTATTATTTTCTAGCCACGCCTCATCCAATCTATCTCGCCATATTAACCTCATCTCTTCTCATCTATGTGTTTGTGGTTGCCTCTTCTCTATCCCTTTTCACCAATGCACATCGGGGGCGGGACTTATAAAAATTTCTCTCTACGTCGACATTCAGATGCCCAGCTGAACACCGACTATGGCTTGGCCCCTTTTATAGATATCATAAATTTATGGCTTGCCTTTCTTTTTCTATTCCTTCCTTGCAAAATTATTCTTCAGATTCACCGTTTCCTTTTTATCTTACCTCTTATCTATACTTTTGTTTCTTTCTTCGTGGCCAGTCTTCTATATGTAGTAGTTTTGGCTTATTGTTAGCTTTTCTCCCCTCCACTTCTTTTTATTGCTAGTCTTCTGCTTCCTTGCACTGTTTCTTTCTTATATTGTGCAATTATTTTAATTCGTCCCGTAACTCTCCAACTTTCTTGCACCTGTCCTTGAAGCTACTGTCATATCGGTATAACAGAATTCATCCTAAATGTTTACACACACACACACACACACACACACACACACACACATATATATATATATATATATATATATATATATATATATATATATATATATATATATATATATATATATATATACACACATATATATATATATATATATATATATATATATATATATATATATATATATATATATATATATATATATACATATATATATATATATATATATATATATATATATATATATATATATATATATATATATATATATATATATATATATAAATGTATGTGTGTGTGTGTGTGTATGTGGATTGTTTTTGTCCCACTATGATGTAGCAGTTGAGAGTTTAGTCGAGAGTTGCGGTGTGTTTCTTCGTGTCCGGGGCAGGAGGGACCAGTTTTTACAAAGATATTCTAGATGCAGATTTCGCCTCGACTTCTAGCGTGAGACTGAATTTTGTTGACTATGATGTCGAACTATGATTTATGTGGCGCACGGCGACAATATTAAACTTTCTCCTTCGTCCCACTCCCACGCCGCCTTGATGTTACACACACACACACAAACAGACATATATATATATATATATATATATATATATATATATATATATATATATATATATATATATATTTATATATATCCACTACATTCAACCTTAAAATGCAACCTGAAAATAAAAGCTAGCTCATATTTCCATGGCTGGAGCTAGACTCAGCCTGAAAGGAATTAAAATTTTGAAGCTATCGGGTCGACTCGTTTTATCTGAGCGATAAAAAGTACGTCCATCCATGTCAGACGTATACACGTGTAGATATGCAAGGCATGCACTTTATGGGAAGTTCTGTTGCTATGGGTTTTAAAGCGATAAAGTAATGTTACTGGGGATTGGATTTAGGAACGGGAGTTTAAATGCTATTATGGAGGGCATAGTATTTAATTTATTACTTACTTACACATACACACACACACACACACACACACATATATATATATATATATATATATATATATATATATATATATATATATATATATATATATATATATGTATATATATATATATAATGTCAAGGATTTAGTGGGGAAAGAATGATTACTCTAAATTTAAAGGGTGCTTAGTAATTAATTTATTGTCGTGGAGTAATTCGCCACTATTCTCATATCTTGGTTCGAAATGCATCGGGAAAAAGAGGGGAATCCCCTGGTTTTTCGTCGGATTTGATTGACATCCGTGGTCACGCCTTTGGGTTATCTTCGGTGCCGACGTCACAAGCATGCGAGATGGCTTTAGATGGTAAAAAACAATAGCGTTTTAATCAGACGGTGGGAAATTCTTGATTGAGACAGTCACGCGTCAGGCGGGGAGCTTGATGAGTTCTTGATTAAACAGATTGAATCAGGTAGAAAATTATTGGGAAAATAAACTATGTTAGATGTATTAATTGTAGTTCTTTGCCACCGGCTTTGTAACTCATTGACTGCTATAACTTTAATAATTATGTAGAGATAGATTAAGAAAGAGTAAGTTTGGATTTAAGATGACGTACCTCGAAGGGTGTAAGTAGCGAACGTTCATATATATATATATATATATATATATATATATATATATATATATATATATATATATATATATATATATATATATATATATATATATATGTGTGTGTGTGTATATATACAATCAGAGAGCGATATTAGTGTACATCTTATAGTGTTTTAAGAATCGCATATTATAATGTGTTAAACATTTAGCAATTTATGTTTGATGACCTAGTTTGCTGACAAATTTTCTTGGATCTCGATCTGGATAGCTTCAATTCGACTTAATTATTTACAGGGTTTATCATAAACCTTGAACACTTGTCCTTAATCCACGAATATTTGCGCTTCTCAAATTTATACGAGCTTTAATCTCGTTTACCTATGTGCTAACTCCCAGTATCTCAAATTGTTTTTCGGGGTAATTAATATATCTTTGCACGGTAATTTATTCTTTCGCGTAAAACCATTTCAGAATGATTTAATAATATAACTGCGGGGAAATGTTACGAATATGCATGTTTCAGGGTTCAAAAATTATATATAAAATGTTTTTAAAAGGTAAAATTTGTTTTCATATGCACATTGAAAAAAATATCTTATATACATTATTGTATATCTTATATATATTTATCCTATGAAATTTCCCTAAAAATTTATATATATATATATATATATATATATATATATATATATATATATATATATATATATATATATATATATATATATATATATATATATATATATATATATATATATATATATATATATATATATATATATATATATATATATATATATATCAATGTAGATCTATTAATATAATGTTTTAAAATCAGTATATAATACTGTGTTAGACATTGAGCAATTTATGTTTGATGACCTAGTTTGTTGGGGCACTTTCTAGGAAGGATTTTGAACTGAATAGCTTCAATCCGACATAATTATTTACAGGGTTAAGCATAAACCTTGAACACCTTTCCTTAATCCACGAATAATTGCGCTTCTCAAATTTATGCGACCTTTAATCTTGTTCACCAATGTGCTAAATCCCGGTATCTCAAATTATTATTCGTAGTAATTACCATAGCTTAGCACGCTAAACTATTCTTTTGAGTAAAACCATTTAAGAGATATTTAATGCCACACTTCCGGGAGAAATTGTGTAAATATACATGTCTGAGTGTTATACAAGTATCGTTTCTGAAAGGATTTTAAAACTTATACTTTGCCCCCACTTATATATATGTACCTTGGAAGGAAAAAGACCAATGTCTATTTCAATCAAATGTCAGAGAAAATCAAATTAATTTTACAAATCTTACTAACTTTTTGCAAATATTACTAACGATTTGTATATAA
This sequence comes from Dolomedes plantarius, assembly GCA_907164885.2. Taxonomy (NCBI): domain Eukaryota; kingdom Metazoa; phylum Arthropoda; class Arachnida; order Araneae; family Dolomedidae; genus Dolomedes; species Dolomedes plantarius. Next base: position 106,776,421 of record OU015502.1, read on the forward strand.
ATATTTCTATAAGTTTTATTTTTCAGTTTTACTCACAGTTTTTGCCTACATTCTAGTAATATATTTATTTCGATTTCTTTTTCATTTGTCACTCAAATTTCAAAGTTTTGGACATTGGCCCCTTTTGTTCCAAGGTACAGGTATAGGGTAGCCAGAGGATGAAAAGTTAGATTTTTTTTAAAAATATATAGAGTACAAAACGAGGATGTTGTACGGAAATACGCGGATACAATATTTATTGACACTTATTAACAATAATTATTAGTATTTATTGCAAAATTATTAGTATTTATTGTTAGTATTACATGCAAAAATGCAATTTGTGATAAAAGAATTTTTTTTCATTTAAACATAATTAACTTTTTCAAAAAAATAAACGTAAATGAAAATACAAATCTGTAAAATATATTGATCCCATTAACTCTTTCAAATAAATCAAAAAATCCCTAAATGAAAAAATAAAATAACAACTTTAAATTCATAAGACTAATTGTTTTTAAAAAAAGGTTTCCTCAGTCATGGGTTTTCCAGTCTCATATTTTTCGACCTAACGATTTAGGAAAGCAATATGTTATAATTTATTATCTAAAAATATATAACAGTTTCTTAAGTGATTGACTGACTGACAGATAACGCACAGACCAAACCGCTGGATCTAAATGGCTGAAATTTTTCATGGCGATTCTTCTTATAGTGTAGTGATGCACTACGAAAGATTTTTGAAATATTCTTCTTATATTTTTTAAATTAAAATTTTAAGCTATTTTTGTAACTTTTTTAAAACTTGCATTTAAAATAATAATCCGAGGGTTATACAATTTATATCACGAGAAAGATCATAAAAATGCATTTTAAATGAAATCTTTTTCGAATCTTTACCTTCATTTTCTGTTTTTTGAATTTTTAAAGATTAATTTTTAGAATTTAATTTATTAAATGCTGATCACGTGGTTTCTTTTCTTTTTTGATACTTTAAACTAATTTTGTATCACGTGCATAACAACGAAATAGACAAAAAATATTTTTTATTTTCTTGCTAATGCGACAGACGATTGGACGTTATCCAATAACATATTAAATTACAGTAAAAGAAATGTTCCTCAAACTGTACTATATTAGCTGTACTATATTCTTTAGTATGTTCTATTATATTTAATTTGAATATTTTCTTCTACATTCTTTTGGCTATAAAAATATCCGTTATTATTTTTTAAAAGTTTTTTTGCATTAATTGCATACATTGACCGTTGTATTTAATTTGAATGTACTCCATAGCGAAGTACGGGTAATCAGTTCGTACAATTATAAAATTGCACACATGTTTGATAGGGGAAAAATTTTGTGTCTATAAAGTTTAATTTTCTTTGAGGCTGCGATGTACAGACCTTATTCGGTTCGCTCACTCTGTGCATAAACCTATGGAACATATTTGTCCACAGATTGCCGACTTGGACTTAAAGATAATTTTAAAAACTGTGCTCCGTAATGAAGAAAGATATTTCACACTTCCGGGCACTCATCATGTTTCTTATAAAATGCATATAGTATTTTAAATATAATTATTCGGAGAAAATTCTGGTATAGTGAGTTTAAAACACACATCAATTGCTCTGGTTAACGAAATTTATAAAATAAATCCTGTTTTAGAGGTGCAGAAAAAATTTTGGGTATCTGAAAGTACCATTTTTATTGGATTATTAGCATTTATGTAGCTGTAAATAGCAGACAAATTTTCCCCATAGGTTAACATTGAGGTGAGCGAATCCAATTGGGTTAGTACACAACAGCCTTAAGAGCACCTAGTGTTAATGACGACCTCTTCGTTCGTAAACCTATTCACCAATCTGAAGACTTAATTTGGGTCAATCCTTTGAAAGTTGAGCTTACATAGGTTTAAAAAATGATACATAAATAGCTTTAATTAATGAAAGAGGATGTTGCGGCGTCAAAATGTTTCATCAAAAAATAACTAAGAATATAAGAGGACCAAAAATAGATTAAACTTAAAAAAAGGGAGTAAAAATACTGGAACAATCAAAGATAACATGTTATCTTTAAATGAAATATTCTGGCAACTCTAGGTACATAGAAGTAAACTTTTTTGTCATGTTCAAAGGTATTTATTCTATGCAGATTCCATAGCAATTTATATTGAAAATAGGATGGTTATTTTAAAATTTAAAAATAATATTAATATCTTAAATTCATAACAGAAGACATTGTGGCATTAAAATATCTCTATAAAAACTAACTAAGGTAATAAGCGGACAAAAATCGATTAAACTGGAAAAAAAAAGAGAGGAAACAAAAAGACCGGGACAACAAAGGAGAAAATGTTCTCTTTAAAACAAATTTTCTTGCAACCCTAGTTACATAGAAATAAATTTCTTGTCTTTTTGAACGTATTTATCCTATAAAGATTCCATAGCAATTTGTATTCAAAATAAGATCGTTATTTTCAAAAAAAGATGTAAATTATTTAAATTGATAAAAGAGGACGTTTTGGCATTGAAATGTTTGGACAAAATCTAACTAAGGAAATAAGAGGATAAAAATATATTAAAATAAAAAAAAGAGTGATAAAAAAGATCCGGACAAAAAAAGAGGAGATGTTCTGTTTAAAAGAAATATTCTGGCAACCATATTTACTTACAAATAAACTTTCTTGTTATTTTCAAAGGCATTTATCCTATGATTTCCTAGCAATTTATATTCAAAAAAAGATGGTTATTTTGAAATTTAAGGAGGTCAGAGACACATGAATTTTTTTTATTTATTGAGTTAAAATTTTGAAATTTTTTGTGATATTTAACCATATAATTTGTACACAAAATCACATCATATAATATTCTCATAAAGGTTAAAAAATAATTAAATTACAAATTTCTCAAAAAAGTGGGGTAATTTAAAATCGTTATAACTCAAAATATTATTTGTTGAATTTCAAAATTTTTCATTCAATTAAGGTGACTACCTACGTTCATAGCCAATTATTTTTTTTTAAATTGCTTTTTTAAGGATTTTTTGGTCTTTTATGGTAAAATAGCATTTAAAAATAAAAAATAAAAAAAAAAACCTTGCCTGTAAATACCATAATGTTTTTTAAATTGGTCAATTTGAAGTAATTTTTAATGAAATTTAGATAAAACGCCTAACACTCTGCATAAAATTCTAATGCTACTATTTTAATTTCCTTCTCACACATGATACATATAACAGTTCTCTTCAAAATGACCCTCAATCTAAGAGAAATTTTAAAATGCAAAAATAATACAGACAATTTTATGTTCCAATATGAAAATTTTCCCCAATTCGTCATTCCTTTCCTTATAAAAACAGCCCCAAACAAAAAACTATTTATTATACATCAATTATTGTGCGTCATCTCATTAACAATAGCATCTAAAACATTTCCTGAAAATTTTATCAAATTATATGCATTATTATGTGAGATATCATGATAACGGTAGAGATTTGTGTAAAAAAACATAGTTCTGAGAAAAACGCATTTAAAATTGAGTGTCGCTTCAATTTTGTATCAGACGATGTTTTTAAAAATAGCTATAACTCTGCTTCTAATTGATGTATAATGAAAATCAAAACGGTTTGGAAAAGAGAAAAGATTGAATTTCACGATTCTTGCAGAAAATAAAATTGACCAAAATAGTCAAAAAATGGCATTTTCAACGTAGGCAGTCACCTTAAAAAGAAATATATAAATATTAATTTTTATTCAGCATTTTGTAAATATTATTTTTTTTTAAACTAAATATTTAGAGGAAAAAATTTTAAAAAATATGTAACTTATTTTTAAAAAATCATATTTTCAAAAGTAAATATTTTTTTCAAATTTACTGAAGCAAAAATTAAAGTAAAATAAATGAAAAAGACATGTTCCAAGTTTGAACCATTTATCTTTAACGGTTCTTGACTTATATCAACTTAAAGACGAGGAATGGTGAAAAAACCCATCATGCAGACGTATTTAAATGTTTATTTAAAAATTGACGGCTATTAGAAAGTTGCAAAAGAAAAAATTAATATATTCTCTTCTAGTAAAGATAGAAAAATGATTTAAACGACATTTTAAGCTGAACAGAACAGAAAATATTTTAATGCAATACTTTTTTTTTCGAAAATTTGAAGAATTTTGTGTCCTGGACCCCCTTAAAAAAGATATAAATGACTTAAATTGATAAAAGAGGACGTTGCCGCATTGAAATGTTTGACCAAAACCTAACTAAGGAAATTAGAGGACAAAAATAGATTAAACGAAAAAAGAGAGAGTGATCAAAAAGATCGGGACAAAAAAAAATGAGGACATGTTCTCTTTAAAAGAAATACTCTGGCAACCATAGTTACATAGAAGTAAACTGTCTTGTTATTTTAAAATAAATTTATCCTATGATTTCCTAGCAGTTATTATTCAAAATAAGATGGTTACTTTAAAATTTAAAAAGGACACAAATATTTTAAATTTGAAAAAGAGGACGTTGTGGTATTAAAATATTTTGTCGACAGCTAACGAAGGAAATAAGAAGGCAAAAATAGATTAAATTTAGTGAAGGAGTCTGATCGAACGATCAGGACAAAAAAAGAGGACATGTTCTCTTTAAAAGAAATATTCTGGCAACCATAGTTACACAGAAATAAACTGTGTTTCTATTTTCAAAGATATTTATCCTCTGTTGATTTCCTAGAAATTTTTATTCAAAATCAGATGGTTACTTTCAAATTTAAAATAAACATAAATATCTTAAATTAGAAAAAGAGGACGTTGTCACACTAAAATATTTGGAGAAAAACTAACTAAGAAAAAAGGAGGACAAAAATAGATTAAACTAATTAAATAGGGAGTGAACAAAAAGATCTGGACCCCCCAAAAGTACTTTTAATAGAAATATTCTGTCTACTCTAGATAAAAAAAAATAAACTTACTTGTTATTTTCGAAGGTATTTATTCTGAAAAGATTCCCTAGCAAATAATATTAAATATAATATGGTTATTTTCAAATTAAATAAAACGAAACCATATAAATATCTTAAATTCGTAAAAGAGGACGTTATGGCATTAAAATGTTGGGACAAAAACTAACTTAGGAAATAAGAGGACAAAAGTAGATTAATGTAAAAAAAAGAGAGTAAACCAAAAGATCGAGGAGAAAAAAAAAGAGGAGATATTCCCTTTAAAAGAAATAATCTGGCAACCCTAGATATATAGAAATAAACTTTCTTGTCATTTTCAAAGGTATTTATAGTATAACGATTCCCTAGCAATTTACTTTCAAAATAAAATAGGTTTTTTCATAACCTTATAGCAATGCAGTATTTATAAGACTGGGAAGTATTTTACAAAATTCCCTTTCATAGCTTTGAATATTAATATACCATGAATATAAAATCGACCTAAATGTATAACAACATTCTGTCTCTTAAGGATCGTAACATCGTAAGCTTTATTTTTTTTTCAATATAGAACAACAACTTTTAATATTATATATTTTTAATGTTATTTATATATACTTGCAATGTTTTTATCATAATATATTTATTGATATGTTAAAATATTTAAATAATATTTTCCAGTCATTGTACTATAATTTGTATGACCTTTCTTTTACATTTTTCCTATTATAAATTTAATAAATCTTTCATAAAATTAGAAATTTTAGATGTGCTGCAGAACAAGAAATTTTGTTTAACTTCTTTCTCCCACTCAGGGGATTTTGGTTTACGGGGGAGCAATGACAAGTGATGCTGATTGCTTTTCAACACATACTCTGTTTTCCCTAGTCTCCCATACCTGGTGCTATTTACACTAAATAAACAACAGATTTAAAAAGTCAATTAACATTAATGCAACGTGATATTTGCTAGTGTAAAGGATTTTATTGAGGTTTATATTTTTCCCCTGTGAAAATTTTCCAGACAATTTCTAGAAGAAAAAGTAAAAATCCAAATATCAAGATATTTTCTATAGTTTGCCAGAAAATAAGACTCTCAAACGGAATTAGAATTTTTTTTTATGCCACACAAATTAAATAATTGTTTACTCTGAATATTAAAAAATAAAAAGATTTGATTTAAAAATATGAAATAAATGTTTCAAAGTGCACTGTATGTAATCCTTGCCTAACTAGACGCAATGATGCTGAGTAATGAAAATTTCGAAAAAAGGACTTCAGTAAAACAACTCGACCATGATATTTAATACTGCAGTGTTTTTCAGTGTAGATAAAAGATGTGTTCATGAAAATTAGTATTGAAAATTTCAACACTGTTGCTGTAGCACATTTATTTATTTAATTTTAACATACTAATACTTAAAAAAGCTGTCTTTAAGAGGTACACGCTTACTTAAACATTCTTCTCATTTGCTTAAAATGTTCCCTGCGGTGACTTCTCAGCATTGTGAAGGTATTTCTTAGTAGGTCTAGGACCGATAATTCCCCAGATGACTTGTACGAGTACCAATGCCGGGAGAGACCAATATCTTCTTCTTTTGAGGCACTACAGCCTGTTGAAGGCCAAGGCCGTACCAATCAGTTTCTGTCGTCTGGTCCTATCCGAAGCAATACTCCACCAGTCTCTCTGATATATGATTTTTATGTCACTCTTAACAGAATCGAACCACCTCATTGATGGTCTTCCTCGCTTTCTAGCTCCCATCGTTTTAGTAAATGTGAGCATATTTATTGGAATTGTGTTCTCAGTGTAGATAAAAGATGAATAGACCAATATTTTAACAAGTTTAAATATAACCAAGGAGTTATGATCATCCTCAGTGAGGATCAATCCTCCTCATGGCAGAACCTTTGATCCAGATTTCACCAAATCATCTGCTTTTTCATTGCATGGGATGCCAACGATTATTTCGTTGTTAATGATATCCGTGTAACCTCTTTTGCTGACCTAACGAGATATATTTTTATATCACTATCTACTAGCAGTATGTTGTTGACAAGGAAATGACAAGTCAGTTAAGCGAAATAGAAGTAAGCTTGCTTTTTTATCAAAAAGGATGCAAAGAATTTTTGAAAAGAAAAAAGGATTTTAAAACAGCCTGTTATGTACGCTAAATGCTGACCTCTAACTTATACAGCCAAAAAGTCTTCTGTTAGTACAATACTGCGGATCTGCTCATTCCTAAAAAATATTTGTCCTGCGTCATTGGATCAGAATAGATTAAGTATCTTTAAATTCGGGCCAGGTGATAATTGAATCACAGTTACAATCATACCTCGGTACTCGTCTGTTTCGGTATTCGCTAAACATTTTCTTCAGTATTTCAACGCTAAAAAAATTACTTCTGTATTTCAACGCTAAAAAAATTGCTTCTGTATTCCAACACTAAAAAATTGCTTCTGTATTTCAACGCTAAAAAATTGCTTCTGTATTTCAACGCTAAAAAATTGCTTCTGTATTCCAACGCTAAAAAAATTGCTTCTGTATTTCAACGCTAAAAAATTACATCTGTATTTCAACGCTAAAAAAATTACTTTTGTATTTCAACCCTAAAAAATTGCTTCTGTATTTCAACGCTAAAAAATTGCTTCTGTATTTCAACGCTAAAAAAATTGCTTCTGTATTTAAACGCTAAAAAAATGCTTCTGTATTTCAACGCTAAAAAATTGCTTCTGTATTTCAACGGTAAAAAATTGCTTCTGTATTTCAACGCTAAAAAATATGCTTCGGCATTTCAATGCCAAAAAATTGCTTCGGTACTCAACGTTTGCTTGGTACTCGTCACATTTCAACGCGAAAAGAAAAATGATTCCGTGCTCGTTGTTTGGTCTTTACTCATTACATCCTCAAAGTAGACTGAAATTTGTTGAATTACAGAATTTTGTTCAAAAGTATGACCCTTGCCATCCTCTAGAAAGCCGAAATATGGACTTGTTTAATGATTAAACAACGTCTCACATCAGAAACATTTTGAAACGTAGGCAGAGTCAAGTTTATTGTGTTAGGCCTGTAGTGAAACTCCCTATATCGGAGTCTACAACAGGGAGCGGTGTTGTTAAGAAACAGAGAAACACTCCATGCGAAAACGCCTGATGTTTTATTTTAAAGAGACTACCCTTCTAAGCAATAACTCTCTCCTTCTCTGCTTCGACACTCTCCCATTAAGTCTTGAACTCCTTTTAGGACAGGTTGAATGAAGAAAACTTTTTAAATCTAATTACTGTTTTTAATTATGTATTTCTAGTTTAGATATTTTAATCCAAAAACAAACCTAACAATTTATAAACTGCCCATTGAAATGCGAAATATCGGATTTTCAAGAATAAATTAATTCAATTTACATTACTCGTTATAGGAAAAATTCATTTGCTACTCGTCATACCTGCGGAAACGAATTAAGCACGATCATCGAGGTACCACTGTATTTCTAAATTTGCAGACCCACGAATCTTAAAACAAAACACATCGCAAAAACATGTTTCTGATAGAAAACCGGTACATGGCGCTTTTTGAAAAGTTCAGTAAGGTCATAAAAAATTTCAGGTAGTCTCTTCTAACGATACTACCTCGAGTTAATAAATTAGGATTACTTATCGTTGCTCACTTCTTTTGTATGTATATATGTATGTATGTGTTAGGTATCTCTCACCCTCTCTCTTTCTCTCTCTCTCTCTCTCTCTCTCTCTCTCTCTCTCTCTCTCTCTCTCTATATATATATATATATATATATATATATATATATATATATATATATATATATATATATATATATATATATGTGTGTGTGTGTGTGTGTGTGTGTGTGTGTGCGTGTCAGTCAAAATTTTGGCTCATTTTGGTGCTTTTCTGTTTAACTGTTTAATGCTTGCCCAAGCGATGCAGACTGGGTTTGACGTGCTGCCAAAATTATAACTCGCGACGACGGACGGTTTTAGCGCCTTAAATTTTGCTGGACCGTTATGTAGGAACGTAATCCTACGTTAAAATACTGTTAAACAAAAATGCTTTAAAAATACCCAAAAATGAAATTCCTCTATATTTTTATAATTTAATGGGACTAACCTGCTGAGACAAGAAATTTCTGAACTGAACTGTGTAGTCCATACTCTATTATATAGTAGAATTTGAAATGTCGTTATGAAATAAGCAAAATGTAATATTCTGTACAATATAAAACATAAAACGACGTTATGTATTGGAAAGATGTATACGAAATAAACACTTAAATCAAACTTCCTTGCAATAACAATTCAAAAAATGTATAGTAAATCACACAATAGAGAAAGTAATAACACATAAAGCATTTCAGAATTCAAAAGAGCTCGTTTAGAAATTACGGAACAAAGTTTATTCCAGAATTTGTATATATATATCAATTTTAAAAAGAATTAAATTCATAAAAACAGATATCATGCATTCTTTCAAACAACTTAATATTTTATGTAATCATATCCCTGTATACATAGTAACTGAAACGATAAGCTAATAAATAATAAATGTATATATCATTGCATTTGCTTCAATTCTTATGGTATCACTGGAGAGAAACTCTCTAGTTAAAAAAAAATTGCAACTAACTTTAATGTAGAATATATCTGTATATTACGTAGTGATCTAATATGTATACTGTAAATTTAACAAAACTGTATTCTTTTAATTTTATTCTGAAAACACACTATATTCTAAAAGAATATCGACAATTCTGCTCATATAATACTAAATATTCTGCCGTTAGCAATGATTTTAGAAACATTATTTTGTATATAAAATTTCATTAAATTTACGCTACATTTTTCAAACTTTGCAGAATTTTAAAGAAAATATTATCTTCGTATTTGAACCATGCTAATTTAAAAGTTTCCTCGATAAGTTTCCTAACGCATTTCAGTTTCATCATTTGAGCTTTTTTTATAATATTTTTTGAAAAATTATTTGCTGACTTTCCTCTATATAAGATACAGTTTAACACGTTTATTTAAGTCATTTTTATGAACTTAAAATAGCAAGATTATTCCGTTAAGTTAAAAAATAAAAATCATGATAGTACTTTCACAGCCCTGGTAATTCAAGTCACCAGAAAATTTTTTAAAAGAAATACATTTAGTTTCATTTTGAGTTGAACGAAAACAGTGTAGAAAGGAACTTTATACCAATTTCTTTGACAAATAACGTGAATAATAATAATAATTATTGTTTTGAAAAGTGCTAAAATCTTTTGTAAGCCCTAAACCGTGTGTTAACACAGGAAAATATCGATTCTTGCGTGGTCGGTATAAGCGTTAGCTGTGTTTATATTTGAATTTATTTCCATGGCAGAAAGGGTATCACAGTCGCTGTACTGATCGTATTCCTCAAGAGTAGTTCAGTTCAGCAGCCATTTTTAAAACTTTGAATTTGCTAAAGTTTATTTACTATTGCCCGATGCAAACATGTTATTTATTCAGTATCATTGATTCAAAAGAAGAAAAATATGTAACAGATTTGGAAGGAAATTGACCCCGAAATAAATTAAAAACTTGAGTGTGGGTTAATTCAAACTACTGCAGTTTTCAATCATTTTCAAGGAGTAATTAATAAACTTGAAATAAAATATGACGTCATTTTTAATTTCTTCAGGGAATTTCATATCTGATTGATTACTTTTCCTTTAATTTACGTTAAAAGTATATCACATTTTGAAAATTGAATTATGTATTTCTAAGGCAAGAAAAGTGTTTCAGTTGATTTGAAAGACGGCATATCAACAAAATATAGTATCAAAAGCATTTATTTATGGAAAATAGACAAGTTACGTTTCCTTAATAATTAATTCTTATATCCAATTATGAATAATATGAAACAATTGTAATATTTCTAAAACTTATGATGACAGAGTAAACTTTCAATTAGATGCAATATTAAAAACTTGAATTTGATTTTCGTGAAACGGAATATATATATTTTTAAAAAAACAAACTTTCAGTAGAAGAATTTCCAGTTTTTGAATACTCAATATTTAGTAAACCTTTCACATATTGTTTAGATTAAGTAGAAAACAAAAGAAGCTGGTGTTTCTAGATGGCTGTAATTTAACTGAAATTATTTTCGAAAATTATCATTTATTTAATGCGAGGCTTTCTTCTATTTTCCCACTTACAAGTAAATATTTAACAAAAGAGTATTACGATTCTGCCAAAGGAATTCTCAAATATGAAAAAAATGTATGTCTTTTATGCATAAGAATAAGAAGAAATCAAAAAGAGTTTTTACACACTTGGTTGGCTAATACAAATTGAGTACTTACGTCAAGTAGGTGAGACTTATTTTTTAAGCTGAAACATTGGTTATGCAGGTTCGCTTTAATCAGATCTGGATTTATTAAAACTTCTCATTAAGAGGTGCAAGTAATACGTATGATGCAAAGGACCGTTAGTATGAACGTATCATGTAATATAATATCGAAACTTTTGCATGATATTTTTAGATTTTACTCTCAAATACAATTATAGTCGGTTTATTTCTGAACACTTCACAGGTATTATCCACATTAAACGTCGCCCAAACAGAATGTTCTGCATTTTAGTACTTTTTTGACTTTTTGTTTCTGAATTTTTTGCGAGCAATTTTTGCTACAAATATCAATTGTTGTTGAAGTAGATAATATCTAGGCAGAACTTAATATAAAAAGTATTTGTTATCCAGTAAACTCCAAACAGAATTACTGATAATATACATATATATATACATATCACTCAATACGATCCCCAAATAAAAGGTACAAGTAATACGCATGATGCAAAGGATCGTTAGTATGAACGTATCGTGTAATATAATATCGAAACTTTCTCATGATATTTTGAGATTTTACTCTCAAATACAATAATGATCGGTTTATTTCTGAACACTTCACAGATATTATCCACATTAAACGTCGCACAAACAGAATGTTCTGCATTTTATTACTTTTTTGTTTTTTTGTTTTCTGAATTTTTTTGCAAAATTTATTTGCTACAAATATCAATTGATGTTGAAGTAGATAATATCTAGTCAGAACTTAATATAAAAAATAATAGTTATCCAGCAAACTCCAAACAGAATTACTGATAATATATATAGATATCATTATCCCCAAATGAAAGGGAAACTTTCGAATTTTTTTCTGCAATTGTTAATTTGTTAGTATGTGGCAACATGTGTGCGTGTGTGGGGGGGGGGAGGGGCTAAGGTCCCTTGGGCTGACGACTGTCACACATCATTCCGGTGTACATATGAACACAAGGAAATGGGTATAGAAATCACACAATCACAGAATCTTTTTATTAACAAACGAGACACCGGCGATGGGTTGCAGCCCCCCTTTCTAGAAGGGACTAATTTTGCAGGCCGAAGACTGACGAGCTCCCGAGAGTACAACCCCGTCTTATGCGTGATTCGAACCCGCACACCCGGCGTATCAGGTTGATACCTTAACCACTTAGTCACTGGGCGACATGTGCTAACATACAGTAAGTTAGTAGGTATGCTTCAGTTACATATCCGCTACACATAGTGGTCATTTTTGTTCAAGCAAGTGTCACAGCGATGAATAGTTTTTGCATTCCTTGGGCGAAGAATGTTCTTGGTTGTCTGCTGAACCACTCTTGAATAACGTCCCGAATCTCTGCATTGTTTCGGTGGCACTTGAAAGACTTCAGTGGACCGGGATCGAAGACATGGTAGACGTAGGGTGACAGGTCTGCGCTCTAGGGGGTTATTCGAGCAATATATTGCAAATATTGTCTAATAGCAAATATTGTCTACTGCAGATGATGCCATGGTGATGACAAAGTTAGCTTGAGCAGGTCTTGGTAAGCCCTGTGCTCTCACGTCCTTTAGGAAATTCCTCAAACAATGCGAATTTTGTGCATTGTGATAGGCACTCATATCCATACACATCCCCCATAGGACGATAAATTTCAGGTTCATTAATACCTTCCGCCATCAAAAATTGTATAACCACTCGCTGGGCTTGTTCTGAAGAATCCATGTCGCGACAGTACGTAGTCACCTTGCTTAAACACGTCCAAACAGCACTTGCACTCTGACACTCTCCGAAAATAGAGCAACATTGTTTTGTAAAATACTATATCATCTACTGACTCAAACGAAAAGCTCTGCGTATTTAACCAAGCTGCTAAATAGAAAGTCTCACTTTCATCTGGTCCACCTTTTTACTTTATTTACTCACTTACATACTTACACACACACACACACACACACGCATATATATATATATATAGATTGATTGATCTATATATTCGTGTGTGTGTGTATGAGACATATCACGTAGTTGTCTCAAAAAAATAGTCATCGATCAATTTCACCTACATTAAAAAAGGGCCATGCATACATCTGTTTGTATGAAGAGTTCCATTTTGCCAAAATGTAAATTTAAAAAGTAATGGCTGGTCGAGTAAAAGGGTACTCGTGAACATAATTGAGGAAGAAGTTTAAATATAACCAAAAATATTAATGCAATAAATATACAATACTGTTCAAACATACACTTCAATAAGGTAATATAAAATACTTATTTAAAATTAATGGAGAATGCTTATAAAGGCCAATAGAAGATAGGGTTATCTATTTTTTCGAAAACACTTACTAGAAAGACTTATTTATTTAGGGCACTTAGACAAAGGCAATAGATACTTTTTTTTAAATTCATGAATAGATAATTATCGTATATGAAGAATAACATAGAGGTACCGTTTGAAAATTGTTCCAACGATTTTTTTAAAGATCTAAAGGTATTTATAATTAAATTTTCATTCTAAAGCTGTTGTCTAAAGCAGTTTAAAATGGAGAATAATATGGACATTTTTTCCAATGATTTTAAAACATCAAGAGTGCTTACATAAGAAATGTATTATATAAGCTAACAGACTAAAGTTTTCTCGCTTCTTCTTCGTTTTATAATATGCGTATTTTCATATTAAATAATTCTAATGGAAACATTTCTTTTCATTTTGATTTCAGTTTCGGCTATATGAATATGCTAAATAACTGTAAGACGGTTTCCATTAACGAAAGAATTACTATGCATTCAATCATGGATTGTTTCCAAGCTTCTAAAATTTAAGATATTTACAATGTCATTTTTAAAATTGAATGCACTAATCAAAAAGTATTTTTATCACAATTTAAAATCAACGGGAAATACATAATCCAACTGTAAAAATTAATGTTATGTCATAAGCATTTCCGTTTAAAGGTTAGGTAAATTGAAATGAAAGTTTGAGTATTTCCTGCACTGCAGATTACTGATTTATTGTGAATTTTGAATGTTAATAATAAAACTATGAAAATTAAATTGTATTTCTGAAATTAAGGAAAATCTATAATATGATTGTATTGATTTTTTTTGACTTTAACAATTGTATGATATGAGTTAAAATTTAAATAACTGTTGAAAGAACTTTTTCTAAATCTACAAAATCTGAGTATGTTGAAATGTTTATCACTAGTTTATAATGTTTTGAATTGTCTTAAAGCTGAACTGTATGTGATATTTGCCCAATTATGACAAGTCTAATTCTTTTACCTTTTTAATTTCCCTCTTTCCTGAAGTCTATACTATCACCCACTTCTACCCACGCGTTACAGTCATCCCAATTACCTAATCAGATGTATATAAGCAATTCTACGTGTCAGTCACTTTAGGTGCTGAATTAATCCAAGATAAACAAAATAATGACCAAAGACAGGCTGTGGAATGACCGCTCCTTTGTCCTCCCTTTTCCTTCAGGTTTCTGTTGACTCATGTTTTCCCCATTGGAATTCATGAGTGAACGGATTACCCTTTTCCTCTTGGTTGGCTGGGTGTTAAATCCTTTCCTTTTTCTGGAGTCAGTGAGTGAATACTGATCTCTTTTGAGCCTTTCCCAACCTAGAGTTTCAGTGTCGTGCACTATACGCACCAATTTTTCACTCTAAATATTGTTTAGAGTTGTCGGTTGTGGTTAATACGGTGGGAAATTGTTGAACCTGCTCTCCTCTGACCCAACTAAGCACTTTTCACTCAACTACACAAACACACACAAACAAAAACATACACCTTGAATTAAACAGAATGTACACAGATGAAGGAGTGGTACACCAGTACCAGAAGTGAATTGTTTTACATAATGAATCTATCATTGTGAAATATTGGGGACTGGGACGTCTTCGACAACTAAGAAGTTGGAAATTTGGGCTATTCTTTTAAAGCCCATATCTTATACAAATATGCATGTATCATTATGATTTTTTTATGTTAATTTAGTAAGACCTTTATGAATATTTTAAGATAAAAAAAAATTTATTTTTGGATTGAAAAGTAAATTTCAAATAACAATATAAACAAAAATATTTTTCCCCCTGAAATTTTTGAGGTATTCACTTTGTAACACTTTTTCAAAAATTTAGTGAAAATCTTACCTTGAAATCTTGTGTGATGATTATACACAGTTTATTTTATATAGTGAACCCATTTAAGTCTTTGTTACACTTTTTTAAAAAATTTAAAAAAATTTTAAATTTCACTTATCAGAAATTTGCATATTTTTGTCATACATTTTCACCATTTACAAAAATATCTTAAGGTTTAAAAATAAAAAATAGGTCATATTGATACAACAGCACTTATTCTATTGACTTTTAAAATTTCAGAGATGTACTTGCAACAGATTTTGCAGAAAGTGTACCATTACATGAAAAAATCATATTTTGAGAAAAACGCAAAAAACACTTTCCCATTACATGGGATTTAAATGTATGTTTACATTTTTAAGTTGCTAATAATTGTTGCTAGAGTGTCAAAAAGTACATAAATTATATATTTTTGTAATCTGTAGAATCTGCTCTATTTTTTAAGCCACAAATTCAAAAATAAATTTTTTGAAGGTATTTGACGTCCCAGTCCCCTTAAGGTGAATGAAGTGTAATTTTAAATGTTTGATAACTTTGAATTGTGATAAATTTGAATCAGAGTTTTTGTGTTATGGAAAAATTGTGAAGTATAAATAATATATAGAGTATTTTGAATTTCATGTGTAATTTCATATGTTTGAATTATCATATGTAAGTCGAAGGTGTAAAAGAGCTCTAAATAAAAAATAAGTTATAGTTGAATTGATGTAAAAATTTTTTGTGATATTCAGTAAATAGAGTTAAATGAGAAAATTCCCTTGGGAAAAAAGATAAAATGTTTATATTCTTTTTCAAACAGTACTATGTTTTTGTCTTTGAGTCTTACAGGGACAAATGATTCCAGGAGGCCTCCAAGCAAAACGGTCGACCGAAGTTTTCTTTTTGTCTTTCATAATTAATTGTTCTTTTCATACGTCCATTTTCATATTACCATAATCTGTGTAAATAAACTCAATATTTATAGAAATATAAACTGGAACTGTTGTAAACTAGAAGGTGAGTGGACAGCTTGCAGGACTGTCAAACAACAAACCACTCAAGACAATGGTAAGACATGATTAAGCCTGGACTTATTACAAAATGCTTACTGACAGTCCACGGTCATGGCTTGCAATTATTCTGTTAAATTCATTTAATAAAAAATAAAAAGAAAGTTCCTTAAGGAGACTTAAAGTGATAATTTCAGGTGATGTTTTATCCATGTGATAGATAGCAATTATGATTGTGGAGGTATAATGTAGTAACTTTTAAGTGATATTTTTATTTTTATAATGATATATTTTGAGATAGTGTTGTAATATCTTCCTATTGTGTTTCAAGTCATCAGTAATATTAAATAATATACTGTACAACTCAAGAATATTTTTAATGTAATTTGTGAATAAATTGTAAACTGTGTATTTTTAAACTCACTGCTCCAAGTCTTACAGAACAGAAAGAGATTATCCAGGGGTTGTTACGGGGGCATTTGATTTTAATAATGGGGTTCACTGGGATCTTTGTTGTGTGGGGAGACGTCCTTACTCAGCATGTTTTCCAGTTGGCTGATTTGATGATTTTGCTCTTCTGAGGTGTTGCCGCATGGAATTAGCTACTCCTTGTGTGCGCGCCTTCAGGGGGACGGGGGGGGGAGTTGTCAAGGATTTAGTGGGAAAAGAATGATTATTCTAAATTTAAAGGTGGCTTGGGAATTAAATTATATTCGTGGCGTAATTCGCCTCTAATTGTTCGTATTTTAAGACGCGAATTGGGAAAAGGAAACTCCCCTTTTCATTATGTAATCTTGGCGCGCCTGTGGGTTCTCCGGTCGAGGAGGAAACATTTATATTTATCCTTGAAAGATGACTGGTTTGGGCTCTGCGCATGTGCAGGGAGAGTTGGTGCGCGGAGATGCCCGCGAATTTTTGTCAGAACGCGGAATTTAATCGTTGCTAGTGGACGCGTGTCAGCTGGGTCCACAATTTGAAAATGGCGAGCGCTGAAACGCTCAGATTTGGAGAGGTGGTTTATATGACATTGAACTGAATAAACTCTACTTAATTTAGACGATGATGAGTACTTTTTGAGTATATGCCTTCCCTTCGATGCCATGGACTGTAAAACAAGAAGACTGCAAACGATATTTTATAGAAGGCAAAGCTAACGCCTGTCATATATATATATATATATATATATATATATATATATATATATATATATATATATATATATATATTCTGTCACAAAAAAATATGCTGTCACAAAACTTAACATGTATGTAGTGTATGTGGAGATAAGCAAATGATTACAAATTCAGAAGAACAGACTGTTTTATTAAGAAGATATGGCATGAAACAGGTTGCAAATCAGTACTTAGTAAATCCACATCTGGCAGTTATACAAGCCAAAACACGGCGTGGCATCGAATCAACGAAGTCACCTATGACCTCCTGCGGAAGATCATGCCATAATCTTTGCAAATGGGCAGTTAATTCACCAGTATTACGGGGCGGCTGCAGTTGCCTTCCAAGAACGTCCCAGACGGGCTCTATTGGCGAGAGGTCTGGTGACCTGGCAGGCCATGGGAGTACGTCATATCCTTGAAGACATTGTTGTTAGAGTCGCGCAGTAAGTGGACGATCATTGTCTTACTGCCAAATGGCACCTGTTCGCCTTGATAGGTAGTTCAAC
Organism: Dolomedes plantarius; assembly: GCA_907164885.2. Classification (NCBI taxonomy): domain Eukaryota; kingdom Metazoa; phylum Arthropoda; class Arachnida; order Araneae; family Dolomedidae; genus Dolomedes; species Dolomedes plantarius. The sequence continues at coordinate 106,794,484 of OU015502.1, forward strand.
TAGCGTTAAAATATCGTCCACGTAACTGCGTGCCGTCAAAGTGCGCTGAAAGACGACTAGAGGTGATAGTATGTCCCAACAAATCGCTCCCCACACTGTCACACCTTGTGTAATCGCCGTATGCCTCTCGACAACAAATGCCGGAACGGATCGGTGGCCTGGCTGCCTCCACTCGCGTATGCGCTGGTCATCAGCATTGAGAATGAATCAGGATTCATCTCTGAAAATCACATGCCTCCAGTCGGTTCCACTCCAGCTTGCCCGAGGTCGGCAAAAATCCAATCGACACTGCGTATGATGTGGGGTGAGTGGTAGGCATCTTATTGGACGTCGGCTCCTTATACCTGCGTCGGCCAGTCGTCTCCGAATGATTTCCCTTGATACCCCAGGATGTCTGGAAGGTGGTAAATGGCGTCGAACTGATTCTAGCGGCGTTGATGGTGCGGACATGGCCGCTCTGATGATCGCGCGATCCTCGCGCGCATTTATGTTCCTGGGATGCTCTGACCCTCCGCGACGGTAGACTATCCCTTCCGTGATCCATTGTTCTAAACACCGAGCAATTACCATGTCGCTCCAACCGAGATGGCCGCCGATATGCCTGTTCCACTAACCTGCTTTTCTGAGTTCTAATATACGCCCCCTCTCAAAGTCCAACAACTGTTTGTACTGTCGCCGGTTGCGTCTCAAAGGCATCTCTAGTTACAATACTGTCCATCCACGTCGATAGATTTGTGTGAATAATCCTTTTGCACGAGCAATCATGCTTTTAAACTCTCCGAGCTGCGCATGTAATATGCGCATAGCACGCTTACCCTTGTCTCATTGGCGTTGAAATTTTAATCATTTGTGTAACTCTTACCAGACTACATTTCTGCCAAGTTTAGTGATAGTAGCTTTATTTCTTCTTATATCTCTAGAATTTACATTTTTATCGTATTTTTCCTATCTTTCATCTCTAAAGAATGGTCATGAGAGTTTGATATTTATGTTGCATTAAATACCCGTATGATACCTTCCGAAATATGTCACTACAATAGAAAATTAACAAAGGATTTATCAAAAAGAATCTGTATGAATATTAATATATAAGTCGCATATTTTCTGTATAGTCTTTGCTTGAAACAACAGCTTTTTGAATTAACGAATTTATAAGTTCTTTTAAAAAGTGAATTTATTTTATTTTAATTTATCGGGGCAAAAACTTCTTAAATTTTAAAGTATACATTCAAAAATGATTCAATTTGTAAATGTCAGTCTGTATTCTATTTTAGTATTGTACCAAAAATAATGTTCTGAACATGTGCAGGCAGTGCAATTGTAATTTTGTTTCAACTGTAGATTGTGCTTCGTGGCTGAACGCAGATTACATTTATATCAAATGCAGCGTAGCTCTGAGAATGATGAGAGAATTATAAGCGGATATATATTATTGTGTAATCCGCAAAGTTAATTTAGGACATGGAAGGTAATAATTTCTGACAATTGTCAGGAGGATACAACGCATGGTGTAGAGCTATTGATTCTACAAGCTAATCTATTTTATTTCGTTGTGAATTTATAGCAACTGAAGTAAAAAAATTCAATTTTTTATAGATAAGTCTTGTATTACATTAGAATATAAAAAGGCATTTTAGAACCATTAAACATCGATCATACACTTTATAGTTTAATTCAAATTGTTCAGGATAAATAAAGACTTCATAAACGATTTACGAATTTACACGCATGCTTCATATGAGGCGGTGAAAGGCAAAGTGGTGTAAGTCAGTAAGTCAAGTGGTGTAATTCAAAAGAGTTGAAATGCAAAAAATACAAAAAATTCCACCATAAATTGAACAAATTATAATTCATAACAATTATTACAATACTGCAAATAATAACTATTTACAATTACACTATAAATTAAACATGGAGATTGCATATTTGCCCTCAAATGAAAAAAGTTGAAAATGTGACTTACACAACTTTGCCTTTCAACGCCTCATATGCTAAATGTAAGATTGGTTTGGTTTCGAGCAATACCATCAATTTTTGTTATACGAGAGCTAACTAGACCGGGACTAACGGTTTATTGCCGATTCCGAATGGTTACAACCGTCCATGCCTAGAGTGGGAATCGAACCCATAGACGCTGGTGCCGAATATCAGAGCCCCAGCCTATCGGCCATAGTCCGGTCGCTAAATGTAATGCTTAGGCTTGGTGCACACGAGCGATCCAGTGTCGTTGCGGCACTGCAGTTGCGATCAAGCAGTACATAGAATTGAACTAACCGACTCACACGGACGACGTCGTCATCCGTGTGAGTCGGTTAGTTCAACTCTATGTACTGCTTGATCGCAACTGTCCGTGTGAGTCGGTTAGTTCAACTCTATGTACTACTTGATCGCAACTGCGGTGCGGCAACGACACCGGATCGCTCGTGTGCACCGAGCCTTACTCCACGCCAACGGTGACAGCAACGAAAGACAGACACATTTTGCCACCTGTCTCTGTGGCTGTCATGAAAGCCTTCACACCGCTAGGAGACTGGGAGAAGAGGCAATTTATTTGCTCATAATCTCCTCTTTCTATTCTGATTGGCTGTCAAGCATGGCGGCAGAGACCAAAGTTGAACTTTTTACAACTTGAAACCGCACAGACCAGCGGCGGAGACGAACCGGGGGAGTGAAAATTTGTTTGTAATATGCATGCGAAACAACGAATATACATGATTTTCGTCTCCGTCGTCGTTGGTGTGGAGTAAGCATAAGACAGACAGCAGTTTCAATGCAGTGGCGCCATCTTTCATCAAACCCCCTTTTTCATCAAACCCCCTTCGTATGTTGTATGCACAGAAAAACCGATTTTACGACTCACACCCAGCTAGCGTCTTGTGACAGAGTGATACAGCTGTAACCTTGTCACACCAGATGCACATTACATACCCTTGGGATGTTCGAGAAAAAAAATTGCAGCAGTATATCGTAGTAAATACATACTTATGCATCGTACACGTAGACTTGTAACTAAGGTTTGCCCATGTTACCGGATCCTTGCAAGGTCTAATTGAAGATCAGGAAGGGAATTCCTCATGCGGAATTTCTCTAAATATCCTTTGGTAAGTGGAAAAAAGTGCAGTCATCCAGCTGATTTCGCAAAGGATCATATTCTGTAACGAACAGAGGTACAAATTTAGAGCGCAAGAAGATCAGTGAATCATAGTGATAACCGAGTGAAATCATGACCATTAATTGGTGGATGATTAAGATCAAAATCAAAATTTCAAAATTTCCACTGTTTTGAGTATTGTTATAGGGTTGTACAGAGAAGTTGGAAAAAATATAGTTCGACTGGTACTGTTTAAATTGAAGATAAAAATAAACTAATTAATAGAAAGTAGGTTTCTTATTAGGGAAAATATACGAGGGATGAACAAAAAGTAAGGTTACAAAGCCTGAAATTATACGTGTACATTTTATTTCATAAAATCAATACAGCCAACTGATAGTACATACATTAGGTTATTTTTCGATATAGTCTCCATATCGATTTACGCACTTGTCGCTTCGTGGTATAAGTTTGAATATTCCCTCCTGGTAAAACTCCTGTCCTTGCGTGTTCAGCCACGTTGTGGCGAAGTGTTTCATCTCCTCGTCTGAAGTGAATCGTCACCCCCCAGGTCCTCCTTAAAGTGAGGAGAGAGATGAAAGCCGTACCTCACTCGTCTGGGCTGTAGGAAGGGTGGTCGATGATTTCTTCAACAGCGTGTTGGTCCTCTGGGCTGTATGAGGTTGCGCGTTGTCATGAAGGAAGATGACGCCATATGGCGTATCGTGATCCTCCTGTTGTTCTGAATCAGCTCCTCCACGCGAGCTGTGTTCAAATCTGTTGTTGCCGTGCTGGGTCGGCCACTGCAATCCTTGTCGTTGACCTTTTCTCTACCGGACGCAAACTTTCCACACCATTCTGCGACGTGCTGACGAGACATTACAGTGTCTCCGTAAACCTCTACCAGCTGCCGGTGAATTTCAGCCGCGCTTACATGATTAGCCCACAGAAACCGAATAACTGAGCGGATTTCTTCGCGAGACCAGTTTTCCAAACGAGTCGTCATTTCTGTTAACCTTCAACTAGCGCTTTAGGTAGCGGATAGGTGAAACTCTTCACAGTTAGTGACCGCATGTATTAGAATTACCGCACATAACTAATTTCTGTATAACAGACGAAACTCAAGGAATATGGACTGTAACGTTTATTAACTTTTTATACTGGATATATTCTACCCTTTTTAAACTATTCACCATCTGAGGATTGTTCCCCTAAGAACGCCTCGCATCATGTAAATGTGGATACAGGCCCTGCTGCAAGGTTTTCCATTCAACGAAAATCCTTTTTTTGCGTGATTTTTAGGCGCTGTGTTCATATCTGCATATTCCAAGATGCACGTGCAAAAGGGTTAGTCTCAATGTCCAGTCCACTTTGGCGCATTTCTCGCCTTCCCTCCTTAGACACACAAAAACCACTAATCTTTGTCCAGTAAGCTCCGCTCCACTGCTTGGCGGGCGCCAATCCCACATCTGGCCAGCTCATAATATCACGTGACCAACCCACGCTGGAAGAGGGAATTTTAACTACAGAAACATACCGCCTTTCTCCACCAGCCGGGTCGGATGCAGCCATGAGAAGTAGAATGAATCAGATTAGCGGGAATCCTGTTCCAGCCACCAGACCCTACATGTTGAGACATCGCCGTCCTCCAGAGACTTAGATGCTTTTCATCATTTTTGTTATAGCATTAAGCCATGGGCCCTAAGCCCAATCTCTTTTCTAAAATTTAATATCTTAATAAACCAAAGTGATCACCCAACAGTTTAGTCATTCTTTGCTGTCACATCTGTCTGTTTCTTTTTTCAGAATAACAAGAAAATACGGCCATGGGTTGTCATGTTAATTCCTGGGTATTTCTAATTGTTAAAGTCCTGGCCACAACTTGCTAATGACTACAACCTGATTATTAAATGTGACAACTTCTAATGTGACATGGACCTTGTAACCTTAGTTTTTGATCAACCATGAAGTTTAAAATTTTAATCTAAAATTTAGGATATAATGTTGTTATTGCGCAGGTACTTTTCACCGGGCATTATCAATATTAACCGTGGTAATTTGTTGACTTCTTTTTAGCTGGGAGACCCACACAGGAGAATCAACATTGCTCTCTGGTGCTACCTCAATTTGAACCGAGCGACCCAGGTGCGATATCTGGTGGACTGGTACTCCCAACCCCGTTTCCTCTCTTACCCCATAGAAAGTATTTCCGACCTATGGATTGAACATCCCCAGACACGGCGTAACCAAGAATGCATTCAGTGTGACTTGACAAGATTCAAACCTCCATCCTAATCCCAACTTATATATATTTTATATATATTTTATAGAAGGTATCCAATGGACTTGTATATATTCACTTATAGACTTATATATATTTTATAGAACGTATACAATGGGACACTAAATGTCTTTTCCCTTTTTAGTTATTCAAAAGAACACTACGAAAGCAATTAAAAACATTAATTTTACCATTGTGAGATAAAGATATTAAGAAAACATATTAGTATGACCAAGGAATTCAGTTAAAGTTTTTCCATTAGTCTCAATATTTAGCTACCACATTTTCTCCCTTAACAATGACCATAACGCAATTTAAAGAGTAACATCTGCGATAGTAAAAGATTAAAGAATGCTGTGCTACTTATCTTTCTATTTTTTTTGTCCCATACAAATAATCACTTAAGAGCTCAGAAATAAACCAGAAAATCACCCAATAATGAGAATTTTATAGCACAAAGCACTTAAGAAAATTCGTGTATTCCAATTGTGCCCGGTTAAGAATCTGCTTGATTGTACGCAGTTCGGAATCAACTTGACAGACGTAATCTCTGTAAAGACCATTTTCGTGTTCCTTTTCCTATGTTTGAAGTTGTTATTTAAGTAATCCGTCTTCATCTTCTTCAGATGAAGTCTCGTATCTGTATAAATCAAAACATTCTTATCTTACGGGAAAAAGTATAGTTATTTTATCAAATGTTGGTCGTTATCGTGTTTGGGAAGCAGTTACGTTGGGTCTGATGTGGTTTTGAGATTTGTGTGTAAATATTAATTTAATATAAGAAAAAAAGTTTTATGATACGTAGTATGTTTTAACGTAACATTTTTATTAAAACCAAATATATATTTTGTGAAGAAAATTAGTTTTGGAATTTTGTAAAGAGCCTGCATAGTTTTTAGGAACATTATTTTGCAAAATTATTCTTTACAAAAATTACCTTACAAAATTACTTTACAAAATAATTATACAAGTGATTACAATCTTAAAGAGAGTGTTTTATTAACAAATGTTGGCTGTTATCACACTTGAAAATCAGTTGCACTGGGTGATTTTGTACGTAAATAGTAATTTAAACTAAGAAAAGAGATTGAAACGTAGGCATATGTTTAATAACATATATTTATTGTATATAAATTCTTGTAAAGGCAAATATTTTTGCTTGCAAAGGACATTTCATTTTCTAATGCGGAGAGACTTTATCAGGAGGCATTCCCCTTTTGTTAGTTACCTCTGGTTTTCGGGCTATTTTATTACGGTTGCATGATTTAGGTGAACCATCATTGCTCCATAAAGATATGCCCACACTTATGCGCTTTCGCGTTCTCTTTCCCTTTGAACTTGCCTTTAGCGCGTGCCATTCAGCATACCTGTAGAAGCATTCAATTTGTTGTTCACACTTGTTCAACATTTCATGCTCCATGAGATGGATGATTCAGACAGTCACTGCTGAGTTTCTTGTTATTTCTCGAAGTTTGTGATCACTATTTTTACGTAAAGCAACAAGGAATGTGCAACAAAAATGAAATACAATTTTCGTATGTTGCCCTGTATATAAATATGTATAATCCCGCGACTTGCATATTTATCCTATATATATATATACACATACACACACACACACACACACACATATATATATATATATATATATGTGTGTGTGTGTGTGTGCGTGTGTGTGCGTGTGTGTGTGTGTGTGCGTGCGTGCGTGCGTGCGTGCGTGTGTGTGTGTGCGAGTGCGTGTGTGCGTACGTGTGTGCGTACGTGTGTGTGTGCGTGCGTGCGCGTGCGTGCGTGCGTGCGGGAAAATTATTTAAATGAGAAGACTAAAAAATTTATATATAAATAACAGTATACTATTTTTTATATAATACCTCAGTAATCGATTAGATATGGTTTTTCTTATGCACATAGATTCTACATCAATGTAGTTTAATAGAGAAAATAATAACTAATGAAACGGAATATAGAGAAGACCTGTTTTGTTATATGTCAAGTTATTAGATATAGAACTACAGTTTATAGCTTTGTTTATGAAGTAATAAAACTAAAGTATAATAATGTAAACAATTCAACTCAAACAAAAAAAAATTATAAAGCGGGCATAGACTGCCGAACAAATTAACTGAAAACCTACCCTAGCCTTTAAAACTTTTAACTTTTCAAATAAAGATTGCGCAGTTGCAGCAAATCCTCATATTTAAAACGGACAAATATAACTAAAATTAAATATTCTAACAGAGCTAGATAATAAGGAGAATGTAGACAAAAAATAGACAGAAATCAAGCACTCAGGGCTCTATGCACCATAAGGCAAGATTCTGTAGTAGTGCCGGAACTAAACCAGTAATCGAGGTAACTGACTGGTCTCTCCAATAGGGAACCTAACCAAATCAGTTACCTGAAGGGGAACTTTCTGAATAGGATGCAGGTCTAACCAAAAGACATCCAAAGGTCCCGAGATCCCCATTGAAAAAAAAACCTCAAAATAAGGGAAAAAACACGGAAGACTTGCAATTAGGGTTCAACGCACCATATATGCAAGTACACATACAAAACTAAAGAAGACAAATGAAAAGACAGAAGTACACGAAGACAAAAATGCAAAGATGCCCATATACCCTAATTCATTAAGTGACGGTTATAGTCAAACAGCAGCCAATTTTTACCTTAGGAGTTACGTTATTGTAGCAAAACCACAGTGCCATACCCCATTGAAGTTTAAAGAAAGTATGAAAACAGAAAACCCTATCCTAAACGTCCTTAAAATACATCCAAGTATAAATACCATTTTTTAAAACTTTTAAATTGCTGAAATTGTTAGAGAAATTGTTCTTACATAGGTTTTCCTCGAAAATGTCACATGCCTCCAAAAAATCTTCAGGGTTATTACAAATGTCTTTTATTCTGTTCAGTTGTGAGTGAAAGAATAAAACCAAACAAATACTAAGAATAGAAAACGGAAGAATATTGCTTGGTATTAAAATACTATTTTTTAAATATATAGTGTAAAATTCCACTGGTATATTATTACATTTCTGAATAATTGGATAATTTATATTACTTCTGAAGTATACAGAAAATTCAAGAAAAAAATTGTTAGCTATTCGTACTATATCTCTTTAATATAAAGTAAAGAACTAAACCGAGACATTTACTTTTTTTCTGAGCAAAACGGGACCATGAAGAATTACTTTTGAATTTTCATTTGTAATAGAAAATAAATAAAAGTCCTACATATGTATGAAGTTAAGAAGTATATTTTGTTATTAATGAAAATCGTTCATTATTTTTCTTTAGCATGGGGTTAAATGAAGAAAACGACGAGAAAACCATGATCGACTAAGGAATGCCTACATTTGAAATGTGTCGATGGTACTTGTATTTAGCTTCAAATGAAATTGATATGGGGAAGATCTTATGCATTTGGACGCAAGCAATGCATGGCATGGGGGGAAATTTATGTAGTTTCGTTAGAAGAGTCTACCTGAAATGTTTTTTCGCTAATTTCTAGTATTGTGACCTAATCAGGTCTACCAGAATGTTCAGCGTTACTTGTTCATTCGGCCACAACGAAAATCAACAATCCACTTACAAAGGAGGATAAGCTAAGGCAAGGACTCACATAATATTTATCGAGTCTAGATTTAGTTGCTTTTAGTGATTTGACTCTTAGTAATTATAAGATAAAAAAAACTTTTTATATACCATGTTTTTAAATTTTCTGTTGAATCATATAAACGTGAAAATTCTATGTATTAATAAATACTTTTTTAAATTTATTTTTGATGAATTATCCCATCAACTTGAAAGAAAATCAAGTTAATTGGAAATTTACGTGCGTTTAACTTTTCGTTCCCTTTCCGGGCGATAGATGGCTGCACCAGTCTACAAAACAAAATTAACTGAAAAATTATTCAATTCCACTTAAAGATGGCTAAAAGTATTAAAATAATACACTGTCATCGTGATATGAGCTATTCTAAAAGTTTCAAATGCCTAGCTAGTCGGGAAGTTAGTTAAAAATCGATTGCAAGATTTGTACTGGACAAACACACACGCGAACAAACAAGAAAGCAAGTTAATAAAAACATGGTAAAAGGTAGCTTTGTCAACTCGTCAAGAAACTGTTTTTTTTATTGTGTGAGCAGTAACAAGCCTGACTAAAATGACTGTCAACACATTGTCACCATAACACAGATTAAGCGCCAAATATGTATACAATTTGACATGCATGCCTTTGAAACATATCTAATGTGAGAGCACGAACCCTTTTAACGCACTTATCAAAGGTCCCTCGGAAAGCTGAGATACGTATATTTGTAGAAAACTTCCAGAGTCTTTTTAATTTTAATTTTGCATAGGTGAAATATATAGTTTTTTTTCTATTTTTTATAAATAGCAAACAGTGTTGCAAAATAGTTCAAAACCAATTTCAGTCAAATTACCGTTCGATCAGTAAAATTTATATGCATTGAATGCAATTTGAATATAATACTCACTAGTTACATTCACCAGACACATGCATTTACCTATTCACGCGGCATGTATCTAAGCATAAGTGCGATGTCTGTCGCATTAAACATATTTTACTACAATTAGCTTGTTGTTCCCTTGCATAACAAACCCTACTCATGCAGCGGTTTATCCCATATTAAAGCGTATACCCATTATAGGATCATTAATGTTGCAAACCCAAAGCTAGAGTTGGTAACAGAGAAACATTTCTCGTCATAATTTTGTATATTTGCAAGGTTATTGTGAATTATGGATATATTCTCTCTTAAATATACTCGTACATTGAATGGGTTATTTCGGCAGTGTATAGAAAGGATATATCAATTTTCATTCGGCTGGTGCTTTTTCCCCCTTTTCAAAATTCTTTGACGTTATAACATTTTAAAAGCTTATCTATGTTTCGTAGACAGTAAAGCTGTTCTTATCAATCAATGTTTGAATATGTGTTGTACATTGAAATGTGTTATTTTGTGAAAAGAAAGAAAATCTGTATATTTTCAGTTGTGGGTTCTAACTTTCTATATGGAATTCAGAATAAACTATACAAATTATTTTTTTTTCAATTTACAATTTGGGCATGTGTATCAGAATATGCAGCTTTTATTCTTTTATTAGGATCGGTATATCTTTAAAAAATACTTGAAAAATTTATATACTCTACGTAGTTTTGCATATTGACCTTTCAACTTGTATAATATCGATTAAAGCATTTTTTGATGAATCTATCACTAACCATTTTTTTAAGACTAGAAATCCAAACAAGATAATTAGTAAAAATCATTACAGACTTTTTCATTCATTAGGATTCGCTTACCTTTGAAAAGTATTTAAGAAGTTTAAATACAATACGGATCAATGCATATTGACGTTTAAACGTATATGATATCAATTAAAACATTGTGTGTTGATTATATATATATCATTAACTGTGCTTTGTTTAAGACTGGAAATCAAAGCAGGCTAGTTTCTTACAATAAAGGCAGCATTTTCCCTTTATTTTGATTGGTATATTCTTGATAAGTATTTAATAAATTTCAGGACAACACTCATGTTTGCAATTTGACATTTGAAGAAGTATCAAATCGACAAAATAATTTCTGGTCATTTTATATATCATTAACTATCTACTGTTTAATGGAACAAGGGACTTTCTGGTTCCATTAAACAATATCTCGTACTTCTTTAATTCTCAATATTTTACTCTACATACCCCATGAGTATAATTTATATTCTTTCCTGCTACAATGAAGATACTTAGAATTCACAAATAAGTATTTTGTGGAGGAATATAAAAAAATTCTTCAAAAATGCTAGAATTTTCAAAAGGCCCCTTGCGTATTCATTTTCTTCTGATATCTTCCAAATTTCTCAGAATTATCAATTGAAGTGTTTGTTACAAAACTGTGCAGAATTCTTTGAAATCACAAATATTTTTCAAATTTATAGACCATAAAATAAAGTAAAAACATAAAAAAAAATTAAAAATAACAGGCAGAATAGAAAAAAGATTATTTAAGACTTTAGATTCACACAAAAAAAATTAAATGCACATTTATATTTATATACATATGGTAAACGTATAATACGAAATTTAGGAATTTTAATTAATATAGAATGCACATGAACCCTTTTGAAAAACGTTAGCATTTTTAAAATTTTTTTTTGAAAAACAGGCCTTTTTTTCTGCCACAAATTCCTTATTTTGAATTCTAAGGGTTTTCAATGTAGTAAAATAGAAAATTAATTATTCTCATTTTGTATATAGAGTTAAAAATTTAGAATTAAAAAATTCGAATTTGGAGGTCCCTTGTCCCCTTAAGGCTGGAAATCTAAACAAGCTAACTATAATGCAGTTCAAAATTTTATGAATGAACATATATTGCAGGGCTGGCCAACCTTTTTAGTTAGCGATAGACTTTTCTATAATATTTTATTCGGCGATCGACTAGTTCTCATTTTTTAAATTGAAAATGATCCTCTTATCACTAATATAGTCCATATATTTATGAAATTATGGCTCGCGATCGACTACAATCATGTCAAAGATCGACCGGTCGATCGCGATCGACGGTTGGCCACCCCTGATATATTGGAACATATAATGGAATGAATATTTATTGATTAGTTAGTCTCCTTAACCTTTTTTGCTTATAAAGAGTTAAAGATGTAGTAGTATAACCAAGTGATTGTATATTTATCATCGTAGGATTAAAAATTGAACTTTTAATTTTAAAATGAATTGAAACATATCGGAAGTAGATCTGACTTAGATTCCATTTTTTTTTCTTTGGGGACTGTGTGAAAGTTTTGAAATTCTAAGCACTTATTGCATTTTCACAAATGTAATAAACATTAATAATAGCACAGAACTATCTCTGTGTCTGGAACGCTTTTTCCTTTTTGTTGCCATATTCAAATGTACTTTGATTACCACGTTTTAGAAATAAAATAAATTGAAATTAAGCTTTAATTGTTGAAGTATTTTAATATTATAATTTCCTCTCGATCAAAATATACAGTATAAAAATATTTTTCAACTTGTAACTTCTTTAAATGAAAAATACCGAACACCTCAATGGTTTATAGTTGGCGCGTGTTCATTTATGAATTAAAATTATGAAACAACTAAGTTTCCACCGCAGTTAATGTATTAATTATTTAGCGTTACTGGAAAACTACTTACAGCGCAACGTATTACATTTAAAATGAATGTTGCCGAAATCCCCATTGATAGAAAGCATCGTAAGGCCAATGAATGAAAATTTGGATGGCATGGCTTTCAAGACAAAGTCAGGAATTGCTAAACTGAAAATACGTGCTGCAGCTCATAGCCTTCGCCACAGACATATTTTAATATTTCATAATTAATACATGTAATAGAATTAAATAAAGATTATGTAGAGTTCATATTTTATTTAAATTTAAAAAATTACATCTTAAATGGATCATAATAGTGTTGATATTGCATACTTTTAAATAATTAAAAATGTGTATAATTTAAATAAAAGAAAGTAGAGAAGCTTACAAGTATACAAATAATACTTACTTTGCAGATGTAAATTGATAAAAATTAAAATTAACGCGTCATTTTTGATGGGCTAACCACTAGTATTTAAGATAACGTAGCAGATTTTGAAGTGTGGAAGTTTTAGTTTGTTCTAAAATAATCATATTACTGACAATTGATGGTTCTATGCGTAAAATATAGTATTTTGCAGTATTAATGCGATTTTACAATTTAGATATTAGTTGCGTTCAATCGGTGCTAATAGCTAATTGTCTTAAAACCATTGCTATGGTTTCATCGGCTATGCCTCGTTAAGGAGCCCATAGCAAAGGCGAAATATATGATCAACTAGAAGGTAACCCGTCATTTTGACGTCATAATGCTAATAATGACGTCATAATGGAAAAAGTATATGAAAGTTAAAAAATATCCCTAATTATTTAACAATATTGCATTTAATCCACACCTTGTAAAACCAAACTCTTTCATTATTTTTTATTTATTTATTATTTCATGTGATTGGAGTAGTAGACTGCCATCCAACTCGTCATTTTAACGTAATAATACTAATAATGACGTCATAATGGAAAAAGTTTATGAAAGTTAAAAAATATCCCGAATTATCTAACAATATTGCATTTAATCCACACCTTGTAAAAGCAAACCCTTTCATTATTTTTTTATTTATTTAGTTTTTTATGGGATTGGAGTAGTAGACTGCCATCCAGTTTTTTACAGCTCACTACGCGATATGAATACTTAAGCTACTTGATTCATTCACATTCAAGTTTGTTTACTTTCAGAATTCATCGCAAAAGTATACAGATTTTTTAAAAACTGTTAAATATACAGCTAAAAGCATCCATTTTTTTGGTTTCTGAATGTTTTATAGAAAAATAGGCTGAACAAACGTGATTTGATGGAGAAGATATTAGTTTTTAGGTAAGAAAAAATTCTGATCCACATCTGAAATTGAAATTAAGCTTTACTGGCTGTTTGTTTACTGAGGGCTTCAAATGAAAGATGAGTACAGCCCGGAAGTGTTATACAGAGACAACGGCTATTATATATATAATGTTAGTGCCGGCCGGGTAGCGCAGTGGTTTGGCCCACAGACGTTTCTGAATGTCTCTTTTACCAGGTCGTGGGTTGGGTTCCCCCTTTCCCGAGGACAAGACTGTGATTAGGGAGTTATGCTGGCTCACCTTCATACTGCTCCCGTAATCAAGAAGCCAACAACTTCGTTGTGAAGATGGGAAACTGTCGGAATAGACAAAGGGCCTACCTAAGGAAAACATCATGAGCAAGGCTGCATGGTACAATGGAGGTGTATGCTATTGAAATTGGTTCCGCCCCCGACGACCTGCTCCAATCTTTTTCTCATCTTCGAACACTCTTTCGTTCGTTCCACAATTCGAGATGGACGACGGCTCTATCCAATGTGCGCTCGATAACCGCCCTTTGTCAGTAAATACACTCATGGACAAAAAATTAGCGCACCAAGAAGGAGTCGTCAAAATGAAACGAAATTTTACATACGTAATGACTACTTTGATATAAGTACATGATAAGAAAATCAAAGAAAAAGGATAATTTATTTCAGAGAAAAAGGCAAAAGAACGGAGGAGTTAATACTCCGTTGGACCCCCTCTAGCGCGAATGCACGATGCGATACGATCGGGCATTGAGTCATACAAGTTCTGTATGATGTCTTGAGACATTTCGTTCCATATTTGCTGTAACCTTGCCTCTAGTTCGTTCAAACTCGTGGGATGCCCAACTCGTCGTCCCAAATGATCCCAGATATGCTCGATTGGACATTTTCGAGATATGCTCGAAAACTCCAAACGGAGGGGTCGATGGGTGGGTGTCAAGGGCAGCACACGTAATGGGCACCGCGATACCAACTGTCCTTCAGCCAGGCGCCTTCGTATGGTTCGAGAAGACACAGAGGCCCCTAGTGAAGGTGCTACCTGTGCCTGGATGGCTGCCGATGAAGCAGTTGGTTGTACGCGTGCATTACTTACGATGTGGCGGTCTTCTCGACAACTGGTCTGTCGAGGGCGTCCTGAGCCAGGTCTTCGTGTACACGACATCTCTCGGGTCCACTGGTCCCAACACCTCCTCACAACACAATCAGAGTGGCCTAATTGACGAGCTACTCGCCTAGCTGACCACCCAGCTTCCATCATACCGACGATTCTCCCCCTCTCAAACTGCGACAACTGCTTATATTGTCTTCGAACACGGCGTAATGGCATGTCTATCACAGCTCTTCCTTTGTAAATGATTCAGCACACTCAAACAAGCTTTGGTTACCTGTTTTATACTCCACAGAGTACGATGTTCAACGCCCTCTACCGGCTATACGTAATGCGCAATCACGCTGCATTTCTAATCATTTGCATATCTCCCCGACATGTACCTTCATTGCAAGTTTCTTTACGATCCCGCAATTATTTCTTGGTGCGCTAATTTTTTTGTCCATGAATATATATTTTTTTGTCTTGGATATATATCCCGCCACATAAAATATTACGTGTGTTGAGCGATTGTTGAATTTGAAAGAGATTATTTCAACGTTGTGATGTTTTAATTATCGTTATGAGTGATGTCATTTTCTTTTTATTCATACAAACATGCTTTTTTTCCACATATAAATCTTCTAAAATAAACTTCAGTGATCAAAAGAATTATTTTCCAAACGAATAGCGTGCCACACATCTCAATTAGTCTTCTGATATTATGAGGTTGGAGAGATATTTCCCCAGTAATCAATACAATACATATTATCAGTATGATCTCTAATACATGATTTACCCGGCTCAGTCAGCTATTTACACGCCATAGCGTGTTATGCACATTATAATGACCTGTTGCAATACATTGATAAATTACCATTTTATTGCAGTTAATCAACCTTGAAATGTACTCGATTTGCTACCATATTTCCCGTGAATAAAGATTTGTACTGTACTGCAGATCAGTACTTATTTAGATAGATATAAATAGATAATCCCTGATAGACATTCCATCATGTTTTGCAAACTTCTTCACTCTCATATATATATATATATATATATATATATATATATATATATATATACAGGGTGTAAGGAAACTCTTGGGCAAAACTTTAAGGGGTGATAGTACACATCAAGACAAACAATAGTATATAGGAAACTTAGGGTCCCAAACGTTTTCCAACGGAGGTAGACGCCATTAAAGTTTAGGGTCCGAAATTTCAAATGATCATAAAAAACGGGAGAATTTGTCGATTCGTTTGCTGTTTTCACTTAAATTATTCTTTATGTCAAGATTTTCTGGAAAATAAATTTTAAAGATAAAGTTTAAAAAATGCCGATAGAGGGCGCTTTAGACTTTGAAGTAACAAACAACTATTTTTTACTGTTATTTTTTGTATCAGATTAAATGCTTTCAAAAGCTTAGACTTAAACTTAAATTTTGAGTTCAAAATATGAAACGTTAGGGGTGGTTATGTTGCGAAAGCTCAACACTGTTCAGGAGGTGAAATTTGAACCCCCCTCCTCCCCTGTACGCAGTTCAGTTATTAACGATTTTGGATGCTCGGTCGTAGACCAGGCAGCAACTATTACCCACTAAACGTAAAATAAACGAGAGAGGGATGACAAAAAATAAAAAAAAAGTTATTCATAACAGACATGAGCAATTTCTCCTCGCAAAATACCCGATTATGCAAATCACCCGATTTGCATGCAAAGTGTAGTACACAAGGACTTAACTGTATGGTTCTAACTGTATGTAAGGATGTAAAGTGCTGTAAAAGCTTTGGTTGTCTGCATTCATCGTGTTTTCGTTTTTGACGGCTGAAAGGATGACCAGCTACACTAGTCAAGAAATGGCCGATATCCATTTCATTTACGGCGTTGCAGATGGGAATGCCCTGGAGGCCCGGCGATTGTACGGGGAACGATTTCCTTCAAGACGCTTGCCAAACCGGAAAACTTTCGAACGCTTGCATCGGCGTCTCAGAGAAACCGGCTCGTTTTTCAGAGGGATGCACGACACTGGGCGTACCAGGAGTTCCAGGACACCGGAACTTGAAGAGCATGTGTTGCGTGAATTCGAGGAGCAATCGGAGACCAGCAAGCGGACTGTAGCCAATAACGCAAATGTGAGCCACATGGCGGTTTGGCGAGTATTCAGTGCAGAATACCTTCGACCCTATCATGCGCAGCGTGTGCACGCCTTGAAAGCAACCGACCATCAGCCACGTGTCGATTTTTCACGATGGTTCCTCCAACGATTGACTGAGCAACCAGACTTAACCGCACACGTGCTGTTCACCGATGAATGCAGTTTCAGTCGGGAAGGCATTTTCAATGCGCACAATGCACACAACTGGGCGTACACTAACCCACACGTTACCCGCCCTCATTCATATCAACGCCGTTTCAGCGTCAATGTGTGGGCCGGAATTATCCACGATCATTTGATCGGGCCATATCTTCTGCCAAGGCGCCTGGACGGCGGAACGTATCTAGTATTCCTACAAGAGGTGCTTCCAGTTCTGCTGCAAAGTGTTCCAACCAACATAAAGGCTCGTATGTGGTTCCAACATGGTGGAACGCCTGCACATTTCAGCGCAAATGTGAGAAGTGCATTGGATACAGCATATCCAGGGCGATGGATTGGACGGGGTGGTCCAGTAAATTGGCCGGCACGCTGGCCTGACCTCTCCTGTCTAGACTTCTTCCTCTGGGCCCATATGAAGAGTCTTGTTTACGCAAGCCCTGTCGACTCCAACGAGGAACTGGTTGCGAGAATTGCCGTCGTAGCAGGCGATATCCGGGAGATGCCCGGGGTATTTGCTAATGTTCGAAAGTCCCTTCGCCGGCGGTGTGAGGCCTGCATCCTTACTGGTGGGTGCTCTTTCGAGCAGTTTTTGTGATTCCACAAGAAAATCATGCGTGTACCATTTTCTACGTGTCATCATTCATTCAACCTTCATTAATGCGCACGACGTGCGTACATCAAATTGTTTTTTTTTTTATTTCGAGAGGAGAAATTGCTCATGTCTAGTATTATGAATAATTTTTTTAATTTTGTCATCCCTCTCTAGTTTATTTTAAGTCTAGGAGGTAGTAGTTGCTGCCTGGTCTACGACACAAAGTCCTACGACACCAAGATCGTTAATAACTGAACTGCGTACAGGGGAGGAGGGGGGGTTCAAATTTCACCTCCTGAACACTGTTCAGCTTTCGCAACATAACCACCCCCAACGTTTTAGATTTTGAACTCAAAATTTAAGTCTAAGCTTTTGAAAGCATTTAATGTGATAAAAAAATAGGGGTAAAAAATAGTTGTTCGTTACTCCAAAGTCTAAAGCGCCCTCTATCGACATTTTTTTTGCTTTATCTTTAAATTTATTTTTCAAGAAAAAACTGAAAAAAAGAATAATTTTAGCTAAAACCGCTAATGAATTGACCCATTTTTCCGTTTTTTATAATCATTTGAAATTTCGGACCCTAAATTTTAATGGCGTCAATCTCCTTTGGAAGACGTTTGGGACCCTAAGTTTCTTATATAATATTGTTTGTCTTGATATGTACTATCCCCCTTAAAGTTTTGCCCAAGAGATTCGTTACATCCTGCATATACATATATATACATATATATACATATATATACAGATATATATATGTATATATATATATATATATATATATATATATATATATATATATATATATATATATATATATATATATATATATAGAGAGAGAGAGAGAGAGAGAGAGAGAGAGAGAGAGTCGAACCTCCATATATCGAAGTAGCAAATTGTAAAAAATTCGATATATAGAAATTTCGATATATAGAATGGAGCTTAGTTTTATCATAATTCTCCTAAAAAAAGTAAAGCTAATTTTCGTATACGAAACTCCATTTCTAATTTATATGCGAATCCCATTAAATGAAAGTTAATAACAAAAGGAATTAATATGAACGATTTATTGAGTACTACATATCTTTAAAAAAGCAATAATCCAGACAGTGGTTATAATGATCACAGTTACATTTTTATTTATTCAGTCCACTAAAAACTTAATCAGGGACCTTTTTCCGTGAATTGAAGTCCATGACATATTCTTTCAAATGCCAAAAATTGGGAGATTTTATTCTAACGTGGTATAAAATGTCCCAATCTGTCTTGAAAAAAATTTCGATATATAGAGATTTTTTCGATATATAGAAACAATTTTTCTATGTAATGAACATGGAGATTTGCTAAGAGTTCGATATATAGAAAATTTCGATATGTGGAAGTTCGATATATGGAGGTTCGACTGTATATACATATACATACATACAGGGTGTCCATAATTAAACTTCCCTACTTTAAGGTTGTCTACAGTCGAAACTATTGTTCAGAAAGTTATGAAATTTTGTGTAGGACATATTGAAGGGATGGGAATTGGTTTGAGCGAATAAAAAATTAGTTCAAAATTTCACCACCAGAAGCCTAAGCGTTATCAGGAAAGAATCATCCGATTACAAAATTTAATATTTTTTATCATTACAAACAGAAAAAGTATAATTAATAAGTCATTGTAAAGCAAAAATGTTAAATTTTTTTCCACATGTGTTCGATTTGACTTCCTTCAGTCACCCGTATATCATTGCGATATGCCATTTCTTCCCAAACACGTTATTTCACTATTTACTGTTTGTAAGTCATCACAAATGCTTTGATTTAGTTCGGAAAAACTTGTAGGCAAATGTGTTATTAATACGAGATCTTTGACATATCCCGGAAGGAAGAAGTCGCATGGGGTTAAGTCCGGTGACCTAGGACGGTAGCTGTGTAGGACCAAATCATAGACTGCCTTACGACCAATGTAATGGTATGGTAGGAATCTGTTTAGAAATTTATGAACTTCCAAACGCCAATAAGACTAAAAATTTAACATTTTTTCTTTGCAATGACATATTAATTATAATTTTTTATTTGTAATCATGATACCGGGTGTCCCAAAAATGACCGACGTTTTGAAAAATCAATTAAAGAAAAACGGATGGTAATAGAAATGTACGGTTTGCTGCATTCTGCTTAGGTAACCAGGGAATTTATTCTCACCAATTTTCAAAATTAGTTACAAAGTTCGTCAGCAGATGGCGCTGCTGACTGGAAAAAACTATAAAACAATATTTTCAAAGCAAGAAGCATACGCAAAGTGGCATGGATTGGCCGCCCTATTCGCCAGATTTGACGCCATGTGTTTTTTTGAATTGGGGGTACTTGAAAGACCAGGTGTATCGTCACAATCCACAAACTCTAGATGAACTGGAACAATACATCTATGCTGCTTGTCAGAACATTCAAACTGAAATGTGTCCACGGGCATCAGCGAATTTTGACCTCAGACTGCGCCATGTTATTGCTGCAAACGGTAGTTATTTTGAAAACATTGTTTTATAGTTTTTCCCAGTCAGCAGCGCCATCTGTTGATGAACTTTGTAACTAATTTTGAAAATTGGTGAGAATAAATTCCCTGGTTACCTCAGCAGAATGCAGCAAACCGTACATTTCTATCGCCTTCCGTTTCTCTTTAATTGATTTTCCAAATCGTGGGTCATTTTTGGGACACCCGGTAAATATTAAATTTTGTAATGGGATGATTCTTTCCTGATAAACCAGGATATAAATCGTCTTCAATCTATATTTAAATGCATGGTTCCATTCAAAATACAAGTAGGAAAAAAGAAAATTATAATTTAAACCCTGCAATCACAAAGCGTAAAATATAAGTTTAAAATGTTGAGCCCACAATGTTTTGCAGTACATTTAAACGCATTTAACGAAACTCATTTGTATAAATGTCTTTCTCGATGTCAAAATATTCGTCTGTAATCCCCGTTAACTATCATTTATTAAATGACTAATTTTTTATGCTGCAATTGTTTTCTAAAATTATTATTTAGAGGGACTACTATACGATTAAGCTCAATATTTACACATGTTTAGAGTGACTTCCTAGAAATGAAAAAAAGATAATTGGAACTTAATGTAAAAAAATTTGTTTTTAATAGAAAAAAATTGGGTACATAATTTTTCAGCATATATTTGCAAGTAACAGATGTTCTTAGAAACAAAATTATTTTTCATTGTCGATAATATTTTTCCCTCCTCTTTTTCTTTCATTCTTTTTATACTTCGACAGTTTATTAAATATATGATGCAATGTTCCTTAAAAAAAAAGGAACATTGCATTTTATTTTCTCAGCGATTTTTTTTCTCTATCTTTGTGTTAATTTATTTTTAAGTTTTTGTACGAGGTAACACTTTTTAAGAGGGAACTGACTGCCAGGCCGTTAAACCGTTAATTCAATGAGGTGGAGTCCGTTAATGCAGAATAGCGTTTACACGTAGTCAAAATGGACACGTACTTAAGGCCATCACAGATGTATTTTTCATTGCGACAAGAAATAAATAAATCCGTAGGCTTCGACTTCCAAAATTTTTTTTTTTTTTTTTTTTTTTTTTTTTTTTTTAATTTTTTTTTTTGGGCTTGCCTGTTCAGGGCATTTGTCAATGTAGTGATTCGCACTTTAACCACGAGAATCGTTGATTGCTTTCAACAGAGGCACCTTATAGGTGAACCAAAACTACCCACCTCAATTTTTACTGTGCACTCGGGGGGGGGGGGGGGGGGGCTCGTACCTTCTTCCTTCCTCTCTAACATCATAGAAGAACTTTCCGGTAGACGGATTTTATGCACCTATAAATGGACTTGACACGAATGTATTTAATAGCGTTTGTCGGGATTCTAATTGAGAACCCCCAGTTCAAACCCCAATGCTCTATCACTAGGCTACCTTAGTCCCTGTATTTGAAATATATACCAGTAATAATACAGCTACTGAAAGACTAAATTTTAAAATCGAAAACAAATTTTTATTCACTCAGGAGATGGTCGAATGGCTAGGGCGCTGGCATTCGATTCAGATCATGCGGGTTCGAGTCCCACTGTGGGCATGGATGTTTGTAGCCGTTCGGGAGCAACTTCAAAGTGTAGACCCCAGTCAAATTTGCCCTCGTGTAGTAATAGTTAACCGCAGCGCTCCAAACCAAATCAACCTAACGTCGGAATAATTATAATATTATTTACAAAAGTACCAATGAGCCGTGCCTAAAGAGAACGTCCATTTTCCTTGCTGAAACTAATAAAACATGATTGACTTAGTACTTCCTTCGGAACAAAAGCTTGACGCACTGGCAATACTGTAGATAGATTACATTATCCTAAAAAATCTTTGTTACGAGGATACGATTAATCGGTTTACATATAACACAATTAGAAAAGATTTTTTTAAATAATTTATAAAAATAACTTAATATTGATATTTTTAGATTTCTTATTTACTTGTCACCTCAAACTAATATTATAAATTAAGACAAGTTAAAAAAACTGTGATTTTTTTTAACAGCTCCCCCATTATTATTTATATAAGAAGGCCCCCTACTGTCATTGTCGTTCCTGGAGCCTGAAATGTTCTAGAATCAGCCCTGATCAGGACCGAACAAGTGTGTGCTCGTATACTACCCCCGTATCAAAATTTGGTACATTATACATTTCGGTGATAATCTGCTAGGAATCGGCCAAATGAGGAATACCTCACCATGTTTCAAGAATGAAATTCGATGATATAGGCATATGTTGTACGGGAAACCCCAAATACTACCAAAGATCATGGAAAATTTCACAGACAAGTTAAAAACAAGACTTAATAGTCGTTTAGTGTCGTAATTCATGATATAGCATACGATTATTTTTCAAAGGTAATCTAACCGTGATCCGTCATACGCGGACTATCGCATCACGTTTCGTGAATGGAAAACACAGACAAGTTAAAAACAAGACTTAATAATCGTTTAGTGTCGTGATTCATGATATAGCATACGATTATTTTTCATAAGTAATCTAACCGGAATCCGTCATACGCGGACTATCGCATCGCGTTTCGTGAATGGAAAACACAAACAAGTTAAAAACAAGACTTAATAATCGTTCTGTGTCGTGATTCATGATATAGCATACGATTATTTTTCAAAGGTCATCTAACCGGAATCCGTCATACGCGGACTATCGCATCACGTTTCGTGAATGGAAAACACAGACAAGTTAAAAACAAGACTTAATAATCGTTCTGTGTCGTTATTCATGATATAGCATACGATTATTTTTCAGAGGTAATCTAACTGGAATCCGTCATACGCGGACTATCGGATCACGTTTCGTGAATGGAAAACACAAATAGGATATAGGCACCTGTAGAACGGAAAGCCCGCATATTAAACATTGTGGATAAATTAACGGATAGATTGAAAGTAAGAATTAATAATCCTTTTGTATCATGATACATGATATAACGTACGATTGTAGGTTTCAAAGAAAATACAGACTGAATCGGTTATACATCGACTAACTCATTATTAAGTTTCAAGAATCCAAAATAACATACAAGCATATACGCAACTGTAGTATATTCTTGAAGAAGTCGCAAAATACAGAGTGTCTAAGGTAAAGTTATCCAAAAGTTATGACTTACTTTTACAAAACTACTGATTAAAATACAAAAATATTTATTTAAATAGAAAGTACATCTCACTAGTTTTGATATCAATCATAGATTTCGATGTGTACACCTTTTGTAGGACGACTAACGTCCAAATGTTATTCCGGTTCTCTCCAAGTGTTTCGTAGCATATCAGGAATTACTAGACCTTTTTTTGCTCGGGCATTCATGAAATCCGTTGTGTATAAACAAAAAATTGAAACTTTGAGTGAGTTGAAGAATCGCATCATTCAAGCAATTCATGTAATAACTGTTGATATGCTCTGAAACATTTGGAGAGAAAAGGATTACCATTTAGACATTTGTCATGCTGCAAAAGGTGCACTCATCGAAATCTATGATACTATGATTGAAATCTATGCTTGATATTAAAACTTGGAGAGATGTTATTTCTATTTAAATAAATGTTTAAAAAATTTAATGGGTAGTTCCGTAAAAATAAGTCATGACATTTGGATACCTTTATCCCGGACACCCTGTATTAAATAATGTGGATAAATTCACGAATAGTTTGAAAGATAACAAGATAACAAGACTTAATATTGTTTTGCATCATGATACATGATGTATCATGCACCCCGGCAAGAAAAAGGACACAACACAATAATGCAGCATTTGAGAAAAATCTACTTAAAGAAATGCAATAAAACTTGAACTACCCTACAATAAAACTGACACTACTGTCCTCAGGTAGACAGATTGCGAAATATAGATGCCTCGATTTTCGTGCACGATGGGACACTTCGTACATATTTTTCAATGGCATAACCTCAAAATTGGCATTTTTTGAATTTTATCACTTTTATTGTCCAGGTAAAGTATTCGAATATTCATACGCCTTTGTAACTCAAAATATCTTAGAAGGACTTTATTATAATGAGTATATTTTTAAAATCCTCAATTATTAAGCCGTATATTTTATTGATACCTATTTTATTGAATAAAAAAACAAGCAGAGATATAGAGACATATGGTACGTGTAATCCCAATTAATAAATATTACAGGAAATTTACGTAGTTCGAAAACAAGACTTAATAATCATTTTCTATCATGATACCTGACATACATATTTTATTAATTGAAAGAACAAGCAGATATATAGACACATATGGTACGAATAATCCCAATTAATAAATATTGTAGAAAATTTACGTAGTTAAAAAAGAAGACTTTATAATAGTTTTCTATCACGATACATGATATACATATTTTATTGATTTAAATAACAATCAGAGATATAGAGACATATGGTACGAGTAATCCCAATTAATAAATACTGTAGGAAAATTACGGAGTTCGAAAACAAGACTAAATAATCATTTTCTATCATGATACATGATATACATATTTTATTGAATGAAAGAACAAGCAGAGATTTAGAGACATATGGTACGAGTAATCCCAATTAATAAATATTGTAGGAAATTTACGCAGTTCGAAAACAAGACTTAATAATCATATTGTAACATGATACACGATATGTTGTACGAATAAAGGATTCAAATAATGATGCACCCTTGCAATATGTATCAAAAATCTTACCTAGTGCTATATAAGAAGTGCTATACAATAACAACTTTATGACTGTTTATAAGAGATCCACATGGTTCAGAGACCGTCTTAGCAAGGTGCCACCTCAAATAATAATAAAAAAAACCTAAAAAAACTAAGACATTTTTTCATTAATATATAGTTTATTGAATGAAAAAATAGACATGGGATACGGAAAGTCCAAATAATTGATTTATGGAAAATAAACATGGATAGATTGAAAACGAGATTTAATAATCGTCTTATATTATGATAATGGTATATCATAAGATTAGATATTTTTACGCCTTACATTATGTATCATAATATCTTTGAAGTGCTTTATCAAATTGAATTTTTTTTTAAACTCCTCAAGTGTCAAGAAGTATGTTTTACCAATATTTTATTGAATGAAAGAAAAAATACGGATACAAGCACATGTGATGCGGGATGCCTAAAACACAAAGATTATGAAAACATTTGTGGATAGGTTGAAAACAATATTAAATAATCGTGTGGTATCATAATTCATGGTAAATCATACGATTAAAGGACTCAAATATTGATGCCCCCTTATAAAACGTATCGAAATATCTTAAATTACTTTATTATAATGAGTTTCTATTAGAAACCCCCTCATTACAATGTCATTTAAATTAAACAAATTAGCACATCGCACTCTCATTTTTTCCCGAATAAAGTACTTAGTTTAATCACTACAGCAATAAAATTGTTGCGTTTATCTTTAAAGAGATTTTCCTGCCATCTGCTTAGCAAAATAAAATCTCAGTGCATCAACATATCTAAAGACCATGAAAAATAATACAAGTCTGGCAGTGAAAAGTTTGTGAAAAATGATACTTCTCGTCCCCTCAATAGAATTACAAAGCCATTTGTCTATGTCCATTTGTCCAGAAATTCCCCGAAGGATTTTATCAAAGCATTTCACTCGTGTCGGGAAAGAATGCTCTGGAAAAGAAATTGCAGAAAGGAGAAATAAAACGGGGAATCTATTTAGTTTAGGTAATGAAATTCGGGTTATAAAGGTTTCAAACCGATAATTTTAGTATCGAGCTTAGCATTTCTAATAGGTACTGTCGGTGCTATAAACACGTGACTGTAAAATAACACAAAAATTAACCTCCAGGAAAAGATATCGTCATGTTTGTTTACATGAATTTATTATCATTTGATGTTTATATTCATACATTTGATGTTTATATTATGCGCATTAACAAGCGAGAATAAAGGTTATGCCTGCTATTTCAGAGACTATTTGATACTAAAGCAAATGTTTTTATCCACTAACGGAGTTTATATATTTTTTCCAACATGTTTTGGCAACGGCTAGTACCTATAGTTTTCGACATTTCCTTATCTTACCCAGCGAAATTCATGGTATATTATAATGATAGAAATGTTTAACTGAACCTACCCGCTGATGACACCCAACTAAGAAACTCACTCAGGGGTGACATTTGGGAATCGTACACTCCACCTAGCCCTTCAAATCCCACTTAGCCCTTCAAATTTATTAGCTTTTCCCCTAAAACCACGAGCGGAGCATTACATAACAGTTATATAAGATCGAACCGGGTCGAACATTCGAAAATCAATACCCCATATGGCGCGACTTAATCACGTGTTAGTTTCTGACAAATTAGAAGTTTCATAGACCCGTACTCGGGAGAGAATTTCGCGCTTTCTGTAGTTTCTTTGTCTGTTTGCTCAACCAGAAAACATGTAGTTTTAGCTCCTGTCAAATTTGTACGGGCGGGGCGGCGACCCCGTCCCGGCCAGCGTCACGCGATGTGTTCGAGTAAATTTAGTTGATGTTCTACGAAACAGTGTCGAAAAATAAAGACTTTGTATGAACCAGCTGCCTTTTTCTTGATGTGTTCCGAGGTGTTTTATTGCCCGCTCCATCTACCTCGCCACTTGCGACTTCGATTGCACGTTATGGATACAAAATGTTTGAAGATCCCAGCCATTGCTTCGCCCCGCCACAGTTTCCATTTACCTTAGCTACGACTACAAAACTGATGATTTCAACGGCCAAGTTATTTGCATATTTACGACTACACCCCGTGCTTACACCTATTGTTATCATTACATTTTAGGCGGCGAGGGTACTATGAACCTTTTAAAGCCGCGGGAAAAACCTTCATTGGATCCCCAGAGTGTGATGTCTACAGCTATTGCAACAATAAACTGCAGTGTTTCACCTTCATGTTTCATCATCATCAGTTAATTTCGTTTTCCGGAGAAATGATGCAGCGGTTTTGTGCTTGAGCGCATGATTCATCATAGTGGATGTCAAACCGTTGGAAACAACTGTTTTTCGCTTATCAAGAGATTCTGTGAGAACTTCAAAATTGTGAGTTGCCAGCATTTTCGGTTTAACATCACCGTGTGGATTTTTCGCCTTGCGGGTGGTGTGCAGCGATGACGCAATAGTGGTGTTTTTGTGCGCGTTTCTGCCTTTCGTTGGTGAATCGACTCCATGTGCGACCTTCTATTAGTACTATGGAAATTGAGAGCAGTGATGTGTTTAGTGAGGAATAGGAGAGATTTTTCCCCTCTCGCGTGTCAGTCGACGATTATTTGTGAATAAATGTGGTCCGTTTGGAATACCTCAAGTCGTCACAAACTGTGCCTTTTCGTGATGGTGAATTGAAAATAATAATAATAATAATAATAATATTGATAAAAAAATATAAATAAATTGTATGTGCTTTAGGGTAAAGTTGAACAAAGTAAGTCTAACTTCTTTGGATGAACCAACTTCAGATATGGTTCATAACTATGAAGTTGATTCAGAACAGATGATGAATAAAAAAGATGAGATAAAATTTAAGACTGTAAATGAATATGTGTTGACATATTGACCCCATAACTATTTTGATATTCAAACTTTCTAATTTTCATCTAATTTACTATTTTTGTATAACTGTGTAATTTGAGATTTAATTTACTAATTTTGATATATTTTAATAATCTCATTTACTGTGCATTTTAGTTTCAGTGATTGATTTTTAACGTTTAGGGTTACCAATTTTGATATATTCTATAACATTTAGTGCATATTTATTTTCATTAAGTGATTTTGATACTTTTAGTTATTAGTGATTTCTATATTTTTGTGACACATTTACTGAAAGCTATGGGACTTTCAATAGCAATAAGAACTGAGAGTGTGTTTACATTTTTGTTTTGTGTTCATGTGGTGCAGTTATTGCAAAGCTTTTGGACTTTGGTTTTCAATACGTGTTGAGAGTTATTTAAGAAAAAAGACTGAGATTTATTAACCTCAGATAAAAATTTTAGGAAACATATTCTCTCAAGTACCACAAAATATTTAGTGTCTATTTAAGTACATAATTAAGAGTTTTTGATGTTCTTATTTTATAATGGATATTTTGACATTTTTTTTATTTTATAATAATAATTTGGATAATTTTGAATGTTGATGAATCTTGAATTTTTTAAGATATTGATAGTTTTTGCATCCGAATACTCGAAACTTGGAAAAAAACAGTACTATCCAAATAACATGAAAGTAATTGTGAATTCCTGATTTGTGTTAAAGTGATCCTGTATATTTCGATTATGACATTTTATATTTTTTTGTCCCCTAATGTAGCCTATTATCATAAGAATGTGCACTCTTCTAAACTAATTTTGAATATTGAAGAAAATTAATGATTTAAAACAATTTGCACCGAATTAAGTCAAACAAATGTTTTCTTCTGGTAACCTAACCTCAACCTAATTGAAATTTAATTTAATATAAATCCCAATTGAGTCGGTTAGACCCCGACCATATTTTAATTTAATATATTTCCAATTGAGTCGGTTAGACCCCGACCACAATAATAATAATAAATCTTTGTGATTCGGTTCGACCCCGAACGCAAAATAATCTACGACCAACCCAAACCAATGGTAGCTCAGTGGGCCTGAATTTAGTGCGTTTTCGCCGGGCCTCTATGGAATGTCACACCGCAGATTGTCACATTTGGAGACCTAGGCTAAGTTCATTGCTCCAGTGGCGTAAATACATATCTAATCTAAATTAAAAATTAATGTTGAGTGTTATTGGTTGACTGAGAATTCTAACACAACTTTTAAGAGAATTATTTTTAAAACCCTGTTTATCCTAATTGAGCAATATTCCTAATTATTTACAATGTTTATTGCCATTTTTATCTTGATTAAATGTTTTATTGGTTCAATTCAAATTAAGGCTATTTTTGGAAGTATTATTTTAAAACCTGCTTATTCCTAATTAATTGAAAAGTGTATTGCCAAATTACCTTTCTTCAATTTGTTTACTGTGTTGAACTGTATTTTTAAAAAAAATTATCTTATTAATTTGTTTCCATGGTGCATTTGAAAAAAATATTGTAGAAAACCTTTGAAGATATGTAAAAAGAATTTTAAGTAATTGAATTTGATAACTACAATGAAGCCTAAACCTGAATAACGACAAATCTAATGAATGTAACCCGATAGTGACAGTTTTTATTTATTTTTACATATTTAAAGTTTTGTGATTTATTGTGTTTTAATAATTATATTTTTATAATTCCATTTTAAGTGTATATTAGAGTTTTATGAGTAGTTAAAACTTCCCATACTCATTCCAAGCTGTAATTTAAGTGTATTAATATTTTTTTTCTGATATTTTATACTATTTTGTGTAAGTCATGACCTGAGCGGACAGACAAGAATGTTAGTACCACTAAATTTAAATTTGTCAACCCCTGAGTCAAAATTTTATTCCAAATTACTCCTCAAAACTTTAGTCCCAATTACGTTTTTAATACGCGGGTCTCGCCTGATGGAGAGCCTTGCTGAGGGAGTCGGCCCCTCACGCAAGTCTTTTCCGGAGGGGGTAAATTGAAAAAAATTTCAAACCTTTTTTATTATTAAAACGTTAATCTAAATTATTTTACCCTTTGGCAATAAAGCATTAATCCTCAAATCCAACCCAAGTAATTTATTAGGTTTTCCCCTAAAGCCCCGCGCGGAGCATTACATAACAGTTATATAAGATAGAACCCGGTCGAACATTCGAAAACCATCAACCCATATGAAGCGACTAAATCACGTGTTAGTTTCTGACAAATTAGAAGTTTCCTAGACCCGTACTCGGGAGAGAATTGCGCGCTTTCTGTAGCTTCTTTGTCTGTTTGCTCAACCAGAAAACATGTAGTTTTCGCTCCTGTCAAATTTGTAGGGGCGGGGCCGCGACCCCGTCCTGGCCAGAGTCCCGCGATGTGTTCGAGTAAATTTAGTTGATGTTCTACGAAACAGTGTCGGAAAATAAAGACTTTGTATGAACCAGCTGCCTTTTCTTGATGTGTTCCGAGTTGTTTTATTGCCCTCTCCATCTACCTCGCCACTTGCGACTTCGATTGCACGTTATGGATACAAAATGTTTGAAGATCCCGGCCATTGCTTAGCCCCGCCACAGTTTAAATTTGCCTTAGCTACGACTACAAAACTGATGATTTCAACGGCCAAGTTATTTGCATATTTACGACTACACCCTGAGCTTACACCTATTGTTATCATTATATATATATATAAATATATGTGTGTGTGTGTATACATTTGCATTTGCCACTAGTGTAAACCATACCATGTAAGATATAAATCCCGTAAAAATGAAATTTATAGCACATTCATCAGAGTCCTTCAAAAGAAAAACGGAAAATTCTTTTCCGGTCCCGGGTCGAGCATTCCATAGAAAGTCCCACTAAAGTCAAACTAAACTTCAATAGCCTTTTTGGCCCCTTGATGCATTGCCCCCTCCTCGCCTTAAGGGGTAATCAGTCAAATTTTTGGTGACGCTAGGGTATATGTTTGTTTATCCACGCATAGTATGCAACCATAATAAGGAACCAACAAATCTCGCGGTTGTAGGGTGAAAGAAGAAACAAAAAAGAGTCTGCCGTATTGGAACCCCAACATGTATTACCCAGAGAGAGTACATCTAAAATAATAAAAGCTTTTTAACATCATCGTAAAAACCTCTTTCTGTGTTTCATGGAAGATAATTTGCTCTATCGTCGTGTGTGATGGACTGTCATTTTGTCAAAGAACAGATACATGGATTTCGTTTTCTTCACCTTAGCAAATAATGAGTACTCTTTCTAAAACTAAAGCTAGGAAAAGAAAAAATTAAGTAAACTTCGGTAAGAACCGTTTAGAAAGAAGATTTCCAACTGTTTAACGTTCCTGAAAGCAATTTTGTTATGGGAATATAAAACTAATTTCGTAACACAAAATAAACTATCAGTAGGGATTCGTAAATTTTTCATACAAAATATCGAAATTTCACAACAAAAAAGTACAATATATAAAATTTCGCATTTATTCGCAAATAAATAAATAAATAAATAAATATATATATATATATATATATATATTAAATAAAAACATTTTTAAACCTGACAACACCAGCACAATTCATCAACCTGAAAGATGAAGAATATAAATGACCGGGGGGAGTTGTAACCCCCAACACTCCGGTTAAACATGTTTGTACCTAGGTAACACTCCCGGAAGTCATTCTTCATCTGCAACCTGACGTAAAGTCAAAACAAAGCAAGGAGCGATGAAATAAAAAAAAATAAAAGGAACTGGAACATCGTACATTAAAAACCTGGGCTAAATTATTTCAAAACCTATTTGTCAATTCACTAAAACATTGCAGCCACCTCATATATTCACTACACCTATAAACAATGCATCATATAATAATATATAATGCATCATAGATCTGGGATTTTATCCAAAAAATCTGAGCCTGTTAGAATCTGATAAAACGCCGGATGATCGTGTTGTATTTCTGGATTTAAGCTTATGTGTTGATGAAGAGAGTAGTCTTGTGAAATACCAAATGCATGATAAAAGGGACTATTATCCATTTACTACACAACGCGTAATGCCTTGGAATACATGTTTACATAGAAATGTAAAGCGCAACCTAATCATTAACTACATGCTACGTATTAAACGTCTAAACTGTAACAAATTGGAAATACAATCTGGGATAAAATCATTTGCAAACATTGCTTTAGAAATGGCTTTTCCTTTGGGATTTTTATTAAAAACCATGTGTGAATTCCATTCGATCGATAGGAAAGAATGTTTTAATCGATATTTTTGTAATTGAAGTAATAAAATGATTAGTTGGCAATTTACGTTTCGCACCTGTTAGTCATTTACGGTCTATAATGTAGAGTTGCACTAGGTATGTGTCCTTGCTATTTTAGTTATAATTATAGTTCTAAATGTATATATTTGATAATGTTTAGAGTATTGTGTGTGGATATTTCGATACTTAGGTGGTGCTTATTTGAAGTGGTTATATGTGGATACAGTTATAATTTAGTCATATGTCTAAATATTTTTAAAAAAATTATTATATGATGCATTGTTTATAGGTGTAGTGAATATATGAGGTGGCTGCAATGTTTTAGTGAATTGACAAATAGTTTTGAAATAATTTAGCCCAGGTTTTTAATGTACGATGTTCCAGTTCCTTTTATTTTTTATTTCATCGCTCCTTGCTTTGTTTTGACTTTACGTCAGGTTGCAGATGAAGAATGACTTCCGGGAGTGTTACATAGGTACAAACATGTTTAACCGGAGTGTTGGGGGTCACAACTCCCCCCGGTCATTTATATTCTTCATCTTTCAGGTTGATGAATTGTGCTGGTGTTGTCAGGTTTAAAAATGTTTTATTTAATATATAGCAGCTTACGGTTGAGCAGCGTAGCGCCATAGTAAGATTGCCGTTGTTCATTGGTTTGATTTCTGGTTGTACTTTTGCAGACATATATATATATATATATATATATATATATATATATATATATATATATATATATGTATATATAAATTTAAAAATTTCGAATTTAAAAAAAAAATTACAATTTTACTTACTTGAATTAGTAAGTATCAAAATTCTTAGTTAAAAGCTAACATAGTAGCAGTTTCCACATTATGTTCCTCAAGTCTTTGCCTTATGTCATTAAATACCATTTTGTACATTCGAAAATATCTCAGCATCTACTTTGTTAACGAGACAATAGAGGCTTTGTACAGCTGTCTTTGCAAAGTTTTAAGTTAGCAGCATTTCGTTGAAATTAAAATCTGTATAACATCAACAGGAGCATCTTGGTTGATTATGAAATACCCTTGACTTTGGTGCTCAAGAGACGTTCTTAAATCTACTAAATAGTTGCACAAAACTTGATGGTGGATGTTTAAAGTTTGATTTTTAGGTTCGACTCCGGTACGGACAAACTGTCCGGGGAAATTCGGACCAAATCCGAAGGAGAGTGAGATTTCTCTGTTAATGACCGCGGATGGTCTTAGTCAAGCAGTTATGTTAATAAATTATTACTATTATTACCTAATATCGCTTAAAAAGCCGTTTATCATTCTCTAAAAGCAGTTAAACGATTATTTTTGCATTTATTCGCTCATATCTGCAAATTTCGCACTTATTCGCATCTGTTTCGTAAATACGAAAATTATGTTTCCCTAATAATCAGATATACCCCATGAGAGGTTTTTCAAGAGGAGTGCAATTTGAATAATTTATTGGGAATTCAAATGCGTATTCCTTTCCCAGATAAAATGTGGGAAAAGTCTTGTTCGATATATTCGCTATTTCATAATACACTATCTGGCCAAAAGGATCCGGACGCCCAGTGGTACGGACTCGAAGAGTCCTGAGGCATATATTAATATGATGTTGGTCCTCCTTTTGCATCGATGACAGCCTTCACCCGTCTGGGGAGACTTTCCACCAGTTTTTGATTGGTGTCCATAGGAACTGTCTTCCAGGCGTCCATCACAGCTGAGGTGAGTGCAGGCAGTGAGAATGGTCGATTTGGCTGGCTACGAAATCTGCGTTCAAATTCGTCCCAAAGGTGTTCAATGAGATTTTGAACGTAACTTAGAAGGCCATTCCAGTTTTTGAACATCCATTTCGTCAAACCAGGCCAGCGCAAGTACCGATGTGTGAATGGAGCAGTTATCCTGTTGGAAGAGAAATGTGCATTCCCCAAAATATTGCCATAGAGTTGGGAGAGCCACATTGTCCAGGATGTCCACATACTCTCAGAGTTTATGTTTCCAACCACGGGAACTAAGGAACCCAGGCCCAACGCTGAAAAACACCCCCACACCATGATGCTGCCGCCACCAAACTTAACAGTCGGCACAATGCAGTCACGTAAAAAGCGCTCGCCGGGCATCCGCCAAATCCAGACGTGTCCATTGGACTTCCAGATAGTAAAGCGAGATTCGTCACTCCAAAGAACATTTTTTTCTTCAACTTCTCATTCTCGGGAGTGATGTTCGGCTTGTGAGCGGCTGAACGATCATGGAATCCCTGGTTTCTTAACTCTCGACGAACAGTCCTGTTGCTAGCACTAACCCCTGATGAACTTTGGAACTCCTCAGTGATTTCAATGAAAGAGGAGTTGCAATTTTGTTTCACTACCTTTTCAGAGTTTTACGTCTGCGTTCACTATTTTTTTTTTTCGGCCTCCCACTTCGTTTATCTGCAGTTTCACTGCCTTGACGTTTCCATTTCACAATTGCATCACTCACAGTGGAATTTGGTGTCTGTAGAATGTCCAAACTTTCACGAACTGATTTCCCACAAAGGTGGCATCCCACTATAATGCCAGGATCAAAGTCACTAAGCTCCTTTGACTTACTCATTGTCTCACAACTGCATAAATATGATCTGACAAACTGCTATCAACAATTTTCGTCGAAATTTAAATCATTTGCATATCTCTTACCACACTACATTCCTGCCAAATTTTGTGATAGTAGCTCGATTTTTTCTGGGTGCATATATTTTTTGTGATAGAGTGTATATATATAAATATATATATATATATATATATATATATATATATATATATATATATATATATATATATATATATATATATATTTATATATATATCTGTATACGTATATATATATATATATATATATATATATATATATATATATATATATATATATATATATATATATATATATATATATATATATATATATATATATATATATATATATATATATATATATATATATATATATATATATATATATATATATATATATATATATATATATATATATTTATATTTATATATATATCTGTATACGTATATATATATATATATATATATATATATATATATATATATATATATATATATATATATATATATATATATATATGTAATGGCACGGGCGCGGGCCTACGAAGGAAGGCCTGAGTGGTATTTCTTTTTGAGGTAAAGATGGATGACTTGTCGCCCGGCCGTGCATCACATATGTTTAATTTTCTTTCCCGCTTTTCATCTCACCCTTGGACACATAAAACACCACAACGTTAATTTAATTACATCTTTATTTTTAAGATACACAATACAACTTCTCGGGGCAACTTACAAATCAAAAAAGCGTACAGGTTTCCGTTCAGGCGGTTTATATAAACTTTGTCATGTGATCAGGATAGCGATTAGGGATTTGCTGTTGTCGATAAGTCACATGTGGTTTTATACAATCTGCGCAGAGCTTATCTAAAATATTGGGGACGCCGCGCATATTTGAAAAAGGAAGCCATTTAATATTTTCTCTCGAGGTTATTAGAACTTAGAATCAAAAGCGAAATTTAGCTCGTACGCCCAAGGGAATTTAGAATAATGTTAGATTTTAAAATGGTATGGGGTTTTTAATGTTATAGAATATCCCCCCCGTCCGAGAAGAGGCTGACCAACAATGCCTGCATTGGAGGACAGACTCACCCGACCATGTGAGGAAAATGGGCGTCGACCACAAATTTGGAAACGTTTGAAAAGGAACATATGTTTTAAGTTAATTTAGTATGATGATCACATGGCAAGACATTGCACATTACAATATTGAATACACAAAAATACACTAATGATTTACTAATTTATGAACACAATAAAAGCAAAAAAAAAATTATAGTAATTAATGATCAACTATAGAAAATTGTAAATTATGTAAATTTCTTCTTATATTGTTGCTTTGAAAAAAAATTAAACTTAAAAATGTATTAATCATCGACTGAAAATTGCCGTGCAGGGCGGGCACCCCACACAACAAAATCTCAGCAGAAAATCAATTAAATTTACTTTAAAAAAATTTTTAATTTACTAAAAAAATTACTTGAAAAATATATTGTAAATACACATTGTAAAAATACACTTTAAAATATAGTTGTGATCCACTTGGACAACTGACAAAACAACGAAAAAAATCCCTATCTAAATGTAAACACAAAACACACAAAAAAAAAATCTCCTATTCTTGTAGAATAACAACATAATTATACAAATGTAATTACGAGATCCTGAAAAAAAAACACAGAAAAGCAGCAAAAAAAATGAAAGTGGATCTCTGGTTTCCTTAATCAATAGAATCAAAAATACACAACATATGAAATTATTAAAAACACAATAATAAAATACCTTGGTTTTTAAAAGTATAAAATAGAAATTATCACCACCAATCTATTATAATTAAATGTCAAATTTATCCATTACTTTTAGTAACTTAATTTCAATGTTCAAATTTCAAACTATTATTCTATCAATTGACACAAATAATCAAAATTCTTTTACCAATAGACATCTCAGTTTTATTAAGTTAATCATGAAATCGATAAACCAAAATTAATTTTTCTTTTCTTATATCACATTTTGGTATGAATCCTCGCTGTAAAGTTCCAAAATATTCATCATTTGTATTTAATATCTTAAAACGTATTTCTCATTATAATATTATCTTTCCTATTTATTTATTATTCTTCATTATTTCTATTTCGAGAATTTTCTGGGGCGGATGAACCAAATATAACATACAATGGTTTTTTCAATTATCCAATTGTGGTTTTTTGGCACCCTAAGTCATGTTATAAAGATGTTCCGTTTATGAAAATCGTAACACGAATTTTAACTGTCGACTAACCTCCAGAAATCTCCTTTACTTAAATTCGTAGAACAATTTACGAGGTTTCAACATCAAATGTAATATGACAAAGTACTTAAATTATAAAATTTTCTTGATGTCTGAAAATTACTATGTTATCCCTGCAGATATTTTCCAAAATCAAAACCACAAGCATCTGATGTTAGATTTAGAAAAGCTCAATTTGAAAACCGTAAAATTTATAGGTTAAATGAATCAAAACAAGTTTGGCTCTTTTCATGATCGTGTTTACAAAACTAATGCTGAGCAT
The DNA here is from genome assembly GCA_907164885.2 of Dolomedes plantarius. NCBI lineage: Eukaryota > Metazoa > Arthropoda > Arachnida > Araneae > Dolomedidae > Dolomedes > Dolomedes plantarius. The sequence goes on from OU015502.1 coordinate 106,831,848, forward strand.
TCAAATTTATTGCGGAGGCGACCTTCGAAATGTAATACAATGCGCTCGAAAACGGAAATGATTTACGTTATTTTTTTTTTTCTTTTTCTCCGCGACGATTCAGAACTGCGTGCAAAATTAGATACTCATAACATTACTTTACTCATTTAATATTTCAGTTTAACGTAACCAAGGATCATTAATTATCTTAAAACACTAAAATATTCATTATCAGAAAAAGAACATGGAAATATTATAAAATTACACTAAAAACACACACTTATAATAAATTTATCACATATAAGTCTCAAAAATTTCTTTAAATTCAAATATCTTATAATATGAAAAAATATACTCTTAAAATTCCATCAAAATGCAAATCAAAATGAAACATTTTAAAATCAAAAACAAAATACACGTTTTAAACCAATGATTTTTACTTTCGTTTTACTCTTTATCGATTTATTTTTTATCATAGGTACTTAATTAAATCAATAATTTGAAAATACTTTCACCGAAACACATTTATAATAAATTTTTATCAGTATCTATTAATATTAAAATTTTTCACCCTTAACAATAATTCGTAAATTTTAGCTTACCAATTGAAGTGGTTATTCACACTCCTTACCATTATCCTTATTAATTTTCACCATTACATATCTTCATAATTTTAACATTTGCAGCTCGGTTCTGAATTTATCTTGGTGAAGTTCTTAGCTTAGCTAGTCCCAAGGTGACAGTTTTTATTTCGAAATAGTCCTAGAACTCAGTATCCCAATTGGAGATGACACTAGATGACAGTCTCTCATAAAAGTGAATTTCCAGTCAATTAAATTCAAACCTTCGCACGTTGTATCCAACAGATTATTCCACTGCACACAGCGTATGTTTTCGCAGAATTTCTCGGGATATTTTTATCCCCAGGTCAACGATTAGTGAAAATCGACGTTTCACATAATCTGAAAATATTTTTTCACGAAATCTCTGCCACGAAACTTCGGAAGTTCACATGATTCGACGACTGAAAAATATTCATATTGCAGTACACAAAACTAACACTGGTGGTCGACAACTCGTCGTTGAAAATCATTAATAGCAGGTAATCCACACTCCGAAGTCAGCGACTTTTTCAGATTCAATGAAAGTTCACTTCGTGGGAATCCACGGGATTTTCCGGCGACACACTCAGCACAATATTTTTTTCGCAGCACATTTGAAAGTCGAGGAATTTTAGTTTCTGTTGGGATCGACACGGCGGCTTAAAATTACTGCCTGTATCCGAGGGGAGGTATTCCAGCCGCCTTAATGTAATGGCACGGGCGCGGGCCGACGAAGGAAGGCCTGAGTGGTATTTCTTTTTGAGGTAAAGATGGATGACTTGTCGCCCGGCCGTGCATCACATATGTTTAATTTTCTTTCGCGCTTTTCATCTCATCCTCGGACACATAAAACACCACAACGTTAATTTAATTACATCTTTATTTTTAAGATACACAATACAACTTCTCGGGGCAACTTACAAATCAAAAAAGCGTACAGGTTTCCGTTCAGGCGGTTTATATAAACTTTGTCATGTGATCAGGATAGCGATTAGGGATTTGCTGTTGCCGATAAGTCACATGTGGTTTTATATAATCTGCGCAGAGCTTATCTAAAATATTGGGGACGCCGCGCATATTTGAAAAAGGAAGCCATTTAATATTTTCTCTCGAGGTTATTAGAACTTAGAATCAAAAGCGAAATTTAGCTCGTACGCCCAAGGGAATTTAGAATAATGTTAGATTTTAAAATGGTATGGGGTTTTTAATGTTATAGATATTCTATAACATTAAAAATTCTATAACATATATATATATATATATATATATATATATATATATATATATATATATACACATATATTAACCAATACGGAGGCACTTAGTACACTGCAGTTTTTCCAGCTATTATATTATAGGGGCACTATATAGGTGGACCAGCATTACCCCTTATGAAGGGACGACACAGACGGGGGCATTTTAGTGGCGTGACGCCAGGATTCGATACGAGCACCCTCAGCACCAAAAGCCAACACGCTGTACCACAAGGCCGCTACAGGCTCATATTAAATACTTTAAACCAATAAACTACAATCTACATATATTTTTTAAACCCGTATCTTCAGTAATAACAACATAAATTAAACCCTCCTAGTAAATTAATTTTAATATTGAATAATTTAGGCTAATTTTTCACAAGCATTTCTTAAGTTTTTAATCAGACTGCTTCGTTTAAATCAATAAAATACTGTGAAAAATATTCAATACGCTATATATATATTAATAATTTCTTATAGTTTAAGACGACATTAAAAGCATTATAATGATAACCGGGGTTGAATTTGTTTCAAAGAGGTAACTAAAAAGAAATTCATTCTCCTTCAATATGGCTATAAACATGGTAATTTTCAAACAATTTATTAATAGTCACTTCGTATCCGCACATCAGCGCGAAGGGAACATTTTTCATCCTTCAGAATTTATCAATAGAGTGATAAATTCTTACATTTTTACGATATGCTTGATGTAGTGTAACTAAATTGCTTCGGCCAAGAAAGAAGGTAATTATGAAACTAATCTACTGTACAATATAAGATAGGTTTAAAGAATAGATCCTAACACAAGCACAATATTCCTGCCAGTAACAAGTTTTCACTTTACTTTTCTAGAATTACGTTATTTTAATCATAAATCTCGTGTGCTAATATATATTTAATTACGCTGGGGAGATTTAAGTTTGCTTGAAGCGCAGTTAAATTAAACGTGCAAGAAAATTATGTTATCAGTCCCTGTTGAGAGTTACGTATGATCCCAATTGCTTCGGGCAAAGTGAAAAATAATTGAGGTCAAAATATATAACTGAGATGAGGTTAATCTACGAAGAGAACACACACACACACAAACACATACACGCACGCACACACACACACACGCACACACACACACACACACGCACACACACACACACACACACACACACACACACACACACACACACACACACACACACACACACACACACACATATATATATATATGACACGAAGCGTGTTTTTGCTCCCGTGTTTAAATCGATGTTATGCAGTCAATACATACATTAAATACCTGGGGGAGTGGCGAGGCCATGAAGGAAGTAGTCCAATTTGTAATAACTCCATATTTATTAAACTTGGTAAGTTGACCACTCTCCAGGCTGATTTCCACGCTTCGCCATTTTATTATCTACCCGGCACGAATGCCGCGAGCTCCCGCTCTCAATGAAAATCGCACCCAATGTGCCGCCAAAAACTTTATTTACTCCGAGCACCTGCTGCACGGCGCATGAGCAGACCTCAACCTTGGTCATCTGGACCCTCAATATCGCTGATCGTGCAATTTTAACTTCGCGCCTAAAACCTTTACACTTCTAAAAATAGATCCTCTCGCCTAGAATTATTCGCTTTCCGCTCAAAGTCGCTTTTAAAAGATGATTTTCACCACAGCAAAATACGCGCACTTTGTCAATGGATTGTTAGATTCTTATAATTTTAAGCCCCCTTTCCCTGTACTTCTCAACTTTATTTTCACAGTTCAGTTATGTTTTGATATATATATATATATATATATATATATATATATATATATATATATATATATATATATATATATATATATATATATATATATATATATATATATATGACAGGATTGTCGTTTCCTGTTATTATTCCTTTAAAGCAGTCATCATCTTTAAGTACTGGTGGCGAGTGGTAGAAAATAAGTAGTATCAGTCCGTACTTTAAAATAATTTAGTTTATTCCTTTCATGCGAACCAAAGCTCCAACTCAGTTCATTTTGTTTTTGCCATTTTTTTATTTCAGACGCGGCGACACACGTCCGTCGGCATTGACTTTTATCCCACACTCTGCCGATTTCGAGGTCAAAACCGAGCGTCCTCTCTCCCTGCACATGCGCAGAGCCCAATTTAGAATTTTCTCGAACTTTCTTTTCGCGCCCAATCATGTACATGATCTAAAAATAAATTCTCTACACGAGACTCCCTTCCACCGCTTTCGGAGGTAAATCTCAAAACGGGGAAAATAACATACTTTTCTACCCGCGCGTCTAGAAATATGAATTCTAGTGGCTTTTTCGTGCCGAAAATGAATTAATCCCTAAGCCTCCTTTAAATTTAACTGAATTATTCCTTTCCCAATTAATTTCTTGACATACATACATATATATATATATATATATATATATATATATATATATATATATATATATATATATATATATATATATATATATATATATATATATATATATATATATATATATATATAGCTCAAACATATTAAATTCGTAAGGAAGAATTTTTTTTTTAAATGTTAACATTTTTTAGAACTAAATATAATATTACTTATTTCTTTTCTAAATATTAGTAGTTTAAAGTAGAATTTGATTTAAAATATTACAAAAAAATTAAACTTGTTTCATTTTTAATAATTAAAACATTGCAGTTTTCTGTCGCCCAAAAACAATGAATCAAAATTTGGGATTTCAACATGGCCGTCGAAAATCCAATATGTTATAGCAAGTTACACAAATTTATATCATTGAAAATCTGTTTTTTTTGTTGTCTATTGGAAATACAGAGGTTTAAAAAAATTAACTAAACCATGCTCTTTAAAATTTAACATATCTAATATTTTTGTCTAAGAACATTAAATGTAAAAAAATTACTTTTGACAGATGATACACTTTTTTCTATCATCTATTGGAAAGTACCTGACTGAGCTTTAAAAATAATTAGTTTACCAGTATATTTAAAATTTAACATACCTAACGATTTTGTTTACGTAGATTAAATGTAAAATACGACGTAGATTAAATGTTAATGGTTACGTAGTTAAACGATTAAATGTTAATGGTTACGTAAATGTTAATGATTAAATGTTAATGGTTACGTAGATTAAATGTCCTCTGTATTGGAAATACAGAGGTTTAAAAAAAT